>CANTUT010000508.1:232500-540885 GCA_947687605.1 Reutealis trisperma | reverse complement strand
AAGCTTTTTGGCTTGGGCTTTATGGTGATGGTTTTTTTGGTTTGAGTTTCATGGTGATGGCCTTTTAGTTTGGGCTTCATTTTGGGCTTTATGGTGAAGACTTCTAGTTTTAGGCTTTATTATAAAGGTTTTTGGGCTTGGGTTTCAAGGTGAAGGCTATTGATTTGGGCTTTATGGTGAAGGATTTTTGTTTGGGCTTTATGATAAAGGCTTTTGGGCTTGGGTTTTAGGTGAAGGCTTATGATTTGGGCTTCATGGTAAAGGCTTCTTGGTTTGGGCTTTATGATAAAGGCTTTTAGGCTTAAGTTTCAAGGTGAAAGCTTAAAGGTTTTTTGTTAAAGGGCTTTGTCAACTTAGGCTTTCCTACAAGGGTGCTTTTGACCTTTTTAAAATATGGCTAGCTTTATCTCATATATGATGCTCTAGGTTTTGGTCATAAGGATATCGCAAGCTCATGGATAAGGGTTTGCCCTTTAACATGGTTGCACCAATTTTTCAATGCCCTATGGTTGCTAGACCTTGACCCTATTGGACTTTACAGATGATGTAATTTGCTAAGGAGGCTTGGTCTTTTCAAGGATGATGAGATTTTGCCAATGAGACATGGAATGGGCTTTGACTAGTTCGGGCCCTCCTTTTATGAGACAAGACTTGATTTTGGTTTTGCTAAAGAAAACTAGCTTTTAGAATTTTTGGTTCTGCACATAGGCTTAGCCTTTAGAAGATGATGACACTTTCCCAAGGAAAAGATGGTGTGAGGCTTGAGCTTACAAGGATGGTATAAGGCTTAAGCTTGAAAAGATGGTATGATTTTGCTAATGGGGCTTGGGGATGGTACGTTATGAAGTTTAGGAATGGTTTGAAGGTGAGTTGGAAGTTCTAAAAAGGATTAGAGAGGTTGTATGATTTTGTTATTTGTAGCATGATTCATGGAAAAGAATAAGCTAAGCATCAGTCATTTTGAGATTGAAGAGACACTTGGGCTGACACACTATTAACTTGAATGTAAATGACATTCTGGCTGAAAGAAAGTACCCTAAGGGATGGTTGAAGGACTCGTGAGAAAAGATAGCTTAGAAATCATGTTCCTAATGGGAGATAGGAACATGACGAATAGGCAAGCGATGTGAGAGATTATGTATTAGCTCTTTGAACTAAGTGACAGAATAGATTGACAAGTGATGGTGATGACCTAGAAGGATATGCCCCTACTATAAGATAAGGGCATAAAAGACAATATCCTTTTAGAGAATGAGTATTTAGTAAGGAAGGATGACTTTGAAGACATGAGAAAGACATGAGGCAAGACAGAATGAATAAAAATGATTTGACAAACTTTGAATGATACGAAGGAAGATGACTAAGATGAGCTTTCTCTCTCTCTTTCTTTCTCTCTCTCTCTCTCTCTCTCTCTCCCCTTTTTTTTCTATCTTTTGCCTAAGTTACCCTTTCAGGTTTTCAACTTAGCCAACTTGGATCAATGAAATTTAGGAGAAAATATTCCACCATGATTTGCTGCTTTGCTTCACTTTGAGGGGCTTTAACCTTTGAATTTTAGGTTTGATGAACTTATTGCCCCTTGTTGAGGTGTATCATTTGATTTTGTGCTTCAATTATTTGATGAGAGGTCTATTTCTTGACCTTCTTTGGTTAAGAGCTAGCAAAGCAATTGTTGATGGCACCTTAATTCCAACATGTGCTAGATATCGTAGACTTAATTGATCATTCATTTTCTTTTTTCTTTCTCTTTTTTTTTTCCTTTCTTTCTTTTTCTCTCTCTTTTTTCCTTTCTTTCTTTTTTTCTTTTTTCAAAGCTCATCCATGTTTAAAACAAAAAAGAGAAGTGCACAAATAATTAAAAAAAAATATGGATGTTTTATTATAATGGAAACTTTTATTATAAGATAACAAAAAAGGACCAAAATGATCAATGAAAAATACATAAAAAGAAAATAAGATGACAAACTCATATTCGAATTTAGACTCAGACTTTGAGATTTGGACTAAGACTCAAACTCAAACTTGGAGATTTAGACTTACACTTGGATTCAATCTCAGACAGGTTAGATTAGCTGAACTTAAACTCTTCCATATCATGCCACTTAGGGTTGAGGTAAGGTGACGTCGAATTAGATTCAAGTTCTTCATCACTATTCGGGTTAGTGGTGAGGAATTCATATTGAAATGATACACTTTGGATGCAATCTTCAACCTTTGGTATAGTTGCAACCAAGGCTTTGAAAGTGGAAAGGTATTGGGTTAACAAGTAGTCTCAGTAGGTCAAAAATAGGCTTTTGACAAGGATGTCCACTTGTTCTTACTCTATTGGTGTAGTTACCATTTAAGCAGCTTTAGTCCTCCATCTTATATAGAATATGGAGAAGGACTCCTCTAGAAGCTGCTTGGTAATTTCCAAGTCACACTTAGTGACATCCAGTTCTTCATTATAATGATACTGCTTGATAGAGGCACGATAAATATCATCCCACGTCCTTTTCTAGTTCTTGTCTAGTGAAAGGAACCATCTCTTAGTAGCACCAGTTAGTGATTGTTGGAACAGCCGAGCAAGGAGCTCATCACTAACTCCCAAATGTTTCATTGCCCTACATATATCTTTAGATGAGTCTTAGGGCAAGTGGTTCCATCAAATATTTCCAATTCAGGCATTTTGAATTTAGGAAGAAGCTTGGCATCAGGGAATAAGGTTAAATTGTCCGTATTAATTAGATCATTGCGGTGCTTTAGGGATTTGATGGTTCTTTCCATGGCTTCAAGTTTCTTTTTGAGCAATCTGGTGTTTGGATAAGAGAAAACTTCCCCACCTTGGTTTAGATATGAGTTGGTTTGGCTCGAATTTGGGCTAGGATTGGTCTAGTAAAAGATAAGGTTTGGGTTAGGATGGTTAAGGTTTGCCTAGTTAGTCATAGCTCAAACTTCCTCAATGATGAATTGCCTTTGTTCCTTAAATTAGGCTTGTTGAGTAGCTAAGATACTTAGAAATGCTCTTCTTGCTTCTGAAGAAGTCTAGTCATAAGTGTAGTTGGGAAGCCATGTCAAGTGGGTTGGCCATTAGTACCTTCAAATCAAAGCAACAAGGTAAGTGACGAGCATGGAACAGAAAAGGTGATAAAGGTATAGGTATGCAAATCTAAAGAGAAAAAGCTTCCTATTATGTTATGGGCCAACCATTTTTTTAGGCTTAAGGTATGATGGGGCAAATGTTTTAGGCTTAATGTAGTAGACCAGACCAAGGGTATTGGGTTTAAGGTAGTTTGTTGGGCCAATGTTACTAGGCTTATGGGTAACAGACTGATTTTGAAAGGTGATGAGGCACGAGTGTTGGGCTTAAGGATAGTGGGTTTGATTTTGGACAAGGGGTAGGATCAATATGAAGGTTTTGGCATGGAAAACCTAAGGTGTCTAGTTTTTTTTTTTTTTGGATAAGGATAGAGGCTATGGGTCAGGTAGTAGGTTTTTAGGGTTGGATATGAGTTTTAGGATCGTGAGTTTATGGCTTAAGGTCCAAAGGTTAAAGGTGGTTTAGGTTTACATATGAGGTGTGACATTCAAGCATTTGGTGTTTAAGGTAAAGTTAGGATGAGGTGTTTAAGATTAAGGCTAGGGTGAGGTGTTTAGGATTAAAGGTCAGGGTGATAATTTTAGGCTTGTGGGGGTGAGCGTGTTTAAGGTTTAGGGGTGAAAGTGCTTGGGTTAAGGGTTAGAGTAAAGGGATGATGGTGTTTAGGTCAAAGATTCAGGGTAATGGTTTAAAGGTGTTTAGATAGGGTGATAGGATATAAGTGAAAAGGTTTATGGGGGAGGTGCTAGAATGGAGGTAAGAATGTTTGACCCTTCTTTGGTTCAAGGTTCAACCTAGACTTGAGATGAATGTATGTTTTGTTATACAATATGAATGCATGATATGCATGGGGAAAAATATTTCATGAGAATGCATAAATGCAAAGTTTTAATTATAGTACATACAACCTAAGGCCAGGATCTGAGTTCATTACATTAAAGGGTAAGGGTGGCTCAATTTAGGTACCGGTCACACTAAAGCAGCGATATACCTAATCATATATGAGTCAAGGAGCCTCACGTGGGTTCAACAGTACATGTTTACTCATAGGGTGGATGATTTCACTATCAGCAAATAGACCCAAAGAGGGTTAAACACTTAATGCTACTCACTATCCTTTATTTTCCTAAAACTATATTGAATGGCAAAGAGCTTATGCAAGTGATGCATGCAAATTCATAATCATATTAAAAAGCCAAACCCTTTTAAACCAATTAGTAGTCCACTTATTTTTCCTTTTAAAAGAAAGTTAATCCCCAGTGGAGTCACCTGCTATAAGGCCTTACTTGAGCACCTGTCTAATCTGCTAAAGAGAATCGAAATGCTTATTTGGGAAAGAACTCACAAGGAAGCCCTCGGGCTTATCTTTGATAGATTTGAGAATTGTTTCCTAGAGTCACCATCTTAATTTATTTTTATTTGGGAAAATATAAGGAAAAAACCCATTTAACTCCAATTATTACCCAAAGGAAAAAAGATCACTAACCTCGAAATCAAAGAGGATTCAGGGACTAGGTTTTTGGTTTAACAAAAAATATTTGGCCAAATAATATAAAAGTAACTTAAAATATATTTCATGGATAATTTAAAATGCATAAATAATTTATAGTATGCATGATCATTCAATTAACAGTAAAGTAAATACACAAGTAAAGGTTTGAAATAAGAGAAAGTTAATATTACAATAAAATCCCAAACTTAAGGGATACCTCCTCTAGCCCTTATGGGTTCTAAGGAAGTCACACATTCCCTAAACTAAGCCTAATAATAAAGTAAAAGAAAAAAAATAAAAGCAAGTGAAGAAAGTGATAAAAGGGGAAAGTTAGTTAGTTTTAATTAGATTCGATGCTTGAACCAAGCAAGCCTCCGTATCCCTTTGAATGGGAATCAAAACCCATATAGTTCTCCCTTCTTACGAAGGGGTTAGTGTAGCCTAGCCACTTTATCATATTTTGATTGATTGATTAAAAGAGGATTGAGTTAATTAGTTAACTTAATTGACCATCGAGTTGATTAGCTAGTAACCTAGATGGATCAATTTAATCAACTAACTAAAAGAGGCAATGATCTTTAGACAAAAGAAAATTAAAGGAAAATAAGCTTACCATAGATGGCATGCGACAACTGGCCTTAAACGGCAGGCGATGACTGGCCTTAGACAGCGGGTGGCAACTAGCTTTGATTGGCAGGCGGCGGCTAGCCTCAGATCATGGGCGATGGCTAGCTTCTGATAGCGAGGGGCGGCTAAGCTTAGGTGGCGGGCTGCTCACCTCAGCTGGCATGTAGCTCACTTTGGACAGTGGGCAGCTGGTGATGGCTGACCTTAGATGGTAGGTGGTAGCTAGCCTCGGATGGTGTTACGGCTCACCTCGGATGGCGGGTAGAAGATAGCTTTAGGCGACCAGCAGCGGCTAGCCCAGGATAGTGGATGGAGACTAGCCTTAGACTAGAGAAATGAGCCTTAGGCAATAGACTTGTCTAGAATAGGTGGTAGAAAGCCTTTAATTAGTCAGGTAGGAATCAAAGTGAAACTTCCTAACGTGAGCCTTGGGAAATCGACTTACCTCGAACAAGTAGGTGGAAAACATTTAACTAGTTGAGTAGGAATCAAAGAGAAACCCCCCCCCCCCAACTTATTTTATAAAGCAAGGAGCAAATGCAAAGTAGTTTGCTTGAATTTAATGCTTTTTAAGCTCTGAAAGTTGGTCTTTTGAAGTGTGGAGAGGCCCTCTATATATAGGAAGAGGATTGGAGCATAAAATGTATTAAATTTCAAGGTGGGATTACAAAAAATAGAGTTTTTGCCAGAGTCTATGGTAGTGCCGCATAGACCTTTGCCATTCTGTAGAGGCCTCTATGGCAATGTCACAGGTCTTTATGGTAACAGGCCTGTTTTGGCCCATTTCACTTGTTCTTACTCATTTCTCATCCATTTTTCATGATTCTAGTTGTGTTGTATTCGTTACTCAGTCTCGAATGATTTGAAGGGGTTCAAATGTCAAAAATACATATTTTATTTTTTGATTTTCCCATTTTGAGAGTTTTTAACTTCTAGAGGTTTGTTACTAAGCCTAAGTGCTTCTAAAGTTCAAATGCATACTAGAAGGTGCAAAATTATCGGTTCACACATATTTATATAAAATATATACTAATTGAGATCCATACTAAGTAACCTAACTATTTTGTAGCATGTCTATCCTTTTGGACCTTTATTTCTATTATGGGGGTTGGTAAAGTAAGCCCCCTTATAAATAGTATATGAATGATGAAGTGAAGGTGATAAAATCATTTGATTCAAATTTTTTATCAATTTTTCATATCAAAAAGAAGTATAAAGCAGAGTTTGGGTTCCTTAATGACACTTAGATATATATTAGAGAACCTTAAAAGTCATTGAATGATGGGTTGCTACTAGTAAATCTTGATAGTGATATACAATTTATCACTAACAAATTATGGAATGTAAGAAGTTTGCATTTATATGCTCATTATGAAGTACAAGATGCTATGGAACACATTGTATTGCCATTGAATGAATATGAAAAAGGACTTAAAGCTCTGCTTAATGAAACTGATATGATTGGTAGTGTGGGGGTTGGTTTAGGATATAAGAATGTTGCTATAAATGAAGGTCTAGGAGGATATATTTCACTGTTGTAAATAAAGGTAGAGGTGAAGGTTTACAAAATGAATCCAATACATAGGATGATTATTTGAATGAGAATGCAATACATGTTTAGTTACAAGTAGATGGAGTTGAGAGAATAAAGAAAGAAAGGGGAAAAAGGTTGAGAATCCTAAATTAAATGAATTCAGAAGTGAATTCTTTGAAGAAATTCAAAAAAAGTCTAATAAAGTTGTAGAAGATGACATAGATGACGTAGGATTTAACTTTGATGAACTTTTTAGAAGAGAAGAACAGAGGCAATCTGAGGATGCAGACAATGAGGACAAACCATTATATGTTAAAAATATGAAGAATAAGGGTAAACATGGAAGTTTGAGTAATGAGTCTAATGATTCAAATCTTGATATAGGTCTCATTGAAGATGAAGATAATTTAGACCATTTAAAGATGCATCTCATCCATATTTTAACATTGGAATGTCTTTCTCCAATGCTAAAAAGGTTAGGCAAGCTATTTTCAAGTACGCAATGGCAAAGGAAAGTCATTGAGGTAGGTTAAAAATGAGCCTCATATGCTAAGGATGAAACAAGAAGAAGGATGCCCATTTCACCTATTTATAAGTAGATTAGACCTTAATGATTGTTTGTTGGCAAAGAATTACATACCTAAACATACATGTGGTAGGACTTTTAAGAATCCTAGAGCATCTGTCAATTATTTGGCACATTATTTTAAGAAAACAATTAAGGACAAGCCTAAGACAAACATAAAAGATATGAAGAAAATGGCAAAGGATGATCTTAGGGATATGTTTCTTTGAATGCAAAAGAGCTAAGAAGAAAGTGAAGAAAGAGATGTTATCAAATTAAAAACTGAGTTTAAAAGGCTTAAAGCATATGCTGCAGAAATTAAATGAATAAACCCTTAACGTGCTTATGAAGTGGAGCTAGATCTAGAAGACCTGAGGAAAGAAAAAAGAGTTTTCTATAGAAAAATTGTGTGTTTTGATGCATGTAAACATGGTTGGCTAGCTGGGTGTAGGCCAATTATTGGCATGGTTGGGTGCCTTTTAAGAGAAGTATGTAAAGGACAAGTCCTTATTATAATTGGCAAATTTTTCCTATAGCTTGGGCTATTGTGGATGTTGAAAATAAGGTGAATTCAAAATGGCTTATTGATTAGTTGAAAAAGGTGTTGAATATTATAGATGGTTCTGGACTAGCTATGGTATTAGATTTGCAAAAGGTATGTATGTTAATGTAACTTCAATGTATGAATTAAATTTATACTTATATTCTAATATGTTTGAATATTATTATTGTTATAGGGATTGAGATGAGCTATGAATGGACTCCCATAAGCTGAGCATAAATGGTATGCTATGCACATTTATGTTAACTGGAGAAAAAAATGGATTAGGGGTGAATTGAGAAAGAAGTTTTGAATATATGCGTGAAGCACATATGAAGAAGAATAAATCGATAATTTGAAGTTATCTAAAGAAATTTGTGGAAGACTTGGTGAAATACAACCTTGAGAAATGGTATAAGGCATATAGCATCACAAGATCCTGTAGTGACATGATTGAAAATAACATCAGTTTATCCTTCAATTCATTGGTTAATGTATGTAGAGATAAATCAATTATCAATCTTTTGGAAGAAATTAGAAAGAAGATGATGACAAGACTAGTGGAATATAGAAAGTATGTGAGTAAATGAAGAAATGATTATTTAGTTGAATGTATGATCATCTATGAGACCAACTATAGACTTATCATAGAATGTGATATTTTGTTTGCATAAGTATAAACATTTGTTAGTTGGCCTATAACCTATGACAGTCTCAAGAGTCCAATTAAGAGGAAGAATATGCTAGAATTCCATAATTAAGAGACTAAGGGAAAGCCAAGGATGAATAACTATTTGTTTTTTAGTATTTTTGTCATTTAGCATTCTATTATTTGCTATTTTGTTTCTTAGCTAGAATTCTAGCTGAAATAGCTATTATTTTGTTTTGAGCCATCGATTGGGTATTTATAAGACAAAATCTTTGTAATGGCAAAAATTCATAAGATTAATCAAACTATCTCAGTTTTCCTCTCTATTCTTCTTTTTCTATCTCGTATTCTCTCCTCTCTATATTCTTCTATTTCTATTCTACCTTCTTCTATTTCTAATCTAATCCTAGGTCCATAATGGACCAAGTGTAAGCATCAACAATTACAGCCAAGGATATTGAGCCTATAAACTATAGCAGTCTCAAGAGCCCAATTAAGTAAAAGACTCTAGTAGAATTCAAAAATTAAGGGATTAAAAGAGAGCTAAGTGTCATGTTTCAGAGGCATAGCCCTCCCCTATATATGCAAAATGTAGAAAGTGGGCTGTGCGGGGAGGAGAAACCCCTAGGTCCGAGGAGGAGAGTAGATCATATCTCTCTCATATGAACTCGGATTGGGCTGAAATTTTATATGGGGTCATTTCTCACCTAGAGGAAGCTATCTACCAAGTTTCAAGATAAACACATGAGGGGATTTAGAGAATTGGTGAGACAGCCCCTCAACAAGCCTATAGTGCAGGGCAGCGGGCCAATTTTGCCTACACTGGTGTAAATGGCATAGGCAGCCTGCCAGCATGCCAATGGAGGTTAACATTGGTGGGAAATAGCCCAAGGGAAGGCTAAATTCAGTGGAATAAGATAGAGAAGTGTGGAAGTCTCTAGAAATTGGGAGAAAGGCCTAGCACAAGGGAAACCTCTTTGAAGTTTCTAGGCAAAACAATCCCCACCGTTGGATTGACTTAATCCCAACCGTCCATTGAGGAGGTGGGAATAGTAAGGAGGTGGAGAAGCCTATAAATACCTCCATCCTCCCTCATTTGTACATATAGAGATATATAGAGAAAAACACACTTAAGCTAGAATCCTTCCAAGTAGTTAGGCCACTTACTTGTATACTTAAACATACCTTTATAATTCATTTGCCTATCAAATAAAGGGTATTCTTTCTAGCTTTCCAACTTGCTTGTTTGCTACTTAACCCATTCATTTCTGCTGCCAATTGCCTAAGTAAATAGGCCAATTATGGGAAGGCTGACTAGCAAGCTTTAAGGGGAAGCAACGCTAGTGCCGCACGAGTGTGTGTGAGTTTGGGTGAAAAATGCCAACCTTGTGACAAGTGGTATTAGAGCTATGTTCGGTCTGACATTGGGCAATTTGCTTAAGCATAAGGGACAATGTCTGGCAGTGGCGAGCAAGTAAGCGGAACATCGGGCCAAGTTGGTGAAAGGTCGACAAGGGAGAAATTAAGGGACAGACATGCCGTGTGGAAGAATAGGCTAGCCAGGTTGGAGGCCTCCATATCCAACTTGATGGGCAAGTGTGAGGACATGGACCAACGCATTGACAAGCTCCAGTCCAAGGTGGATGAGTCCAAGGAGGACGTTGAGGAGCTGCGTAGGGAGGTGCAAGGAGCCCTCAATGCGGTAGTGGAGGATTTGTCCAAGAAGGATTCTGCCCTTGAGGCTGCATTCAAGGCCCTCCGCAAGAGTTTGAGAATGTTGACAAGGAGCTTGAGTTGGTCTGCCTTGGTAAGTCATGGCTCAAACTCCTCTTCATTCTCAATTGCTCCCAAAATAGATGTCCCCAAGCCCGAAGCATACAACGGGACAAGGAATGCTAGGGAGATTGATAACTTCGTATATAAGATGGAGAGATACTTTGATGCAGTAGGCATCGATGGAGACGAAGGGAAATTGCACACAGTTCCTTTATATCTCTCCGATGTGGCTACTGTGTGGTGGCGTCGTAGGTGTGATGATGTGCGGAAGGGTCTAGCCACCATAAACACGTGGGACGTGTTTGTCAAGGAGCTCAAGAGGCAATTTTACCCCAACAATGCCGAGCACGAAGCATGGGCCGAGCTCGTTGCCTCCAACACCAAGAGGGCCAAATTCGAGAATATGTGAAAAAATTCTCAGAGTTGTTATTGGAGATACCAGATATGAGGGACAAGGATGCTCTCTTTTGCTTCCTTGATAGCCTAAAGGACTGGGCCAAATTGGAGCTACAACGGCGAGGCATGCAAGACCTTGCCAGCGTAATGGCAACAGCCAAACCATTGGTGGAGTTCCAATGACGAGATCCCACTAAGTCTAAAGAGAAGAGGGGAAGTCTTCTGAAGATCACTATCTGTCTAAGGGGAAGGACAAAAGCAAGGGCAAGGTGGAGGAGAAGGGGGATTCTCCTAGGAAGATCTCATGCTTCCTATGTGAGGGACTGCATCGGGCTAGGGACTGCCCAATGCGAGGGAAGCTTGCTGCCTTGGTGTGTGAAGAGAGCCAGGATGATGGAAGGCTTGATTCTCTACGATTCATCAATGCCATCTAAAGAGAAAAGGATGGACAACCCCAAGGTCGTATGTATGTGGAGGCCAAAATTAGGGGCAAAGTTGTGCCAACCATGGTGGATACGGAAGCGGACACCGTATATATGGCATAAGAACTTGTGGAGGAGATTGGGTTAAAGTACTCCAAGGAGCAAGAGTACGTGAAAGGCATCAACACAAAATGAGTGCCAATCGTGGGCAAAGTGCGAGGGACAAGTGTGAAGATTGGCCTATGGCAAGGTATGATAGACATCACCATTGCCCCATTAGATGAGAGAAAATTATACTTGGGCATAGATTTCTTGCGCATGGTGAAGACCATCATGATTCCACATGCCAACACCATGTGCTTCATGCAAAAAGATGGTGTGCCAATTACGATGCCCATCAAGCATGAAATTGGGGGCGATGATAAGTATGTAGGAGTATTGACTCTATCATCCTTCCAATCATCTATCGAGGATGAGGTGCCAACACGGGCCAAGACGCCCAAGCAATCTCCGAAGCAACCCAAGGATGGTGCAGGGGTTGAAGCCATCCTCGTGGGGGAATCAACCTACAACAGGGCAAGAATTGGCCTGGAGGTGTTGTCAAGGAGAGGCAACGGGCCAATTCGATCGCTAAAGGATTTTAATGCCCTAGCGGGAAGTGCTAGTGGGCACGAGGATAAGGGGCGTCCATGCAACGTGGCAATGCCCATGTGTGGGGATGGGCAAGCCTGCGCGCACGCAAGGTAGAAATTGGGGCATTCTACCGCTAGCCAGCATGGTGCGCCAATGAGTGAGAATTGGCGGGGCAGTGCGCAAGTGAGGGAACTTGCCAGCACTAGCGACAGCCTGTCTGCAGGAATGATGGGGGAACATTAGCGCGCAACAAGTTTTTCTACCACGGCCTACAAGGGGAGCAGTAGGCCTACCGCGTGCATAAGCTCAACGAAGGCAGCCCGCAAGCGCAAGAGGCAAGCAGGTGCCGGGCCAAAGGGCTGCCATCGAGGGACAACGTGCTGGTGAAGCATAACTAGCCAATGCAAGCCTAAGGCCAATTGGGAGAAAACTCAAGGCCGAAGGGGTAGATTCCCATTTCCAATAAGGCAGAAAAGCATGCCTACCGAGTTGGCCAATCAATGGGTGTCAACAGCGGTAAATTGGCCAACCAACGCCTAACAAGGTGGGTAATTTATTTTCAAGCCGTGGGCAATTGGGACAAGCAATCGTGGACATGCATCAGCAATTGGGGGACAAGCTGAAGGTATTGGCAGCTGATGGCATGAAGAATTGGGGCAAACCGCGTAACTCGCACAGACAGCGGGCTTGACGGGCAGGCCAACGCAGCGGCAAGGCGAGTTACAAGCCAATCGGTGACCAAAGGCACATCCAAGATGCCAACCAAGCCTATAGGGTGGCCATGGCATCGAGGATGATGCCCCTATAGGTGGGGGAGAATGTCATGTTTCACCGAGGCATAGCCCTCCCCTATATATGTAAAATATAGAAAGTGGGCTGTGCAGGAAGGAGAAACCCCTAGGTCCGAGGAGGAGAGTAGATCATATCTCTCTCATACGAACTCGGATTGGGCTAAAATTTTATATGGGGTCATTTCTCACCTAGAGGAAGCTGTCTACCAAGTTTTAAGCCAAATACATAAGGGGATTTGGAGAATTGGTGAGACAGCCCCTCAACGGGCCCGTAGTACAGGACAGCAGGCCAATTCTGCCTGCGCTGGTGTAAATGGCATAGGCAGCCTGCCATCATGCCAATGGAGGTTAACATTGACTTAATCCCAACCATCCATTAAGGAGGTGGGAATATTAAGGAGGTGGAGAAGCCTATAAATACCTCCATCCTCCCTCATTTGTACATATAAAGATATATAGAGAAAACACACTTAAGCTAGAATCCTTCCAAGTAGTTAGGCCACTTACTTGTATACTTAAACATACCTTTGTAATTCATTTGCCTATCAAATAAAGGGTATTCTTTCTAGCTTTCCAATGTGCTTGTTTGCTTCTTAACCCATTCATTTCCGCTGCCAATTGCCTAAGTAAATAGGCCAATTGTGGAAAGGCTGGCTAGCAAGCTTTAAGGGGAAGCAATGCTAGTGCCGCATGGGTATGTGTGAGTTTGGGTGAAAAACACCAACCCCGTGACATAAGGAAGAATAGTTATGTGTTATTTAGTAATTTTGTCACTTAGCATTCTATTAATTGCTATTTTTTTCTTAGCTAGAATTCCAATTGTAATAGCTATCATTTGTTTTGAGCCATCATTTGAATATTTATATGACAAAATCTTTGTAATGGCAGAAATTCAAAAAATTAACCAAACTATCTTAGTTTTCCTCTCCATTCTTCTTCTTCTATCTCATGTTCTCTCCTCTCTCTATATTCTTCTATTTCTATTCTACCTTCTTCTATTTCTAATCAAATCTCATGTCCATAAGAGATGGTATCAGAATAGTATCAATCCTAGGGATTGCTTATGCTAGACTCTCTATTCTTCTTTTGCTTCTTCTTCTTCTATTCTCTTTCTCTCTCTCTTCTATTATAATTTGTTCTTGCCCTAATTTTCTTCTCTCTTCTTTCCTCTCCAATTTGCTTGATTCTTTCTTGCAATTTCTCTAAATCTCTACCTTGGTTTTTTTTTCCTTTGATTCCTCTATCAATGGAGGCTTCTCCTACTTTATTAAATAAATAAAAAAATCTAAATCTTAGCAACTCTATGGTGGATCACAAGCAATTAGAGGTGCAATTAAAGGCATTTTTATAGACTTGCAAACACACATCTCAGACTCTCTTTGAAACAATAAAGGGCTATAATAAGATGCTTCAAGATATGCAAGCGGATAATCAAAAAATGTTATGGTGAATTAGGGATTCCATGAACAAATTTGTGCAACCTCATGATGAAGACATAAATTCTATGATTCAAGTATTCTCTATTAAAATTGGAAAAGTGAAAAATGATTATGGAAAGTTAATGCAAAAATTTAGTTTGGATAAATTTATTCCTAAATCAGGTTTTGTTTTAATTGACAAGACTAATCTTGATGTGAAAAATGATAAAAATAAGAATGAAACTTATGTTGGAGGAGGGATTGACAGTAAAGTAAACTTTCTATTATTGAAAGATTTATGCATTGTAGGTGTTCATGGAAATGCTATAGTTTATTTTGATAATTTTCTTGGAAAAGAAAATAGAAAAATTATTAGGGATGATATTTTTTGAAATTTTTATAGTGCATGTGCTTTTAAGTGGAAGTGAAATGGTGTTATTATTCTTCAAGAGATGGAGTTTGAAAAGTGGAGAAGGCAAAAAAAAAAAAAAGATTGTCGGAATGGGAGATAATTGAGCCTACAATTTGGAAATCTCTGTTTTTTGTTTAGTGGTGCTATAAGGATGTATATGATATTATAAATGTTACATTATATAGTCATGGTTTTTTCTCCATTTTCTACCTAGCATGGAAATGCAAATATTGAGCAAGCTCGATTACTAGGATTAATTTCAGTTCTTCAGATAGTATTTGGGAGGATTTGACTTTATAAAATATTAATTTCCACAATTTTTCCTTGAGGACAAGCAAATTGTCTAAGAGGGGAGTATTACTATAGACCAAGCATAAACATCCATAATTGCAGCTAAGGATATTGGGCCTACAACCTATAGTAGTCTCAAGAGCTCAATTAAATACAAGAATATGGTGGAATTCCACAATTAAGGGATTCAGGGAGAGCCAATGATGAATAACTATTTGTTAGTATTTTTGTCATTTAGCATTCTATTATTTGCTATTTTGTTTCTTAGCTAGAATTCCAGCTAAAATAGCTGTTACTTTGTTTTGAGCCATCGTTTGGTTATTTATAGGACAAAATATTTATAATGGTAGAAATTAAAAAATTAATCAAACTCTCTCAGTTTTCCTCTTTGTTCTTCTTTTTCTATCTCATATTCTCTCCTCTTTATATTCTTCTATTTCTATTCTACCTTCTTCTACTTCTGATCTAATCTTAAGTCCATTATAGATGGTATCAAAGAAGTATCAATCCTAGGGATCAATTCTCTTTCTCTCTCTTCCTCTATAATTTGTTCTTACCCTAATTTTCTTCTCTCTTCTTTCCTCTCTAATCTTAATAATTCTCTCTTGTAATTTCTCAAAATCTCTATCTTCATTTTTTTTCCTCTAATTCCTCTATCAATAGAGGCTTCTCCTACTCTATTAAATAAATAAAAAAATCTAAATCTTAGAGATTCTATGGTGGATCACAAACATCTCAGACTCTCTTTGAAACAATGCAAGGCTACAATAAGATGTTTCAAGATATGCAAGTGGACAATCAATGAATGTTATGGCGAATTAGGGATTCAATGAACAAATTTGTGCAACCTCATGATGAAGACATAAATCCTACAATTTAAGTATTCTCTATTAAAATTCAAAAAAAAATAATTGTGGAAAAGTAATGGAAATATCTTGTTTGGATAAATTTATTCCTAAATCATATTTTTTTTTCAATTGACGAGACTAAAGTTGATGTGAAAAATGATAAAAATAAGAATGAAACTTGTGTTGGAGGTGGGATTGATGGTAAAGTAAACTTTCTATCATTGAAAGATTTATGCATTATAGGTATTCGTGGAAATGCTATAGTGACTTTTACTCATTTTGATAATTTTCTTGAAAAAGAAAATAGAAAAATTATTGGGGATGATATTTTCTAAAATTTTTATAGTGCATGTACTTTTAAGTGGAAGTCAAATGGTGTTATTATTCTTTACGAGATGGAGTTTGGGAAGTGGAGAAGGCAAAGAAAAAGATTGTCAAAATAGGAGGTAATGAAGTCTATAATTTAAAGATCTCTATTTTTTGTCTAGTGGTGTTATGGAGATGCATATGATATTATAAGTGTTATATTATATAGCCGTGATTGTTTCTCCATTTTCTACCAAGGCATAATGGAAATGCAAATGTTAAGCAAGTCTTGATTATTAGGATTAACCTTAGTCCTTCAAATACCATTTGAGAGGATTTGACTTTATAAAATCTCAATTTCCACAATTTTTCCTTAAGGACAAGGAAATTGTCTAAAAGGAGAGTATTTTCATGGACCAAGCATAAGCATCAATAATTGCAACTAAATGTATTAGGCCTACAACCTACAGCAGTCTCAAAAGCTCAATTAAATGGAAGAATATGATAGAATTCCATAATTAAGGAATTAAGGGAGAGCCAACGATGAATAGCGATTTATTATTTAGTGTTTTTGTCATTTAGCATTTTTTTTATTTGATATTTTGTTTCTTAGCTAGAATTCTAATTGAAATAGTTGTTATTTTTTTTTAAGCCATCATTTGGTTATTTATAGGAGAAAATCTTTGTAATGGTAAAAATTTAGAAAATTAATCAAACTATCTCAGTTTTCCTCTCTATTTTTCTTCTTCTTCTATCTTATATTCTCTCCTATCTATATTCTTTTATTTCTATTCTACCTTCTTCCATTTCTAATCTAATCTTAGGTTTATGACAGATGGTGTCAGAGCAGTCGATCCTTAAACATGGCTTTTTGGATTCCACTGTTTGTCTTCAATTTTCTCTCTTCCTCTCTATTTCTTTTCTTATCTATTTTCTCGATAAACAAACCACCTCTTTAAACCTTAATTCTTCTTTTTCTATTCTCTTTCTCTCTTTTCCTCTATAATTTATTCTTGGCTTAATTTTCTTCTCTTTTCTTTCCTCTCCAAACTTTTTAATTCTCTCTTGCAATTTCTTTAAATCTCTATCTTTATTTTTTCCTCCAATTCCTCTATCAAAAGAGGTTTCACCTACTCTATTAAAGATATAAAAAAAATCTAAATTTATCTATTCTATAGTGAATCATGCGTAATTTGAGGCACAATTAAATGCATTTTTGTAGATTTAGGAACAAACATCTCACTCTCTATTGACCTAAGTTAGCTCACAACTTGGTCAATCTCTATTTTAATCTTGTCAATTAAATTGAAATGATCTAATGTTTACAATTAGTGTTTATTTTACATAAAATACACTTAGAAAATATTAAAAGTTTAAGAAATAAAAAATTCCATAAGTGTAGAAAGTTGCCCTGTAAATTACACCAGCAATTGATATATCGCACTCGCCATCAAGATTTTGCGACTGCAAATAGGTATATCACAATTGTGATTAATTTAAGGCAAAACATGGGAAAGGGATAGAAGCATTCACAACTATAATCGAGACTACTATCTTAGACGCGAAAAAGGAATTTCGGCTGCGATATTGAAGTTGTGACCATGAGATTTGCAATGTTAGGGAACTTTAACGAATAGTCAAGCATCCAATGTCTAGACTCCACATGTCACTAGCTTATGGAAATATGAAGATCGCGATTGTGATTTGGGCTTCACGAAAATGATTCAGTATAAGATAGATAACTTTTTGCAAACTGCTTTGGAATTAAGTTTTTGTCCTTTGTACCTATTTGTAACAGCTCTTTGGAGGATATAAGCTATAAATACCTCTCCAAATGCCTTAGAAACAATAGAATTATTTGTCAAGTGTCCAAACTCTTGCAATTTTATTTCTCAAGTTTAAAACCTTTGTAATACACATCTTATGTTAGTTGGATTAAGTGTTAGGGTTTGAGTGTTAGCCATTGAAACACTTATTTATATTGTGAGCAAGCCTTGTAAAACTCTTGTATAAGTTTGAATGTCAGCCTTTGGAAAACACTTGTAGGTTTGAGAGTTAGCCTTCTTAAAACTCTTAGTTAGATTTGAGAGTGAGCCTTTGGGAAAACTCTTGTAAGTTATGGTGTGAGCCTAAACACCAAGTTAGGAGTGAACTTGAAAAACTCTATAGATATTCAAATACTAATTGAGGTTGGGGAGTGGATGTAGGATTGGTTATAATCTGAACCACTATAAATCATTATGTTCTTTTTGTCTCTTTATCTTTAAACTCCTATTGCTTTTCTTGAAGTTTTCATTATTTTTAAATTTTAATCAACCACTAATTCAACCCCTTTCTTAGTGCATATCTTGGGCAATGACTAGTATCAGAGCAAGTTCTAACATTTACAAGCTTTATTACATGAGTGAAGATCACATATGGCTAAAGAAGGATTTCATCAACTCAAGCCCCTTTTTTATTGCACTGACTATGCTTTTCGGAAGCATATGGAGGTCTATCTTGACAGCGATCTCATAAACATATAGGATACTATTCTAGAATAATGGAAGCCTCCAACAAAAGTAGTTAATGATGTTAAAGAAGAAATCCTTAGAAAGGATTGGGTTGAAGCATAAAGAAAAGCTAATAGGAAAAATAAAAAAGCAATGGCTATTCTTTGTAGCTCATTGTTTAGAAAGGAATGTGATAGAATGCAAACATTGTACAAGTGCCTATAGCATTTGAAAGGCCTTGGAAAACTACTATAAAGGTACTAAGCAAATCAAGTCCAAAATGATCCAATTGCTCATTCATGAGTATAAGCTATTCTCAATGAAACCAAATAAGAGTGTCACTGACATGACTAATGGACTTCTTGTTATTGTTAATAATTTAAAGAAGGCTAGAAAATATATTCTTTGGAGGATGTCAACCACAAAATCCTCAAAACTTTTATAAAGAAGCATTATGAAGCTAGAGTTACTGGTATTAAAAAAGCTAATGAAGACCTTAGCAAGCTTATAACTAATGTTCTCATTGGTAAACTCCTTACACATAAGATGACCATTGAAAAGAAAAAGCCACAACTGGATAAGAAGAAGTCACTAGCTCTCAAGTCCTCCACCAAAGATTAGTATGATAGTGAGAGCCAATTAAGTGATTCCTCCAATGATGATGAAGATGAGGAGTTGACAAAAATCATAAAAAAAAAAAAAGAAAAAAATCATCAAATGTAAGAAAAAGAAGAAGAATGAATGCAGTAACTTGTTTTGGGTGTAGAAAGCAAGGAAATCCAAAGCCCAATTATCCCAAAAGCAAGAAGAAGAAAAAAAGGGATAAGAAAAAGAAGAAAGGATTAAAGGCTATTCGGGATGATAGATCCTTAAGTGAAGAAGAGGAAGATGATATAGCCAACCTTTATTTCATGCCCTTGGAGGAACCTACAGATGAGGTTTATTCTACTTCCTACTTTAATTGTAATAATGATGAAGATATTGTTTGCTCTATGTCTCATTCTTGTGATGATGAGGATGAACCTATAAAAGCTATAGCCTTGAAATGCTAAAAATATCTTTCTAAAATGAAATTTTGTAAAGAAAAATATTGAGAACTTAAAAGGAATTTTAAAGAATTGGAAAAACTTGTTTTTAATTTGAAAATATCCAATGTTAGTTTCAAAGACTCATTGGAAGAGATTTCTTCAAAAACCTTCTCAATATAATTTTTTTATAAAAAGAAAACAATGATTTAAAATTGAAAGTTGAGGAGTTGAGATCTTCCATTTCAAAATTTCATAAAGGGAAGGAAGCTTTGGAAGTATCTCAAAGACCACCCTTAGTAACGCATGGCCTTAGTTTTGATAGTATCTCCATCCACATCCTCTCCTACTTTGTTTATCAAAGCCACTACTCCTCAAACCTCTAGCATTAAGGTAATTGACAAAGAAGTGAAAGTACACACTAAACCCCCTAATCCCAAAAGGATTTAAAAGGGTACACAAAGCTCAAGAGCTAAATCTTAAAGGGTTAACCATGCATTTATGTATTAAACGAGGCATGCTCAAAAGCATCCACAATCGCAACATAACACTTATTCTTGAATTCTTGTAATAATGTTGTTAATGGACCAAAATTTCATAACAAGATGGCTAAGCCTAAGATTATGAATATTTTATCCCCAGATTATGAATGCTTTCCTTGATTGATTGCCAATATGATTACAAATCTTAGATGATTGTTGAATTTTATCTTAATGATTGTGATTGATTTGTGGTCAACACATCCTTGTACGAATTTTCAATGTTTATGAGTTAAATTTAATACTTTAAATTTATTTTGATCTTGCAAGTTAATGCCATTGGCATTGTATAAGATTTTTCAATGTTTTTCTTAAAAATTCTAAGAGCCCTTTACATTATAATCACCATTTTATTTTACGAGTGTGAATTTTAAATTTTTCAACCGTTGTTCACAGTAATGTAAATAGAGGTTGCGATAATGTATAACAGACATGAATTTTGAAATTTTCATATTTTGCAATCATGACTTCATTTTGCAAGTGCAATTTACAACTCTGACAGAAAAAATAGTCATTGGAAAATTGCTAGATTTTGAATTTAATACAAATATAGTCATTTTCTACCCATTTTATGTACATTTTATGGCTATATATACTCCTTTTATCTCCTAAAACAAATTTTACACTCATCTAAACTCTCCTAAAACTTTTAACATTCTTATTTGCTCTCATTCTTTTAAGTTTTCATCTATTCGCTCTTATTTTCTTCATCTATTTCTTTATATCTTTTACCTTTCTACTTTTTTTCATAAAAAAAAAAAGGCTTCTAAAACTAGAACCCTAAGACCTTCAAAGGGAAAGGAACTTATGGTATCTCAAGTTCTTCATCCCTTACCTCTTGATCTCATGAAAGGCATTAATGATGAAGAGAAAGCAAATTAGCTAAAGTTAAAGGATAAGATGATTCAACTAAACAAGGTATCCAACTTATTTGCCTTGAGAAAGTTAGGAATTGAATAAGTTATCTTCACTTATCTTAACAACCTTCAATTGAGAGATTTCATCTATGTGCAAGAAGAAGACTATGAAGAACTTAGTAAGGAGTTCTTAGCAACTTTAGTTCTTCACAAGAAGCTCTGCTCCCCTCTTAGACTTTATGGAATTAATTTCAAATTTTTTAGGAAGGAGTATGGGTAAAAGCTAAATGAGGTGGCTAGCATTTTTGGACTTTAAACTGATGGCGCCTTTACCTTGAAAGACTTGGATATCCATTGAAAGCAGGTATGATGCAAAGAACACCCTAGCCAAACACTTTAAGATCCTTTTTTTTGGGTGCTACATCAAATTGTCACCCTCTTTATCAATGCTAAAGGGGATGGCAATAAAAAAGTGACCTAAAAAGACCTATTCTTATTATTTGGCCTCATTAAAAAGAAAGAAATTCAAAGTGCCAAGTTCCCTATAGACTAATTTATCCATTTGGCAAAGACCTTTGAAAGAGCCATTCTACTCTCCTCTCACATTTCTCTCATAGCCAAATATGTGGCAGCTCTTACCCCCAAACCAAAGACTTTCGTCCAACGTTTCGTGCTAAATTTAGAGTACATGCTTAACTCTAAATGCCTAAGGGAGAAAGATGATAATTATGAATATATCTTTGGTGAAGTAGGTGTTCAAGAGCTTTTAAGAAAAAGGCCAAAGGTAATAGTGCAAGGTGAGGCTAGCCAACCAATGGAAGAAGGTACTCAAAGAGCTCAAGGAACCCAAACCTCTCCCTAAGCCTAACCTTCTACATCAAAGATTGACAAAATGTTTAGCAAGATTATGAGGCAGCTCAACCTCTTAAGCCATATTCATCATGAGACATATGAAATTCAAGGAAAGATGGGCATTCCTTAATGTGATTTAAATGAATGGGAAGCAATGAGGAGGAGGAAGATGAAGAAAATGATGAATCTTGACTTTTGGGGGCCTTGGGAAATCTTTTCTATTTCTATTTTATTTTTTATATTTTTTAAATTTGCATTCTTATTTTGGCACTTCAATTGCAAAATCATTCCTTGTAATTATCTTCTTTGAAATCGATGCAATTTTATTATTTCAATTGAATTTTAATTTCTTGCTTGTGTTAATTGAATTTTATTTACCTTCTTAGTTCATATTACTTATATGTTTAACTTCCCTTTGCAAATTTTACTTGTTCTATTCTCACCCTCATTTTGATCTTGACAAAGGAAGAGAAGGAATTTGAGATTGAATATATAAATTAAAATTCACAATTTGGCATGAATTGATTTTTTAAGGAGGAATTAATGCAAGAACTAAGAGGAAGCTTTGTAATCTTTGTTATCTTTACAAATTTGAAAATTTTTACCATGTGAATCATTGCAATCTTGTAAATTTTACTTAATTATTTTTCAAATTCAATTTAATTGTCAAATTAAAGGGGGAGATTATTGACCTAAGTTGGCTCACAACTTGGTCAATTTTTATGTCAATTAAATTGAAATAAACTAATGTTTACAATAAACAATTTTTATAGGACATACATTTAGGAAAGGTTAAAAGTTCAAGAAATCATAAATTCCCTAAGTGTAGAAAGTTGCCCTGTAAATTGTTCCTACAATTGATATATCACACTTGCCATTAACATTACAGGACCACGAATAGGTATATCATGACTGTGATTAATTTTAAGGCAAAACGTGGAAAAGGGATAGAAACATTCAGGGCCATGATCAAGACTGTTATCTTAGACATGAAAAGGAATCGCGATCGTGATATTGAAGTTATGATGGCGAGATTTGCAATATCAAGGAACATCTCTAATGGATAGTCAATCATGCAATGATTAGACACCATGTGTCACTAGCCTTTGGAAATATGAAAAATCATGACCATGATTTGGGATTTGTGTCTGTGATTCAGTCTCAGATAGATAACTTTTTGTATGCTGCTTGGAATCAAGCTGCTTGGATATAAGCCACAAACACCTCTTCCAAAAGCCTTAGAAACAAGAGAATAGTTTAGCAAGTGTCCAAACTCTTGCAATTTTATTTCTTAAGCCTAAAACCTTTGTAATATACATCTTGTGTTAGTTGGTTTGAGTGTTAGCCATTGGAACACTTGTTTAGGTTGTAAGTGAGCCTTATAAAACTCTTGTATAGGTTTAAATGTGAGCCTTGGCAAAACACATATAAGTTTGAAAACAAGTCTTCTAAAAACTCTTAGTTAGATTTTAGAGTGAGGCTTTGGGAAAACTCTTGTAAGGTTTGGTATGAACCAAAACACTAAGTTAGGAGTGAACTTGATAAAACTCCATCGATAGTGAAAAACCTAATTGAGGTTGGGGAGTGGATGTAGAATTGGTTACAAACCGAACCACTATAAATCGCTGTTTCTCTCTCTTCTCTCTATCTTTAAACTCCCATTGCTATATTTTTGAAGTTTCTATTTTTTTAAAATTTTAATCAACCACTAATTCAATCCCCCATTCTTAGTGCATATCTTAGGCAACACTCTCCTTGAAACAACTCAGGGTTACGATATGCTTCAAGACATGCAAGTGGAGAATCAAAGAATGTTAGGGCAAACTAAGGATTCCATGAACAAATTTGTGCAACCTCATGATAAAGACATAAATTCTACGATTCAAGTATTCTCTATTAAAATTGAAAAAGAGAAAGCAAAAATTTTGTTTGGATAAATTTATTCCTAAATCAAATTTTATTTTAATTGATGAGACTATTATTTATGTGAAAAATGATAAAAATAATAATGAAACTTGTGTTAAGTTCTTGTAATATGGGAATGTTGAATTGAAGATTAAAGAATGTGGTTTTGAGTTGTTAAAGGAAGATAAGCTAAAAATTTAGAAAAGACAGAGAAAGAAATTAAGTCCTATGTTCCTTGTTACTAGTATCAGCAACTAGACTCTTGTTTTTCTAGTTCTAATGCTGTCGGTGAATCTATCACCTAATAAAGCTTCATGGGAAGACTTGCCCTAGAAGCCCAGTTTTCTCAATTTTTCCTTAAGGACAAGAAAATTGTCCAAGAAAGGAGTATTGTCATAAACTAAGCATATTGTAGCCAATGATGTTTGGCCTACAACTCACAGCCTAATTAAGAGGAAGAATTTAGAAGAATTGGTGGTTAGAGAAGGGAGTGCTAAGAGGAGATCCAAGGAAAGAATGTATATAACCAAGGGGAGAATGTGCCAAGATATTTCTATTTAGCTATTTTGTTAGTTTTGATAGTTTGTTATACAACTCTTGTTATTATTAGCTGTAATACTACTAGAATGATTAGCTGATGTATATAGGTGGTGTGGTAGTCCTATTAGTTATTTTGTTTTGTAGTGATTCTATTAGGAATTAATAGGCTATAAGAAAGAAGAGAATGTACTGTAGAAATCAATAATCAATTTTCTCAAATTCTATTCTTCTATTCTCTGATCTCCCTCTCCCCCTCTTCCCCTCTTTATCTCTATCCTCGATCCTTTTCTTCTCTATTTCTATTCTATTTTTTTCTTTTTCCTTCTTATTTCTTTCTTTTATTTCTAATCTAATCTTAGGTCCATGATAAGGTGATGATGGGTCTGAAGCCAGTCACAGTGAAGATCAATATTGTGTTGCATTAGAAAGAAGATCTCACACTTGCAAAGCATGGGATGTAACTGGCATTCCTTGTCCACATGCGATCAGTGCAATTCTACATGATAAGAAGGATCTAATGCAATTTATATCCAATTGGTACCATAAATTCATGTATCTCAAGGCATATGCACATCATTCAAAACTAGTTAGGGGATCTAAATTATAGAAGTTAAATGAGTATGTACTAATGGAACCTCTAGAAATGAAAGCTCAATCTGGTAGGCCAAGAGTTAAACGAGTCAAAAAAGGGTGGGAGACAAGGTGTTGGGATAAATCTGCAAGTGCATAAAGACCACAAGTAATATAAAGTGAGTAAAGTATCATTCCCACGAGAATTAATGGTCTATCCACCAATCTATTCGCTTTCTTTTGTTTAAGACTTCAATTTAATTTTAATTAAAACTAACTAAACTAATTATAATTAGAGTATAGTAATTAAAAATAATAATTATTTACTAAGGATTAACACATTTTAATACTCAATCAACCAATTACCTATAAATTCTAAATCATGATATGATCTAGGTTATCCAATAGCATTGATTAAATTCTCTAATATTTAACCAACTAAACTAAAACTCAAGTTTTCTCAAAATAATTTAACCAATTCTCATTGCCCTAAACTATTTCTTGATTGCTCAAATATGGCTTTAAGTGAATCATAAGGATACCTAATTACTAATTATAATCTCTTATCGATAAGCAATTAAACATGTGTTTGCAGTTCAGTTGCTTTACCATCTCTTAATGCATAACACAACTAAGTTTATAGTTTTTATGATCAAGCAAAACTAAGCATGAAGAACAACAAATACCACATACCATATGAACTTATATTTATAGATAATTGGGGTGAAATTATATTTTAAAGCATCAATCCCTAGCTAAAAATTTTAGTTAGACACAATTAAAATAATAAAAAAGTACCAAGAAGAAGAAGAAAATCATAAATACAAGATAGGAGAGAATAAGTAGAAAAATCTCCCAATTTTCAATCTCAAATCTTTAATCTTGTGATTTCCTGACTCAATCTCCTTTAAGATATCTCCCCAAGGCTTTTTTCCTATGTTTTTCCTCTCTTTCTTACTTGCGCTAAGGTCTCCATTCACATTTTATTTATATTGGAATGCCACATCCTTTCCCAATTAGGTAAGAAAGTTCAGGTTTAAAGTTAAAAATGGAGTAGAATGTAAACAGCTCATCACGAGTGTGTCACATCCCAACCTTATGAGATACGACGGTCCTAGAACATGGGGAGACATAAGGTCACCCACACCCATAGAACCCATTAACATATAATAATCATGCCTAGGATCTTAACGAACCTCTTTCATTAACTCATTTAAAAACGTTTAGATAAATACCATAATTTGTGGAAGACTTAAAGTAAATCGTTACATATAAATTCCATAAGGAAAATAATATAAATCTCTATAAGGATCAATTAACATTCCTAGATCATCTAAAGACAAGACTTCATAACATAGTATTATTGATAACTCGAACAAGGAATTCCCCAAGCGAAGTAGGATGCTTGAGCCATCACCTTGCCTCCTCACATTTGCTCACCTGGAACCACACAAGGAAAAGGGGTGAGATAGATGATCTCAATGAGTAAACAAAAAGGCTCATACATTATCACATATTCCTTTGAAAGGAAACACATAGCTTATACACATAGTTCATGGTTTATAACTCATGAATCAGGTTGCAATTTAAGCAAGATTCAGTTTAGCAAGTTTGCAGAAATCACACTTATAACACTTATAGAGTGGAGACACTACTCAATCCACTCTAAACACATCGAGGAGAGGTGGCCTTTGCCAAATTCCAACTCCCATTACTTATAAAGCGTGGAACTGATCAGGCTCCATAGCTAGAACCGCCCCTTCTAGTTAAGGTGGATACACTACCCCTATCCATTGGGTTAAGACCATGTGCACAGGTTCCGATGATTATCCGCATCGGCACGAGGATTCTGCATAAAGGGTAAAAGTACTATAGCTAGAGCTATTGGTAAACACAATTAACAATATCACATATGGCAATAATAACATGTATTTCAATAACAATAGTAGTTTGGCTTACAACAATAATACAATAAAAGTGTAGTTCCAGAAAGAATACAAGTTAGGGTGTCATTCACAAAAAAGTTCTCATTGGGTAACAAATTAGTTTTGGACCAAATGTCCCTTGGCAACCCAAGCTTGACAAAGAAATCATATAATAAAATAAAAATGGAAAGAACTTGGGTTTCAAAGATCACAAAGGTTCACATCACATATCACATAACATAACACGATGTTGTTCACTTTTGTAATAAGAACATTTCGTTTACTCACACTTGTATAACGAATTCAATGTTTACTCATACTTGTATCAAAAGCATTGGGTTTACTCACGCTCATGAACATAGTGTTTACTCACCTTGGGGTTCCTTTGCTCCTAGTACTCGTAGTCCTCTTTGCACTTCTAAGGCTCCTCAAACTCTAACATAATATTTTATTTAATACTTAGTATTTATTTACTCATGATGTTCCTATCCCATAACTACCCATACACATATAGCATACACATTAGAGTTCACTCATAGATGTACTTATCACTTGCACATATCACATTGACTTAAGAGTCTTGCATACTTAGGCCTTATAGGCTCACATGAAAACACATTGCAATCATATCAATACCTTTTTAAGGTCATCACATTATCATTACCTCCATATCAATTCACTTATCAATTATCTTAGTTCACTTTACATTTCCATACATGTCAACTTAACAATTAATCCTTCAAACATCATACTTAGCTCTTATGATCCCTTTTTACTTCATTAACTCATAACCATATATTCATCATCAAGTCATCATGACATTTAGTTCCAAATTCCTCAATCACATTTGCATTCTAACCACAATATGACATCAAGATACCTTAAGTATACCTTAAGTATACCAAAACACATTTAAGCTTATTTAGGATCATACCTTCAATTAACATGCAATTTTCATCATCTACTATACATACATACATATCAACAATCACCAAGACACATCACATTAAATTTATAAACATTTGAACACAATTGTTCATGTAGGCCGAATGCATCATTAAGGTGAAAACCAAATTCTTCTTCTTTTTGTGTTTTTCTGTCTATTTCAGAAATATGTAAAAACATGGTTTGAACCAAGATTTTTCATGTAAACATAACAAAAATCATTTTAGAACTCAAATCCATAAGAATCGGCCACTATTGGTGCCATTGATATATAAAAATTCAATCTTTTGCATTACAATGCACAAAACATGAGTTTTCTTATTTTCGGTATTTTCCAATCATTTCAGAAATATGCAAACAGATTGTTTAAACCATTATTTTTCATTCAATCATTGAAAATATCAGTTTAGAACACATTATTTCACAAATCGGCAGCCATAGATAAGGTTTATACAAAAAATTTCCAAGTTCAACGGCTTAGGTGAAAAATCATGAGTTTCCGTGCTTTCCGCACATTTCGTTTATTTCAGCGATAAATAGACACATGATTCAAATCATTATTTTTCATCTAAACAAAACAAATATCATATTAGAACATCAATTCACACAAATCGGTAGCCATGTATTCATGAAAGAATAGAATTTTCCAATTTCCAAATCCTAACACGAAAATCTTGAATTCCTTTGTTTTTTCAAAACTTTTTGATCATCGCAGAAATATATAGAAATATTATTTCATGCAATATTTTTCATCAAAACAAATCAAAAATTAGTTTAGAATGCAAATAAACACAAATCGCCCCCTCCCCCCCCCCCCCCCCTCTCCTCCTCTTATGATGTCTATGCAATAAAATTGTGATTTTAAGTTATAGAATTCACCTTTGGAGAAATCTTGCGAAAAGAATTGTGTTTTCGGTAGAAAATAAATTTTCTCTCCTAAAAATTTACTCAAACAGAATTGAATCTATAGAAATCAGTAATCAAAAAATTCAAAATAATTTTCCCATAATTTATTTCATAGAAAATAGTTTAGAAATCGAAAGAGATTAAAAACTTACGATTATGGTCACGAAATCGCGAAAAGATAAAGTGTTTTTGATATTTCGATAGAGAGAATTATTTTGAGAGGTTTTTCTACCAGAATATGGAAAGAATGAGGGAGTGTTTGCTGGAAAACCCTTGCTGGCTGAAAAATTTGAATATATATTAGGTTGGAGTGGAATTTCCACTATTACCCTTAATGAAATAAGTTAGGAGCATTTTTGTGTAGTGGGCTTTTGGGTATTGGGCCTTTTTCTTTAAAAATTTCAGCTGAAGTGTTTAGAAATAAAAACAATATTTTTCTTTTTTAATTCTAGAATATTTCCCTCAAAATATTTATTTAAAAATATTTTAAAAATACCCATAAAATTATTTTATGCTTAAAAATTGTTTTATGCATGAAAATTCATTTTATTTAAAATAAATTCTTTTATGCAAATGCACTTCATGTAAGTCATTTATTTCACAATAGCAACACATATTATGCATATTAAAATTAATTTAATATGCCACATACTCATCAATCACTTAGATCACAAACATTCACACAAGCACACACTTAACCTTGTAGATTCTAATTCAAGCAATTTATCACGAAAATTCCTAGAGTGGGTGTGGGTTGTTATAGGGCGTGACACCTATCACGGTCGTGATAAATTCTAGCACTATAATTGCTGAGCCCTTTGCAACCACTGCGAGTTCCACACTTGCTTCCCTTTGCTCCTCATTCTTTCTTTACCTCTTTAAAGTGTTTTTGATTCTACAAAACCTTCAAAACTTTTTTCAAATCTAAAATACAAAATACAAGATTAAATTAAATAAAATACGCCCTAAATGCTTGCAATTTCATGATGAAAACTACCTAATAATATCAACTCTGTATGCACACATCAAATTTCCCTATATTTAAACTTTTGCTTATCCCCAAGCAAATACCCAACATCTTTATTCTCGAGTTTTCACAATTGCATTGGACACCTTCAATCTCATAAAAATATTTATTCCTCACTTCACAACTCAAAATCTTAAATGTCTAAGATATACAATCCCAAGTACTCTCAAAATCAAGAATATTTATTAACAATGATGCATAAGACAAGAATTCTCACATAAAGATTATACTTATAAAGAAAAAATAAAACACGCTTATTAACCAAAAATTTACTAATCATAACCAAATAAATAGCCAAGAATACCAAATACAATTCAATACAAATGGGAATCAATAGGAATTTTAAACATTTAAGCACATTAGGGTTTAATTAACTCAATTAATGTTTGTTTCTTTGTGAGTGCGTTTTACGCTCCATCTCACATTTTTTTACTTAATTAGCGAGTGTGTTTTAAACTCCATGTGCTCTTTTTTTTTTCTCTTTTTTTTATTTTTCTTTCAATTAATCAAACTAGTTAATTAACCTCCTTTTAATAGGCTTCCTATATGATTTCCCAAACAAGAAAGTTCAATTTTTTTAGTAATTTATACTAGTTATGAAAGGTAAATCATTAGTTAACTAGCATGCTTAAAATCTCTAAACAAACATAATCTAAATATGAGAGTTCTTAAGCTAATCATCCATTTTAATAAGCCTTCCTAATTTTAAGAATTACTAAAAGAAAGCACACGTATAGTTTAAAATCCCAAGTTGCCAATTGAGTAATAAATAAATCCATTTCAATTAAAAGGAAGTCTCATGAATGATGATTCTCACCACACACAAATCAAACCACAATTAAAATGAAACGACACTGTAACAAAATTAACAAGAACCCAAACAAGACCACAACACTTATATATTAAGAAGAAATCACAATCACACAAAATTACATAATCCCCTACACTTCGATATCACATTGTCCCTAATGTGATTCCAACAATGCCAAAATAATGAAAATATTCAATATGTACAAAAACAAATAATAAAAAGGTCAAGAAGTTTTCCTTACTAATTTGGAGGTGATGGTAGAGGTGATGGAACAACTTTATATCAGATATTTGCCCCACTTAATGAAAGGCAAGTGCTCTCCCTCTCTCAAGAAAGTATAACTCAGATGGTTAGAAAGAGGTTTAAGCTCCAATTAGGGTGGTTTTTCAACAGACAATGGGGTAAGATTGTCATCTCTTACCGAAATTTTAGAATTTAGAATAATTAGGTGTCATAGCCACAATGCATCCCTTCATTTTTTGCTTCGGATATGATTTCTTTAGGTGTCTCGCCTGTGATGGCTATCATGAGCACAATAGTGGCTTTGTTTGAATTCATCACGACCACGACCATGACAGGTGTCGCGACCATGACACTGTGCTACTATAAAATCTAATTTCTTTCCCATTCTTTTTGCTCGATTTCAATTTCAAACAAACCCTAAGCTCAAAATCAACATAAAGACTAAGGCAAATAATAAAAGAAATATAGGAAAAAAAACAAAACTAAAGATAATTAAAAACACACAAATAAAATAGAAAGCTAAAAGTAAAGTAAAAGAAACTTAGATTGTCTCCTAAAAAGTGCTTCTTTATAGTCGTATTAGCTAGACTTTTGATGTTATCCATCTTTGTTCAAAGGAATATAGGTCTCCTTATATTGTTGACCTCCAGAAATTAAAATAAAGAAAATTTTGCAAAAGTTTTGTCCTTTGCACCTTTTCCTTTTGGTTGTAAACCTTAAAAGAGATTTCTTTATTGCTTTATTATTTACAAACCTCAACTTGATATTTTTAAGTACATATTCAAATAATGTCATCCATGGACTAGCAAGTATAGAAACTTCAAATTCAGTATTCATCAAAATATTTACATTAACTCTATCCACTTCTTGTAAATGTGAGATGGTCCACCTAAATTCATCCACCTTTTATTTCAAAACCTTCACATTAGTGATTTTTGTAGAAAGTTTAGAAGATACAAGTACCGGCCAGGTATTTGATTCTCCAACAAATAAATATTTAAAGACAGGTGGCAATGGTGTAAGCTCATTTGTGGTTGGGATTTCAAGTAACTGTGTTTGGGATATGTGAATTCCTCCCTCTTTTATTAATTTCATCCCAAAGGAAGTTCATTGCTAATTGGAGAAGTTTCTAAAAGTTGGGTTTCAAGGTCTATCAATTGCATCTTGTAGGATCAAATTTGTATTATCGGGTTCATATAACCTATCACCTCCTATAACATAAAATCTTTCTACAGCTAATTGAAAATCATAATGTTGTTGGGAATATGGTTGGGATTAAAATTGATCACAAAAAGATATAGCACAAGAATTTTCAAGGTAGTGTTGGATTTGAGACTCAAAATTAAGGTTCTCCTAATAATTGCAATTCTAATGCTCAAAAGAGGAGTAAGAATAAAAATGTGAGCTCCTTTGTTGGCATCTTTCTCTATAATTACACAAGACGGCAACCTGACGAGCTAAGTCATCGACCTGATCTTTTTGTGCCAACAAGTCTACCTCATAAGCTTCTATTAATAGCCATAAACAATGATAATGATCCATTAGTCAAATTCTTATATTTTGTACCTGAATAAAAACAAACTAAAAGAAAACAAAAAATAAAGTAAAGATAAACAAAGAAAAACTTATGAATAGACAAAATAAAAACTCAAAAGAATATGCAAAGCAAAATACATAAAAAAAAATTAGAATAAAAACTAAAATTTTTCTTAAATCAAATGAAATTAAATAGATTATAGTGTTAAATCACTTTAATCCCAAGCAATGGTGCCAAAAACTTGTTGGGATAAATTCGTAAGTGCACAAAGTCCATAAGTAATACAAAGTGAGTAAAGTATCGTTTCTACGAGAATTAATGGTCTATCCACCAATCTATTCATTTTCTTTTGTTTAAGGCTTCAATTTAATTTTAATTAAAACTAACTAAACTAATTATATATTAAAGAATGAGAATTAACAATAATAATAAATTTGCTAGGAATTAACACTTTTTCACACTCAATCAACCAATTACCTACAAATTCTAAATCATGATATGATATAGGTTATCTAATAGCATTGATTAAATTCTCTCGATGTCTAACAAACTAAACCAAAATTCAAGTTTTCTCAAATAATTTAACCAATTTTCATTGCCCTAAACTATTTATTAATTGTTCAAATATGGCTTTAAGTAAACCATAAGGATACTTAATTGCTAATTATAATCTCTTATCAACTAGCAATTAAACATGTATTTATAGATCAATTGTCTTACCATCTCTCAATGCATAACACAACTAAGTTCATAGTTTTGGTGATCAGGCAAAACTAAGCATGAAGAACAAGAAATACCACATGCCATATGAACTTAGATTTATAGATAATTAGAGTGAAATTGTATTTCAAAGCATCAATCCCTAACTAAAGAGTTTAATTAGACATAATTAAAATAATAATATAGTAGCAAGAAGAAGAAGAAATCATTAATACAAGATAGGAGAAAATAAGAAGGAAATCTCTCAATCTTTAATCTCAAATCTTCAATCTTGTGATTTCTTGACTCAATCTTCTTCAAGTTCTCTCCAAGGCTTTTTTTCTATGTTTTTCCTCTATTTCTTGCTTGTCTTAAGGTCTCCCTTCACATTTTATTTGCATTAGAATGCCTCCTCCTTCCCAATTAGGTCAAAAAGTTCAGATTTCAAAGTGCGCGACACCTGTCACAATCACGACAAATTCCAGCACTATAATTATTAAGCCCTTTGCGACCGTCGCGAGTTCCACACTTGCTTACTTTTGCTCTTCATTCTCTCTTCACCTCTTTAAAGTGTTTTTGACCCTAGTAAACCTTCAAAACCTTTCTCAAATCTAAAATACAAAATAAAATTAAACAAAATACACCTTAAATGCATGCAATTCAAGATGAAAACTACCTAATAATATCAACTCCATATGCGCACATCACAAGGCAAAATGCAATAGAAAACTAATAAGGAAGGGTTATAATATGACCTATAGTATTTACAAGCAAATTGGTCACAACAAGAGAAGCTGAAAAAATTATCAAACTCAGCAACAATCTAATGTTGATACTAATTATGTAATTCAATTGGATAATGAAACTAATTTGGTATTTGATAATCCAGTTGACTGCCCTGTGCCAATAGAGATTGACACTATTCAATCCAAAATCTACTATCCTAACAACTAACATGTTTGAGTTTCAATTGCTTGATGTGAACCCTCAAATTTGCACCTTATGATTCGGCTGCAGTTTGACACCTACTAAGAACAGTGCGCTATGCATACGGCAGTCCCGCTAGCCAGTTAGCAGGCAGGGGTCAAAGGGACAGCGCCCCGTTGAAAAATAAATTTCCTGAATCTTTCACCTCCAGTCGACTGCTTTTCCGTCACGAACCCACTGGATCAAACTGAGCTCAAATCAAAATTGAAACGGACCCAAAACGAACAAAAAAGCAAAAAATAGGTCAAACCAGTCAGCCAGTGCAGGAGAGGCGCATCGTTGCTCTAGGTGGCATGCTTGACATGCTGCCGTCTGGGCAACACACATTTCGTGCCACCATCAAGGTGGCACGTCTGTCGTGCCACCATGGGCGGCACTGAATTTGTGCGGGCGGTAAGGTAGCACGTTAAGATGTCCGGCACGTCACCGGTGCCACTAGCGACGTGCTGACACCGCCATTCATACCGCCGGCACCCCCTTCACCAGCTCTATAAATAGAGCCTCCTTCCAGCTCATTTGGGGGGGAAAGGGAAGGACAGAAATTCTCTCTGATACATTTCATCACGCTATTTTGCTAATCTTTTGTTATTAAGATTCAAATTTCCAAGGGTTTCGAATCCAAGGTGGAGCTTAGATCTAGAGTTAAGCTCGCCCCGTTCAGGCGAAAATCAAGGAAAGCAAAGGTATAATCTTCTTTCCATTTTCAAAATTCTAAACTCAAATCTAGAATTCTCTTTAGGTCTAAAATAGAAAAGATCTAAAATTTATTAATTCAATTAAATTAATAAACAAACCAACACTCTTTTCCAAAACCCCTCCTTTATAAGAAGGGAGAACTGCGTGGGGTTTGATTCCTATTCAATAGGATACGTAGGCTACCATTCTGAAAAGGCATCAACTCCAAAATCTTTTTAACAATATTTTCCCTTTTTTACTTTGATTTATTTGTACTTGCACCTTATTTCAATTTTATATTTTTCATGTCCTTAACTTAATTGAGGAATGTGTGCTTTTCCTAGTACCCATAAGGGCTAGAAGAAAGATCCTCTTTCTTTTTCATTTGTTTTGATTTGTAATAGTTAAGTAGGATTAATTTTTGCTTATTTATTTATAATTATCATTTCATTCTATCATCCATAACTATTCATGCATCATTATATTTCTGTTCATACATACACGAAAATTCCTTTTTAAGAGTTATTTTGCAATTTTAGCCGAACTAAAGAAAAATACATTTTTTCTGAATTGTGTAATTACCAAAACCTGATCTCCGAGCCCTCCTTGGTCACTTGCGGATTAGTGCATTTTCCATTGAGACAAAATCAAATCATTTTTGGAGTCAATCAATTTGAGTTTTCTTTAACTTTCCCAATTAAAATAAGTAAATTGAAGTGGCGACTCATTTTTCAACTTTCAAAATATAAAAATCAATTTTATAAACTCACAGCGAGTTCCAATCGTGGAGTTTCTCCCGAAGAGCATTTTGATTCCTTGGCGGATCGGACCAATCCTCGGGCGAGGCCTCACAGTTGGCGACTCCACTGGAGATTTAAAATCTTTTTCAAATAAAAGATAAAGTAGATTTCTTTTAGTAAAATACTGAGTTTGACTTTAAATACAAAATAACTCTGTCATGCATCACTGAATCGGACTCTTAGTCCATAAAAACCTAGCTTCTAGGAAAATAAAGGATAGAAAGTAACATCGAGTGGGCAACCTTCCTTAGGTCTGCTTGCCGATAGTGAAATCATCCAGCCTATGATGTATCCTCTAATCCTTTTAGAGGTGTAACGAGTATGCACGTACCATTTGACCCACGCAGGGCTCCTTGTCTCACATGTGGTTAGGTATATCGCATCTCTAGCGTGATGGGTTTCCTTTAAACCACCCTAACCCTTTCATGTAATGACTTATAGAACCTTCCTTTAGGATTGTATGCACCATAATACTGAACTTGGTATTTCATGAAACCTTTTTCAATCATTCATGCATACATGCATCATATCTTAAACCTTGTGAAGAGTCTAAAACCTATCCAAACATTTTCAAACCTAAAACCCATGGTCCATCTAAACCTATGGTCAACACCTAAAACCCAAAGCCCATGGTCCACCTAAACCCATGGTCAACACCTAAAGCTCAAAACCCATGGTCCATCTAAACCCATGGTCAACACCTAAAGTTCATAACCCATGGTTCACCTAAACCCATGGTCAACACCCAAAACCCATGGTTCACCTAAACCCATGGTCAACACCCAAAGCCCATGGTCCACCTAAACCCATGGTCAAAACCCAAAGCCCATGATCCATCTAAACCTATGATCAACACCCAAAGCTCATGACCCATAGTCCACTTAAACCCATGGTCAAAATCCAAAACCCATGGTTCACCTAAACCCATGGTCAAAACCCAAAGTCCATAGTCAATACCCATGGTCAAGACCCAAAGCCCACGGTTCATCTAAACCCATGGTCAAAACTCATGACCCATGGTCCACTTAAACCCATAGTCAAAACCCAAAACCCATGGTTCACCTAAACCCATGGTCAAAACCCAAAGCCCATAGTCAACACCCATGGTCAAGACCCAAAGCCCACGATCCATCTAAACCCATGGTCAAAACCCAAAGCCCATGGTCTACCTAAACCTATAGTCAAAACCCAAAGCCTATGGTCCACCTAAACTCATTGTCAAAACCCAAAACCCATGGTTAACACCTAAAGTCCATGGTCCATCTAAACCTATGGTCAAAGCCCAAAACCCATAGTCTAGTCCTATCCAAACCCATGTCAAACTCATGGTAAAAATAAACCCATCTGTGTTACCCTCATCCTTATCCATAAACTCTTACCTAAGATAAACACTAATTTAGCTTTCATCTTTCATAGTCCTTACCCAAGCTAAACATTGATATAGAATTATCCTCAACCATCTTTATGAAAGCTAAATACTGACTTAGCGTCACTCTTATCCTTACCTGAACTAAATGCTGACTAGGTTTTATCTCTTACATCACTATCCAAACCCATGGCCCATCTAAGCCCATAATCTAGTCAAACCCCTTACCCAACTATCACCAAACCCATGGTCCACCCAACTCCATGGTACATCCATACCCAATCGCAAAACCCATGGTCACTCTATCTTTAAGCCCATGGTAAACCATTCATAAATCACAATCCTAATCACCCAAAGCTAAATTCTGATCTAGCCACTCAAAGTTAAAATCTGACCTAGCCACCTCAAGCTAAATTCTGACCTAGTCACTCAAAGCTAAAATCTGATCTAGCCACCTAAAGCTAAAACCCGACCTAGCTCCCTTAGCTAAATACATACCTAGCTAACATTATACACCTCTACCCTCATCTTTACCCATACATAGTCAACCTAACCACAAGACACTATCATCCACTATCATTAAACCTAAGATCTTTTAGTTTGTCACACCTTCCCATAACCCTTTTTTCCAAAGCTGGAAACTAACCCAGTTTCTCTTCCCTTTCAAAGGTTGACAAAATGTCTATTGCCGGAGATGAAGTCACTGCTACCAGAGCTGATCAAATCTTTGATGAGCTTTTTGCTAAGTTTTCTGAACACTAGGAAACTATGATGAAGAGGCAAGAAACCCTTTTCCAAGACATGCTCAAAGCCCAAAGGAGGGCTATCATGGAGGATGTCTGTACCATACTAGAACAGGCCGCCCTAGCTCAAAACCCAACTGACCCAAAACCATTCAAAGCTGACCCAAAACCTGCCTTTTATCCTGTTTATAGATCCACTTCCAGAGTTGAAACCAAAGACAAAGAACCTACAAACACTAATATCATTCCACTACTACCTATTCCATCACCTGAATTCCTCAGAAACAACTCACTCTATCAACCTATGATAGTTCAACCACCAAATTTCACCCCTACTCTCACTTCTCGACCCACGGATCCTTTCCAAAGGAACGAAGTCAACCCTAAAATCAAAGCCTTCATGAAACAAGTGAAGCAAATGGAAAAAAATGCTGAAGAATTTGAAGAAGAAAGAGAACCTGGTTGATACAAGCTCCCTGAGCTTATTTCCCAATGCAAGAGTTCCACCAAAATTCAAGATGCCGAATTTGGACAGATTTGATAATACTACTTGCCTCAAGATCCATTTAAAAATGTACGTAGGGGCAATACATCCCTTTAATACCAATAATGAGCTCCTTGCTCAACTCTTTTATCAAACCCTTATGGATACCACCTTAAGATGGTTTATTAACTTGGATGGCACCCAAAAACAAACTTGGGGGGACATTTGCAAGGCATTTGTCGAACAATACCACTACAATAGTGAAGTGGACATTACAAGAAGGGACTTAGAAACCACAAAGCAACTTCTAGATGAGTCCTTCTCCATGTTCCTTACTAGGTGGAGGGCTAAAGCTGCACAAATGGTAAACAGGCTAACCGAGCAAGAACAAGTAAATATCATTGTCAAGAATCTACTTCATGCCTATAAAGCCCATTTGTTAACACAATACCTACCCACTCTCAGAGCTTTGGTTGCAACTGCATCAAAAATTGAAGATTGCATCCAAAGTCAATCATTTCAAGTTGAATTCCCCACCACTAACCTAACAATGATGAGGAATCTAGTCCTAACTCAACCCCACCTTACCTCAGCCTTAGAAAGCATGTCATGGAGTAGTTCAAGTTTAGCTAATCTGACCTGTCTGAGATTGAATTCCAAGTCTAAACCTGAGTCCAAGTTTGAATCTCAAAAGTTTGAGTCCAAATCTGAGTCATAGTCTATCATCTTATTTTTCTTTATTCTCGTCGACCATAGTGGTTTCCTTTTGTCATCTTACAATAAAGTTTCCTTTATAGTAGTGCACATACATTTTCTTTTCGTCTTCCTTGTTTTGTCTAGCATGGATGAGCCATAAAAAAATAAAAAAAAAACAAAAAAAAAAGAGAAAAAGAAAGAGAGAAAAATGAACAAACAGTCAAACCCACCATAATTAGCATAAATCAGAATTTGAGGTGCTCACAAATCAGTTATCACTTCATCGGCTCCTAATCAAAGAAGGTCAAGTAATGGACTTCTCATAAAATAATTGAAGCACAAAAAGCAAATCAAATGGAATTACCTATTGCACATTAGGTAATCAAACAATGCACCTTAACAAGGGCAACAAGTTTAGAAAAGACCTTTGTCAAATCTAGAATTCAAAGCCAGAGCCCCTCAAAGCAGCAACCCAAAATCATGGTAGGATATTTTCTCCTAAATGCAAGCTCGCTAAGCTGAAAATCCAAAAAAGGCGGCTTAGGCAAAAATTAGAGCTGAGAAAGAGAGAGAGAGAAAGAGAGAGAAAGAAGGTTCATCCAAGTCGTTTTCCTTTATGTCTAAAGTTGTCAAATCATCTTTAGTCAATCCATCATCCTTCCTAACTAGAGGTTTATTTTCTAAGGATATACAATCTTTTATGCCCTTATCCTACAATGGGGGCATGTCTTTCTAGGTCGTCATATGCTGTCAATTCATCCTATCACTTAGTTTAAAGAGCTAAGGCACAATCCTTCACAGTTAAGAACATAATCCCCAAGTTATCTTCTTCCACTAGCCCTTTAGCCATTCCTAAGGGCTCTTTGTTTCAACTAGTTCAATTTATAATTAAGTGTCACTTTAAGAGTCTCTTTAGTCTCAAATAAAAAGAAAAGCTTGACTTGCTCCTTTCCATGATTTAGGCTACAAAAAGCAAAATCATATAACCTCTTTGATTCTTTTTAGAAGTTTCAACCTACCTTCAAACCATTCTCAAATTTTATGAAATCATCCCAAGCCTCATTGGCAAATCATACCACATACCATCCATTCCTTGGTATAATCTCAAAATGAGTAGAACCAAAATTCCTAAGTCTATCAGGGCTTATCATCTTTAAATCTAGTTTCCTTGGCAAAACCAGAAGTCGAGGCATATCTCCCAAAAAGCGTTCATCAAGAAGGCTAAACCAAAAGCCTTCATCAAAGAAGCTCAAATCCAGAAGCCTTCATCAATAAGCCCAAACCAAAAGCCTTCATCAAGAAGCTCAAATCCAAAAGCCTTCATCAAGAAGCCCAAATCCAAAAGCCTTCATTAAGAAGCCCAAATCCAGAAACCTTCGTTAAGAAGCCCAAATCCAGAAGCCTTCGTTAAGAAGCCCAAATCCAAAAGCCTTCATCATGAAGCTCAAATCCAGAAGTTTCAACCTACCTTCAAACCATGAAGCCTTCATTAAGAGGCATATGACCCAAAAGCCTTCACCATGAAGCCTAAAACTAAATGCCTTCACCATGAAACCTAGATCCAAAAGCTTTCGCCTTAAAGCCCAAAACCAAAAGCCTTTACCATGAAGCCCAAGATCAACAACCTTCATCATAAAGCCTAAACCAAAAAGCCTTCACCATGAAGCCCACTCTCAAAAGGCCTTCATTTATGAAGCCCATGATCTCCTTTAAAGGCCAAATCAGACTAAGCCTTTCAAATGGATTTCCTTCACCAGACCAACCCTCCTTAGCCAAGACCTTTCCCTATAAGGACTAATCTTCAACCGTAACTTTTAATTGTCAAACCAAGTTAAGCCACCTATGTTGACATTCCCACACCCCTAGAGTTTCAGAGACATAACCTTCTCTAAATCCTTTTAACACTAAAGCCAAACAGATAGCTTTGATCCTAGCTTTTCTAACATCAAGGCTGAATAAATAACTTTGTTCCTATTTCTCTTGACATCAAGACCAAACAAATAGCTTTGATCCCAGTCTTTCTAATACTAAGGCCAAATAGATAGCTTTGATCCTAACTCTCCCAACCACTAAGGCCAAACAGATAGTTTTGACCTTAATCCTCCCAACCATTAAAGCCAAATAGATAGCTTTGATCCCAATCTTCCCAAATATCAAAGCCAAATGGATAACTTTGATCATAATCTCCCTAATAATAGGGCCGAACAGGTGGCCTTGCTAAACTAATTTGACTTCCTTAGGTAGACTAAATCTCCAAATCTTAAAGTCTAGGCAGAACAGATAGCCTTGATTATAATTCACCAAATCATCTTTATCTCCAACAATTAGGTTGGACATATAGCCTTAATTGAAGATCACCATTCTCACATCCAACACCAAGGTCAAACCAATAGTCATTGATAAAACCTCATTTATCCTATGGGCCCTCTCCCAAAAGGTTCATATCTTTATACCATGTTTGTCCTTCTTCATAAGGTTCAGTTTGTATAAAGCATGAATGTCCTTATACATGATAAGCATAAGCAAATATTGCAAGCCTAGAGTTTGACATGGTATAACCTAGAATCTGACATGGTAAAACCCATAATCTAACATGGTATAGCCTAGAATATGATATGGCAAAAGAACATATAAGCCAAAAATCTAATGTTGCAAGAGCACAAGCCCAAAGTCTGACATGGCATCTCTTCCCAAGGTTCACTGTCATCAGAATTGCCTTTTGCTTAAAGCCAATCCTAATGAGGGGGCAGCTGTGAACCCTCAAATTTGCACCTTATGATTCGGCTGCAACTTGACACCTACTAAGAATAGTGCACAACACATACGGCAGTCCCGCTAGCCCATTAGCGGGCAGAGGTCAAGGGAGCAGCGCCCCTTGCGGGGTGCAGGGCAGCATCCCGTTGAAAAATAAATTTCCTGAATCTTTCACCTTTAGTCGACTGCTTTTCAGTCACAAACCCATAAGATCAAACTGAGTTTAAATTAGAACTGAAACAGACCCAAAACGGATGAAAAAGCATAAAACAAGTCGAACCAGCCGACCAGCCCAGGAGAGGCGTGTCGCTGCTCTAGCGTGCCGCCGTTTGAGTGGCACGCATTTTGTACCGCCATCAGGGCGGCATGTCTGCCGTGCCGCTATGGGCAGCACTGAATTTGTACTGGTGGTAAGACGGCACGCTTAACATGCCGCTTGGATGCTCGGCACATTACTGGTGTCGCCCGTACCACTGGCAATGTGCTGACGTCGTCGTCCATACCGCCGGCACCCCCCTCACTAGCTCTATAAATAAAGCCTCCTTCCAGCTCATTTAGGGGGGAAGGGGAAGGAAAAAAAATTCTCTCTGATACATTTCATCACGCTATTTCACTAATCTTTTGTTATTAAGATTCAGATTTCCAAGGGTTTCAAATCCAAGGTGGAACTTAGATCTAGAGTTAAGCTCGCCCCGTTCATCTGAAAATTAAGGAAAGCAAATGTATAATCTTCTTTCCATTTTCAAAATTCTAAACTCAGATCTAGAATTCTCTTTAGGTCTAAAATAGAAAAGATCTAAAATTTATTAATTCAATTAAATTAATAAATAAACCAATACTCTTTTCCAAAATCCCTCCTTCACAAGAAGGGAGAACTGCGTAAGGTTTGATTCCTATTCAATAGGATACACAGGCTGCTATTTTGAAAAGGCATCAAGTCCAAAATCTTTTTAACAATATTTTCCCCTTTTTACTTTGATTTATTTATACTCACATCTCATTGTAATTCTATATTTTTCATGTCTTTAACTTAATTGAGGAATGTGTGCTTTTCCTAGTACCCATAAGGGCCAGAGGAAAGATCCTCTTTCTTTTTCATTTTTTTTATTTGTAATAGTTAAGTAGGATTAATTTCCACTTATTTATCTATAATTATCATTTCATCCTATCATCTATAACTGTTCATGCATCATTATATTTCTGTTCATGCATACACGAAAATTCCTTTTTAAGAGTTATTTTGCAATTTTAGCCGAACAAAAGAAAAATATATTTTTTATGAATTGTGTAATTACCAAAACCTGATCCCCGAGCCCTCCTTGGTCACTTGCGGATTAGTATATTTTCCATTGGGACAAAATCAAATCATTTTTGGAGTCAATCAATTTGGGTTTTCTTTAATTTTCTCAATTAAAATAAGTAAATTGAAGTGGCGACTCATTTTTCAACTTTCAAAATACAAAAATCAATTTTCTGAACTCACAGTGAGTTCCAGTCATGGAGTTTCTCCCGAAAAATATTTCGATTCCTCAGTGGATCAAACCGGTGCTCGGGCGAGGCCTCACACTTGACTATACATTTTATATGGTTTATAATAAATGTGATAAGATGTTGATATTCTTATGGACTATTGTCATCTTTATCAGGTTAGCATTAGTGCATCTAAAATTAGAAGAGGGAAGAGGCCTTTTGCAAGCCAAACAAGAGGTAACAACCATTCAAATGACAAACAAATGATATGGTGTATCAATCGCACTGCCTATTTTCATACCTTTAATTTACCTAGCCTATTGCTAATTCTTTACAATATGTCTACAAGATTTACCTTTAAATTACAAATTTTAACCATCAAATTTGCTTGCATAATCACAATAAAGTCAGAACAAGACAAAAGCAAAAAAATCCAGACCTAATGTGTAAAAGGCTGATAGAAATTCATTTAGTAATTGTGGTATGGGTGTCTATATAGATGAAGAGACTAGAAAAACTTCTTACCATGTATGCTTCTCTTTAATATGCATTTACAACCTGTTAGGAGGGCATTGAAAAATTTATAGTTGTTGATATTGTTGTTCTTTCTTTAGTGTTATTAGCATATGTTGGGGTCATTTATATTGATTAATCTTGAGACACAGTCAAGTAGCATATTTAGAATGAGAACAATAAGTAGACTTTTAGATATTCTTTCTCAAAAAGAACAAAGTATCAAAATTAGAAGAAAGCTTGCAAATTCAGCTACTACCCCAACAAGGAAGATTAAATTTGTCGCTGAAGGACAAGGTGCAAATTTGCCTTTTAAGGCTTCAATAGATTTCCTATGATGCGGATAACTAGCTTTCAATGCACGGAAACTGCAAAAAGAGCAGTAGTGAAAGATTGGAAGAATATAAAGTAAATCCAAGTATAATAGATCAAGCACTAGTTCTCAAGCACCATCTAAGAAATGAATTTATTTGTGATAGCAAAGTGCTATAACTTATGATATTTGTGATTTTTGTGTTTTTGACTGTTTATTTTGTGAGCAATAAAGTTCATAGTGAACTTGAATTGATAGTTAGTAAGTCAAGTTCCATAGGAACTGTTAATGCTTTGTCAAGTGAATATTTCGTACTTATATTGATACTTATCTTTTGGCCATAAGGTAATATAACAGGAACTAAGAATGCTTTATTTTGTAGCATTTTCTCCTCATTGAGTTTTTTTTATTAATATTCCTAATGCAAATTTTTGAGGTCAATTAGAAATATGCACTACAAGTGAACAATCTAATTATGATAATGAATTCAGATCACAAATATCAACTAGCCATAAATATTCTCAGTGCAACTTTATACAGTTTATTTTTCTTATAACTTGCTTCAATTTATTATTGTAACTCAATTTTCAATTCAATTAATTCTTCCATGTCAGCCTTAATGGGTGGACCAACAAAAGCAAGGTGCATTTATGGACCACTTTCATATCATGTCAACATTTTGTTCTCCCTCCTCAATTTCTTTCTTTCAGCATTGAGTTTATTAATTACATCCTTAGCTCTTTCATACATTTTATTGTCAATCCATTTAAAGAAATCACACACACAAACCTGAAATTTCTCGAATTTCCCATTATTATGAAATCAAATCACAACCAATATACAGATAATTAAAATAAAAAAAAATTAACTTACATCATATCTATGACAACCACAAAACCCTACATCTCGAATTGGTTGCCTTCCATACAGTCCATACTTTTGCAAACTTAGAGCATTTACACCATGGAGGTTGTGCAATGTAATCATATTCATTTTTTCCTTATAAACCCACACGGTTTGAGCGATATCAATTCCTATTGAATCGCACAGAAGAATAAGAAGAAGAGGAAGACATTAATAGAGTATTAGCAAGCTCAATTTAAAATGGGAATAAGGGTTCATAGTTTTAATTTGGGGATTTTATTACTCCCTTTTCCTTTTAGGCAATTCTTTTCCCACTACTAGGTATAGTCTCGGCCCATAGAAATTAATGGAGCCAAGGCTTCCATTTGATATAGGCCTTTCTATGCCAAAATAGAAAGAATGATGGTCTAATAGACCCACAAAAGGTCAAATGGGCTAATATGTTATTTTGACCATAGGTCGAGAGCTTTTTTGTACATTTGCCCTAGAAAAAGGAGAATCAACTTGACCCAACTTCCTTGGATTGGGTCGGGTTCCAAACCAAATAACCATATTTTAAATATAAAGTTGGGCTGGATTGGATCGGAGAAAAATTCAACTCGATCTGACCCGTGAATAGTATCATTGATTTTCATTTTTTTTTCTTTTACATTATTGAATTTGATGGATTTGGGGTTTTTCATTTCTATGGTTGAGATGAAAAATTCAAGAGAAAATGAAGGGTATTTTGAGGAGGTATATGGATGGCAAATTATAACATGGACTTGGGACCATGTAGTATCATGTCCCTGGGTGTATTTTAAGTATTATATATATAGTAAAAAAAATCAAAAAGATTGGTTGGTATGTAGTTGGTTAGCTCATTAATCTTATAACTTCCGAGCCCGGCTTCAAATCCTACGCTCGAGCACTCTGTGTTTTTTTTTAGTTATTCTTTGTTTTTTTCTTTTTTAAGTTATTCTTTTTTTTTTGTACTTTTTTTTTGTGTTTGTAATATTTGCAATTAAAATTATATTTATTTTATTTTATTTCTCTAAGAAAAAAAATTGTATTAATGGTTGAGTCTTTTTATTTTTTTTAATTGTTCTAATTAAATTTACATTAATTTCTATAAGAAAAAATTACATTAATAGTTGAATTTTTTATTTAATTTTTATAATGATAATTAATGTTAATATCATTAATGTTTCAATGTAATTTTTATTTATAAATTTTAACTTTTTATGGATAATTTTTTAAATGGTTTTTAAGGATAATTTTAAATTTTTATAAAATATAATATTTATCTTTTTTATGACAATATTATTATTTTTAGTTTATAATTTATGATTTTGTATTTAGAAATACTAAATTAAATTATTAGTAGTATGATATAAATTCATTAAAAATTTATCGTTAAATATAATTTATATAGAAATAATGTTCACCACTTATAAATAATATAAATTTATTAGTAATAAAATGTAGGTTTATTGAAAATTAATCATCAAATATAGTTTATTTAATAATTATTTTCACTACTTATAAGTAACCTGTTCATTATATATAAGGTATAAATTCATCATTTGTAAATTGTAAATCTATCAGTTATATTAGTAAGAGAATAAAATATATTTTTTACAAGTGATAAGTTTATACTCTATATTTTATGAACTTATTTTTTATAACTGATGAATTTATTTTTCAGAATTTATGAATTTTGATAGATTAGTTTCTAATTATAAAAAATTTTAGATATTATTTTAATAATATAAATATTACAACAAAATTCTAAATCATAAAAAATTAAAAATATTATTTTATAATTAATTTAAATAATTAATAATATATATTATTAATTTTATATAATTTATAGAAAGTGAATTTTATTTGATGCATTAAGTAATTTACTTAAATAAATATAAAATAATATTTAATAACTTTATTAATTTTATCGAATTCAACATAAATAAAAAATTAAACTGATAATTTCATAAAAAAATAAATAAATATTTATAAAAAATTAAATTATAAATGTAATTTTTTTTATAGAAATTAATATAAATTTAATTAAAATAATTAAATAAATAAAAAAATTTAACCATTAATATAATTTTAATTTTAAATATTAAAAAAAAAGAAAAATATAATAACTAAAAAAGGGAAAAAAAGAATAACTAAAAAAAAAAGGAAAAAAAAAAAAAGCTTATGCTGAAATTAAGGTTATGGATGTGAAGTTAATGCGTTAACTGACTATAAAGTGCAGTTAATGTGTTTAACTACCAGGCCAATTAATATATATATATTTTTTATTTCTGTGTGTATATAATAATTAAATTTTAGCGTAAGGTCGGAGCATAATGTAAGAAGTCGTAAATGGATTGAGTTTCTTGCTTTGTATTCTAGGATTAGTTTAGTTTATGTTGTCTTTTTATTTTTTTTTTTCATCGAAGGCTCAATTTTCTCTTGAGTAGCTAAAAATTTTCATTTTTGCAGGAGACAAATTATTTTGGGAATTGGTTTTTCAGTTTTCAGAATTGGTTATCGATTTCGCCTCCTCTCCCAAATTCTCAAACCATTACCCATATTCATAAAGGTGAGTATCAAGTTGATATTTACTCCCTCTCTCTCAAAATTTATGGTTTTTCTCCTGCGGTTGCTCTTGAGCGTAATTGGATTGGATTATCATAGGGATCATGCAGATTCACACACAAATTGAAATCTTTGCTTGGTAAATTTAATTTATATCTTCAATTTACAGTACTTTACTCTTTTCCCAATGAATCACTACGTGGTATGAATTGCATGTAGCATGAGTTAAGACGGATAACATCTTCTCTATACAAACCTAAGATTTTTGTTATTTCTTCTTTTCCAGTGAGGTGCGTTTCGAAGATTTCCTTCGTTAAATATCTTCTGAACTTGCTCCTTTTTATATGGCATTTTTATATCCTTGATTTATGTGTATTGATTGCTCTTCCATTTTTTTTTTCCAATCAAATTTGCACCTTTTTCCATCATGCTAGGGCAAAGTCTCTATTTTGGGGTCGTGCTTTGAACATTCCCCGTCACTTTTATAGGTATTTCCACAAGTTCAAGGAGATCAAGTTAGTTATTGTTCATTTAACAACTTTGGATTCTCCCGTGATGATAATTATAATAAATACTTGCCTATAAGAAGGACGAAAGAATTGAGATGATCTTTGTCACTTTTTGGGCATAATTTCTTATTGGTTTATTTCAATTGAAGGATGTGCTGGTGCATATCAAACTGATATCAAATGCTTCTCATCTTAGGAATCAAGGTTCATGGAGTGGAGTTGACATATATAGCAATAAACTTTGGCATCCAGCATACACTAATATGCTTATAAAAGTCATTACAATACTATTGTTTCAATTCTCTTTCTTTCCCTTTTCTTTTTATAACAGAACGATCTCTGAGGTTCTCTCTCATTCTGTGATTTGATCAAGATGAACGACTTGCTCGTGGTAATCTGATTTTTTTTTTCATTCATTATATTGTAATTATCTAAAAGTTATGTTCTTAATTATGTGTTTAAACTTGAGTTTAATGGTTCATTTGAAATGCGAATGCAGCTTCCACGAAGTACCACTGATATGGGAATGGAAGGTCTCAATAAATAAGGGTATTTTGTATTCAAGTTTGTTGCATTCCTGGTATTTTGATTTCTGAAATGCTGAGATTAGTTAGTTGACCATGAGTGAAATTACTTAAAATTATTGCTTGGTTGAATGTGCTAATGTTGGTAATGTTGTGGTGGTGTGCAGTTGAAAAAAATCTCAGTTTTATTTTTTAAATTGATTAAATAACAAGGATGAAGTTTTTTAATCAATTCTACAACTAAACATGCATTTTTTTATTTTAAAAATTTAGATTGTGTTTTAGTTCTTTTTTGGATTTGGGATGGATTTCTAGCCAGATTTTTAGCTTGAGTTTTAATGGGTTTCATCATTTTAATTTACTTTTATTATCAGGATTTGGAACTGGGTTGTTGTAGTTCTTTTTGTGTTCCTTTCAAAAGAAAGAAACAGAGAAAAAAAAATAAAATAAAAAAGAGAATTGAGAAGTGATTTTGTTTTAAAGAGGGATTTCTGATTTGATTTTAAAGGATTTTTTTCTTTTGGTTATTACTTTTCCCAATGCATATTCCTTTGGAGGATCGAATTGTTCAATATTTTGGGTTTTAGTTTTACAATACTTTAATTTTAAATGTATATGCTATTGTATCTCTTTTGAAGCAGCTATTATTCTTTTTTAGTTATAATATACTGAAATGGATAGTTTCAAGTCTGGCAAAATAAATTGAGTGCTAACATGGGATTGCTGATCTGCATTGATAATCATTTGGAACCTAATGAAAATGTGTTATTATTTAGTTGCTTGGTTAAGAAATAGTCATGAAGCTATGAAGAACCTCCAGTCCCTTGGTAATTTTTGTCAAATAATTTATAATTGATCATATTTAATAATATAAATGTGATATTTATTGACACTTGCAATTATAAGTTAAATGCTGCTGTTGATGATAACACCAGATAATAAATTTCCTCATTTTTGGTGGTATGGCTGTTGATCTGATAAGCCTCCCAGCAAGCAATTAGCGATCCATGGTGCTTCGAATGTCATTTTTATCAGACATAAAAACTGTAAAAAAAGGCTCTTATTTTTTTTTTTCAGGCTCAGGGAAATCAATAAGCAGAGGTTCCAAGCGAGCTGCACATTGAGCTCTTTCCAGGAAAAAAAAAAAAAAGAGAAAAAATTGTGTATTAGGTAATACATATGTTATGACTCTATGCAATGCTTATAATATATATTTTAAAGATATTGACTTTTTTTTTTTAATTATTCACACAGGTGAAGCTCATCTTCATCATTTCCAAAGTGAATTTTTTTATTGCAACTAAATCTTAAGCTTTAAAAAGTTGATTCACATAACTATTCTATTTTACAAGCATTAGTCTTTGTTTTTAGATATATATTTCAGGTTAATTTGTTATACAGATGATGTTTCAAGCCAGCTGTTGTCAAGACTTGCCTACAATCTAAATTTTGAGATTTTTTATTTTTTATTTATTTTATGTTTGCTTATAAGGACATTGCTTTTGAAAAATTCTATGATGGTTGAAATTGGAGTAGTACTAATTTTTGATGGTTTGTTTGCCATGGAGTTGGTTTTTTAATTAGAATCCAAGTGGGTCTTTTATAAAGTGGGTTTTTTATATGTTTTAATTGTCTTGATGTAACAAAGTATATGTTCTTGAATTTTTAATTAGGATCATGTGCATGCGTTTTGTATGCTATTGTCTAAAGGTAGATTGTATACATAATGTGATGTATTTAAAAAAAAAAAAAATGAGTTGCATGCATCGTTATCCATTACATATCTATTCATCAAGTAATAAAATTATACTTAAATAAAAATGCTATTATTAAGTCCACGGCATGGCGTGAGTTATTATCTAGTTTGGTATTAAAGATAAGTGAATGCTTTTAGTTACAGATGAATCCATAGTTTCAATTATGGGTTTTGGTTTTGAAGTTTGAAATACAATTTCCCCTCACTTCATGCCCCAAAATTGATGCAGACAAGGAAAACATCAAGAAAAATAAAATTCAAAGGACCAAGAAATTTTGAATTTTGGTCTAATATTTACAATTTTAATACCCAAAGGGTCTTTCTGTAATTTCCAGCATTGCTGGGACAGTAGTTAAAATTTATTTAGAGTCTTTATTTTATTTTAAGTCTGATTTAGGAGTTTTATTTGGTTTAGTATTTCCTAATTAGTATTAGTTAGTAATTTTACTACTTTAGGATTCCTAATCTAAATATGATTAGGATAAGTTTTTTAAGTCTATAAATATCCAAGTTTGTATTGTTAAAATTCAATTCAGTTTTCAGATTTAATAAAATTCCTACATTATTGTTAAGAATTGTGTGATTGAATTCAGCACTATGACTCTTAGACATTCTAAGTGTGTCTCGTAGAAGTTTTATTCCTTTCACCCTTCCTTAATTCCCTATCCAGATCTGAGTTCCTGTAATATAAGACCTGGGTTTTCAATTTTAACCATTTAATTTCTGAAAAAAATCAAAGCAGAACAGGTTATTTAAATTTGTCCTACATCACAAATTCTGACCCATTCCATTGATCTATTGAACCAACACTTCTCAGTGTAATGGGATTTTTACAAGAATTTAGTTGTTACTCGTTAATCTTTTGAATGTAATGTCTTTAAGCTAGTAAGACAAGTACTTTTCATTGTAAATTCCGAAACTGATAATTTTGATAATTTTGAATAACAATTATGGGTTTTGGGTTTTGATATATATATATATATATATATATATATTTTAAATTCTTGCCTTGCCTTGTCAATGTCATCTAAAGTTTTGTTAGAATGATTCATTATATATATATTTTAAATTCTTGCCTTGCCTTGTTAATGTCATCTAAAGTTTTGTTAGAATGATTCATAAGGAGGATAGGAATTACTTTGTCACCTAAACTTGTATAAGATTCTATTTTTTTTAATTCTTATTTCCTTTACTAACGCCATAACTTCATATGCCATATATTATCTTGATCTAACTTCATTCATTCTCCCTGTGACTCTGCTTTCCTTATTCCTTCTCATAATTGATTTCTCTCTCTCTCTCTCTCTCTCTCTCTCTCTCTCTTCTGCTAGGACTCTGGACATTGCTGTACTTTTCTACCTGTAAGTATCAAAAATTCAACCTTTTTTTTTTTTTCCCCTGCTTAAAGCTTCAATGATGCTGTGATATTATTTAATGATTTTGTTCTTCAGATGCCTTTTATTGATTTTATTTAACTGATTTTACATGTGATGTTTAGAGGTGCTGTTATTCACTTCTCATTATTTCTCTTTTTTTCATTAAAGAAAGCATGAGAATGTCTTGTTGTTTGTATCTTTAATTCATTGTTAAATTCACAGCAATCTCCAAAAAAATAATATGATTTGGAAAAGGAATAAAATAAGAGAAGTAAAACAGGCTAATATGCATATTACTGGAAGGGACTTCCTTTGAATGGAATAATTACCTAAGGCCATTAAAAAATAAGGGAGAAAGTTGAAATGCTTCATATGGTATCATATGCTTTCAACTTTTACCTTGTTAAGGCATACTATTCATCTTAATAATGTAATTTCTATGTTCTGTGCATTTATCAACCTCATTAGTTTGCATTCAATGCACTTCTGATTATTGCTATTGAACTTGTGTTAGCTACTGCTGGATTTTCATTTTGAGTACGTGCATTTCATAATCCTGTTATCTATTTAGTAGCATATATGTATGTTCGATGAGATTGCCTTTTATTTATCTAATGAATTTCTTATTTGCTTACTTTGTAACTCATTCCTTTTTTTGCTGTTTTTAGGCTGTTTTACATATCAGCCTCATATATATATATATATATATATATATATATATATAGGGGAGAAAGAAAGAGGGAAGTTCTTGCGTAAGAAACGAAAGTAAAGGGGAAGGGTTGAAGGCAGAGAACGGAAGGAGAGTTATTACTGAGAAAGGAAGCAAATAGAAGTAGATGGAGATTGTGAGTTCTATTGCAACTTCAATCATTACCAAGATTGCAGATTCATTGGTTGTCCCCATTGGAAGACAATTTGGCTATCTGATTCACCATAACAACAACATTAATGATCTCCAAGAAGAAGTTAAGAAGTTGACTGACCAGAGAGCTGGTTTACAGTTATCTGTTCAGGCGACCAGAAGGAATGGGGAAGTCATTGCACCTGGTGTGGAAAGCTGGATGATAAAGGTGGATAGGGTTGATAGCGAGTTGGGGAAATTCTTGGAAGAAGACGTGAAAGTGAGTCTAAGATGTCTGAATGGCTGGTGTCCAGATCTGAAGTCCCGTTATTCCTTGAGTAGAAAAGCTAAGAAGAGAACTCAAGATGTTTTTAAGCTCCAAGAAGATGGGAAATTTGACCAGATAGCCTACCCTGCTCCTCCATCAAAGGCAGGATCTATGTTCTTAGATCGTATCAGGGATTTTAAGTCTAGAATATTGATCATGGATGAGGTCTTAGAGGCTCTGAAGGATGACAAGCTCAACATTTTTGGAATTTGCGGCACGGGTGGTGTCGGTAAAACCACAATGGTGAAAAATGTTGTTAAAAGAGTAGAAGAAGATAATCTATTTGATGAAATTGCTTTGGCAGTTGTTTCCCAAAATCCAAATATCATGAAGATTCAAGGTGAAATTGCTGATATGTTGGGTTTAAAATTTGATGAGGAGAGTGTATTTGGAAGAGCACGAAGACTACATGACAGGATAATGAATTGTAAAAGAATCCTTATAGTACTGGATGATGTTTGGACAGAACTTGATTTTGAAACAATCGGAATTCCTTCTACAAGTCATCACAAAGGGTGCAAAATTTTGTTGACGTCAAGAAATGAGGATGCGTGCAGTAGGATGAAAAGTCAAAAAAATTTCAAAATTTTGGTGTTATCTGAAGAAGAGGCTTGGGGTCTTTTCAGAGAGACAACAAGTGACTTCATTGAGCGTCCTGATGTGTTTTCCATTGCAAAAGAGATAGCAAAGGAATGTGGGGGTTTACCAATTGCAATTATAACTGTTGGAAAAGCATTGGAAGGTAAAGACAAATATATATGGGAGTACGCACTCCAACAACTAAAGAAGTCTGCCTACAACTCAGAAATGCAATTTGTGTTTTCTAGAATAGAATTAAGTTACAGGTTTTTAGGAGATGAGGAGGCCAAAGTATGCTTTTTACTCTGTTGTTTATTTCCAGAAGATTTTGATATTCCACTTGAATATCTGGTTAGATATGGGGTGGGCCTTGGGTTATTCAAAGGCATCAACTCATTGTATGAGGCAAGACTTAGAGTCCATGCAAAAATTGACAAGCTGAGAAGATCGTTCTTGTTGTTAGAGAGTGATGAGAAAGAGTGCATCAAAATGCATGATGTTGTACGTGATGCTGCCATATCAATTGCATCCAAAGATGAACATATGTTTCTTGTAAGATGTGATAATCAAGTGGAAGAGTGGCCGAGTGATGGCACAGATGAACATTGCACTGCAATTTCACTACAATGTGAAAAGATCAAGGAATACCCTAGTACTCTAGACTGTCCCAAACTTGAGCTTTTGCAGCTTAGAAACAGCGAGTGCTTAAGGTTTACTGGTAGATATTCTTTGTATCCATGGATGTTGCGAAATATCCCCTACAATTTTTTTCAAGGGATGAAGGAACTCAAAGTTTTAGCTCTGGTTGGCATGTCTATTTCATCACAGCTGCCACCACTCCAAGTGCTAAATAAACTCTGTACCTTGTGCTTGGAGCATTGTCAATTGGATGACATTTTCATACTTGGAAAGCTAGAGAATTTAGAAGTCCTCAGTTTTGTTGGTTCAAATGTCTTGAAGTTGTCAATAGAAATAGGACAACTAAGACATTTAAGGTTGTTAGATTTGACAGATTGCTCATTTGCTGAAGAACTTGCACCAGGTATTCTGTCAAGGCTGTCTCAGCTAGAAGAGCTGTACATGAGAGATTGCTTTTATTTCCATGGAAGGGATATCTCACCTAACCTTTCTGAACTCAAGTTATTGTCTCATTTAAAAGTCTTAGATATTTACATTGCAGATGCCAAGAATTTACCAAAAGACATGCTTTTCCACAACTTGATAAGATATAAGGTATCTATAGGTTGTAATATTTATGAGAAGGGCATTTATCTATTCCAAAACAATTTGGCAATTACAGCTGATGCTAGGGATATTATGGAAAGTGGGATTTATCAGCTGTTGAAAAAAAGTGAAGTCCTGTTCTTGAATTTGCAGAGCCTGAAGAATGTGCTGTATGAATTAGACCAGGAAGGTTTTCCACACTTGAAGCATCTGTCTCTTTGGAAGTGTTGTGATCTAGAATACCTCATTAATGCTGCGGATTCTACTCTATATGCTGTCTTCCCTCTCCTTGAATCACTATCTCTGGTTGATTTAAATATTCGGGAAATATGTCATGGGCAACTTCTGGAGAGGTTCTTATGTAATAATAAAGCAGAGGAGATGGCTTTAGGCAATCAAGAAGTAATGAACCTGCAAAGGGAAACCACTCAGCCTTCATGCTTTGGGAATTTGAGATCCCTGCACCTATCTGGCTGCTTCGAGTTGCAATATGTGTTTCCACTGTCTTTGGCTAGAAATTTGGTTCAACTCCAAGACTTTGAGGTACAATATTGTATAATTTTGGAAGAAATTTTCTCAAAAGAAAAAGGGGAGGATGAGATCGCATTTCCTAAATTAACTAACTTGAGGCTGGAGAGACTTCCAAAGCTAGCTAGTTTTTGCAAAGGGATGGATGATGCAGCAGCCTGGCAAACATCTTTGGACCATCAAGTAAGCATTTGTTTTCACTGATTTCTTAATAATTGTCTATGGTTCTGATTTATATCATCTTAGACTATAAATTCATCATTCCTCAATTTCTTTCCTCTGTAGTATTGTTGTTGTTGTTGTTGTTGGTATTATTATTTATCTGTAGTTTGCCAAGCCTATATATATATATATATATTTTTTTTTGATAAGTGGTATTTGACAACTTTTCTATAGTTTAAACTTTTACCATCTTATTTGATGATAGGCTGGTAATTAGTTTGCTTAAACCATTTTGGTCAAAGTACAAATTAGTCCCCAAACAAATTGTAGTTCGCAAATTAGGTTGCATCCAGTAACACTATGGATTTGTGTTTTCTGTTTTTGTTTATCAAAAATAAAATTAAATGCGTTTGGTTAAAGAATGTGTTTTTTGTTTCTTTAGTTTATTAGCAATAATTTTTTAAAACAGAAAACAAGGAACCGGAGTCATAAGAAGTGGTTTCAACATTAATGCTTAAGGTTTTAAAGTTTAAAAATATTTTACCTTGAAAAAAAATTGTAAAAGGTAAGTTCTAAACATTATGAAATTTGAGTTTTGCATCATATTGTGTTGCGATGTCACAACCTAAAAGGAACTTCAAAAAGTCAATTCACTTGATATTGTTTGAATATGTTAATTATACAGATAAAACCACCAAGAAATTTGGAACCAAGCAGTTCTCATGTGAACAAGGTTGCAGAGATTCAATGTAACCAATTTGAAGTAGGGACATCCTCACAATCAAGAGCCCTGGTGCCTCTTTCTCATAAAATATTCACACCCCAATGGATGTCACGGTTACCAAATCTAGAAAAGGTTGATGTGAAAAATTGTAAACTAGTGGAAGTGATATTTGACTTCCAAGGACAGAATGTTGAGGAGAGCAAGACATATGGAACACTTGCGCATATAAAAAAATTGAACTTGGTTGAGCTAATTAAGCTGACACATGTTTGGAAGAACGTTCCAAAGGGATTTTGTGGTTTTAGAAAGCTTAGAGAGCTGAAAGTAGAAGGCTGCAATAGTTTGAGATATCTTTTCTCACCTTCCATTGCCAAGTTACTTGTGGAACTTCAAACTATATCAATAAGTCATTGTGCGATGATGGAAAATATTGTAGCTAGGGAAACAGAAGAAGAGAAAGAGGTAACAAGGAATATTGTATTCCACAATATAACTGATTTTCGTCTCCATGATCTGCCAGAACTTATAAGCTTCTGCCCTGATGGCTGTACTTTTGAGTGGCCATCCTTGAACCATATGTCTATAATTACATGTGCTAAGATGAAGACATTTAGCTCAACAAAGCGAAGCTCATCAAAGCTGAATGGTATCAAAGATGGACCAAGTACATTAAGTCAAGATGCTGCTCTTAATAGTTACAGCCCTTCTCCAGCACAGCATTCCCATAGTTTCCTCAAACCATGCTTTGGATGCTTACCTCTTCATCCAATAATCAAGTCCCAGAAAACCATGGAGAGCTCATATCAGAAAGAAGAAAAGCCTAACTTAGACGAACCAGTGTTACAACACTCTTCAAAAAGAGAGGTATGTATTTAGATACTCGCAGCATTTGCCCAACTACTCCCTTTCTAAAAGTATATCATATTATCATGTGATAGTCTCTCTTATATGCATGTACTGATTTCTTTTCCTTAGTTTTGTTATTTTTTGCTTTTTCAAAAAAATGCATTTGCCTTTTATCTATAAACACATGTTTGTATTCGTTTTAATATATTATTGAATAAATGAAATGGTTGCTTTTAACAAGAGCATAAGCATCATTACTTACACGAATAATTCATTATTTTTATGTTTATATTGATATTATAAACTTTTACAGAATCCATGACAATGTTTTCAAAACTATAACATCAAATAGAATTCCCATAAATTAACAATGCATGTATGCTTATGGACTAAAAAATTTACAATTATAAAAATTATTTTTTTTAGATGAGAAAAAATATTGAGAAAGAAAGAAATGAGAGTACACTGTGGAGGACATAAAATCACGCAACTCAAAATCAACTAAAAACAAGAAACATAAAACACAAGCAGAAAAAGGAATGCCCTTCCACTGAGTTGAATAACATTCAAAGAGACCTCTCTAAAAGCTCCAGAAGCTAAAGCCCCGATGGAATTTAAAACAATCACTGTATTCCACAACAAACTAACAGACATGATTTGACTTTTGAAGATAAGTATAATCTCTCCATCCAAACATTTCACGACTACAAAAAAAGGCGCAATTCCAATGAACATTGGTATCTTTCCTGCCACCAAACCCTCTCCATTCTAAATCAACAAAAATCTGAAAATGATACTAGGCACACCTGCTGCTCTTAAAAACAAATGCTAGATAGTAGAATTCTGGATAGACCATGAATGACTCGCACCATGAGCTAAAAAGTGTGTAAGGGGAAAAGATGTTGAGTGCTATCTTTACTGAGATTTTTTTTCTTATAAAAGTGGGGAGAAACATTAGAAACAATTCAAGTCTGTGTTTTAATAAGGATGCATAGGAGGATTTACTAAGAAACATTTATGTTTATTACATATTGATTCTCTTACTCTTACCAAAATGTGGACAAAAATTTTTTGATGATAACTATTAAAACAATGTATATTCAAATATACACTCTAAAAGTTATATATGATTTGAAATACTAACTCAAATATCAATCAACTTTCCCATCTGAATGCAATCTCAAGTTCCTTTGGATAGATAGAGTTTTGAAATTAAGGATATTTGAATTGGTTATAAGTGTTGGTGTTTATGATTTTTTACTTGGAAGTTTGTGATAACAAAAATCCAAATCGTTTTTTACTCTAAATACACACCTATCACTGATTATTTTGAATTTTATATGCTCATATAAATTATGTTAATGAGTTTAAGTAAGGATTTTTGAGACTTGTAACAACCAAGATATAAATTATTTCACAGTTCACAATAGCGTTCCCCATAAAACTCAAAATACTCCCATGCTATTGGATAAATTATTTTAAACCAATATAAGAAATGCAAAATTGTTTATCTCTTGGGAAGTTTAGAGCAAGAAAATGTGCATTACTATCATTGCCTTGTCCTCAATCAAAGACTTTTACGGTGCATGTAAATGTGGAAAATACTTTCCAGTTTTCTTCTCTTATTTTCATTTCACATTTTTTAATTCAGTTTAAAATGAAAAGAATGCTAAAACTATGTTTACCTAATTAAAATAGAAGGCTCTGTCTTCAAGTTAAACTACTAAAATAAATGAACTTATCTTCTACTTTTCCTCTCAAATTTGGAGAACTTTAGCCCTTATTTAGTCAGGTAAAATTTTAGCTGTAAAAATTTGCGAATAGAGTATTAGAAATCTATTTTCTAGATGTCCTAATTTTGTACTAACCTTTGGAAAGTTAAATTAATTTGTTTTCTACTAAAATCTTTGTCAAAGGGAGCTTGTTTCCAAATGGACAAGGATTTTTCATAATAAATTAATTATATGTGCCCTTACTTGTTGAGTTCAATTTTTTTTTTCTCGCCATTTTGTTTTAAACACACAAATAATTGCGCTCTAATTTAATATGCAAACCATACTATTGGAAAAGAAAGGTTTGATTTTTTGGATTTGTTTAAAAAAGCATTCTTTTTTTTTTTTGGACATTTTGTCATTGATAAAGTATAATGAAGCTTACTGTTTCTTTTTCTTGGCGTAATCAAATTAAAGATTATTTTTAATGCATAAGGCTTAAAAAAAAAATATTTCTTACGAAGGGAAAATGGAGAATGGAGAATTGGAATGAACATTTTTTTAAGTTCTCAAATTTTCAAATTTTCCATTTTAATTTTCAACTTAGAAAATGGAAAATGACAAAAGTGGGAAATGGAGAAGAAAATTAAAAAATTGATAATAGAGAATGTTTCCTACGAGAAAATAAGCCTCAGGATTTTTTAGTTTAATAATTCAATAGAAAAGTATTCAAAATGTATTATCTGAAATCTCTGTAAAATTAGAAAAAATGAAAATAAAATCTTCCACACAGGGCTGGGCCTATGGCTCTTATTGCACAGGTCCTCACTCTCCCTCAATATGTGTGTGCGCTAGTGCATGAGTGAACACTTATAGCGTGCTTATTAGGTTTCTGACAAATTCATTGTTTGCAGGTTACTTTGACAAACTTGGCAAACATGAATGCTAATGAATCTTGCATTCCTCTCCATTTAATGAATGGGTTGCAACATCTTCAAGAATTTGAATTGGTTTCTTGTGATTCAATGGAAGTACTATTTGATCTTATGGAACAACATGTTGAGGAAAAACACTCTGTTTTAGTTCTCGATTGCTTGGAAGTGCTAAACTTAAGTTGTTTACCAAAGCTTATGCATACATGGAAGGTGGGTTCCCAAAAGATTGAGGGCTTCACGAACTTAAAACAATTGGATATATACAAGTGTAATGGTTTGAGAAATATATTCCCACTATCCATAGTTAAACTTCTTGTGAACTTGGAGGAAGTAAGAGTTGGTTATTCTGAATTGGTAGAAGAAATTATTTCGAAAGGGGGAGAAGAGGAGAAAGAAGGCATGGTTGTGTTTCCTCGAGTAAACAGCATCACATTGCAGAATTTGCCAAAGCTCGTGAGTTTCTACTCCGAGGCTTGCACTGCTAGATTTCCATTGTTGGTACATATGAGGGTGGTCCATTGTCCCAGATTTGAGACATTTGTTCCTGGAATTGTGGTGACACCAAAGTTGAAGGAAGTACACATACAATATGCCTCATCACTCTCCTATCCATTAAGGGGAGATCTCAATGACACCATAAGGGACATCTTTGAAGGAAAGGTATGCCATATTTCTTTATATCTATGAACTGCAGTACATGACCCTTTTCCATATAGAACCTATAGTAATTGCTAAGAATGTAGAAAAAAACCAGGATGATCTTTTTCTGCTGCAAAACTATTTTATTTTATCATTGAGCTTCGGCTTATAATACTGGAGTTATTTGAATCTCAATTGGAGCCTAAATATATGCTTTGACTCAATGGTATTGGAGTTATATCTAAGGCTATGTGCTTGCAATTTCGAATCTCAGATGGAGGTTAATTACCTATATATATATATATATATATATATATAATTTTGTTTTTTCCCTGCAAAGATAAAGATGCTTTACTTGTTAGTCAGAACAATGAAAGAGAGGACACATACTATCTGTCAGCTCATATATGGAGTTGGATGACTTCCTTAAGTCATGATACAATGTCTTTTTTGCATTTGTTACAGATAGATCAACAAACTTTGGCACGTGAGCAAATTGATACCTTGTTGAAGCAACTTGATGATGATACCGTTGTTGAAGATGATGCTTAATTAGGCAAAGGTAATAAAACAAGAAAATATATACTACGTTTTCTAATAAGCATTGCATAAACTGAAAGTGGTTTAGTGGATAGACAAAGGTCTTCCTTTATTTGGAAAAGCCATGAAATTTTTTAACTGATAAAATGTTAGCTAGAATTTGGTTCGGAAATGTTATGTAGTTAATCTTTAATGGAGGAGTGAGCACCAAAAAGAAATAAAGCTTTATATAGATAATAAAATTGTTGGGGTTTAATGCAAATATGCAATATGTTTACTACATAGGAATGTCCCTAAACGTTTGAAAAGGACCTAGGAACCCAAACTGCAAAATCTTGTTGAAGGGACCTAGAAATGTCCTAAAACTTCAGAAAACCTATTGAAGAAGATGATCCTTAGCATGTCCCAAAAAAAAGGGAACTTGTTGGAGAGACCTAGGCATGTTCTAAAACCACAAAAACTTGTTGAAGGAATCTAGGCATATCCTAAAGCTGTAGAAGAACTTGTGAGGAGGACTTAACATGTCCAAAAAAAAAAAAAAATAAAAAAATAAAAATAAAAATCTGAAAGATATTGTGATGTCTAAAAACTGCTAAAAATTTGCTAAAGTTTGTAGAGAAGGGCTTGAGCTATTTGTTGTGATTTATTTTTGTTGCTCAATATGAGATAGCAAAAGAATTTGAAAAAGAAGAAATCATTTGAAGAATTCCTAGGATGTTCTCAAGCTGGAGAGTTACTGTGTAATAGGAGTGTTTAGAATGTTTTGGTGAGTACACCAGAAAATTAGTGAAAGATGCTTAGAAATAGAGTGCAAGAAGGTTGTTATTTGGAAAGTTGTGAGACAAGTGCTGCATGAAAAGAAAAAGAAAATGTCATTGGAAACACTTGGAGATTGTGATGCTCCAAGAGAAAGTCTAGAAAACTTAGAGACAAAGTGCTTCAAGATGTAGAATTAATTCTTGGAGAAAAAGGTACTCCTGCTCCAAGAAAGCTATAAATTTGAGGGACTCAGAGAGATAGTGCTCAAGAAAAGATTTAGTCGGGAATTTGTATTTTGAATACTGTCAGTCGTAATGGCACGACTATTGATCAAAGATGTTTGGATGGTCCATGCCTAGCGTTCCTCTAGGGGTTGGACCATCCAAATATCTCTAGTGGGGTTAGGCGAGAGATATGGTTGAGTTTGACTGTTAGAATTGTCTAAGCATGGGTTAGATATGGACATTAAGCTAAAGTTAGGCATGGTTGGAAGACACTTTGTACTTATATTACATGTAAATAAAAATTATGTAAAGGACTAAAGCTATCAATGATATGTTACCCTTGAGAGGTTCAGTTACAAAACCATGTTTTCTGTGTATTTGTTGTGTGCACTATCAGTGTTTTTGAGAACTCTTTTCTCTCCATCCAGTATCTTACTCTTTTAGTTGATGTTAATGTAAGGATTAAAATTGTTTAGTTTGAAATAGTAATGATCAAAATGTGTTACAAGAACTCTCAGGAAGGTTGTAGTGATTTACTGTTATTTTAGCTTGAAATTTCACCACCTGATTTGCACAATTCATTTCCCTTGATAGATTTATATCAAGTTGGGGAAGGTGGATTTGGACATTATGTAAATCAAGGTTTTGAATATCAGATGATACATACCACATCAGCTGATATGTAATGGAATTTTACTAAAACGATTTGGTATTTACTGATTCGCTATATGTATGTGATTTGGGAATCATACGGAAATGTTAGTGAAACAGTCATACGTATCATTTTGCAATAGCTGTATCAATTTTTTATATCAATTTCTGAAGTTTTACCTTACATAATAGATTATTGGATGTACAAGATTATTATGATATTTAATTAAAATATTCATTTAATGTATAAGTCATTTTGCTGACTTTGTAAAAGAATTCACGGGAGCAAATGGATGATTAGTTCAATTCGGGCCAATTCAGTATGATCTTGATATCCAATTTCTGATTCTGAAACCCATATTTAAAACCTGGCGTAAAGAGAGAGGTGCAACTACTAACTATATTATGCCAGGCAAAACCTTTCAAGAGTTTCAAATTTTTACTTGGTAGAATGACATTGGAGGGATCTCATTTAAATTTTAGAAATCATACTGCAAGTTATGCAGATGATGCACGCATTTTTGGATGAGAACTTGAGACCTGAAAAATTCTCGTCCATGGATTTGGGAAATAAAGAATGAAACTTAGAACCTTTTGTAATATAAAGATTTAAGAAATAAAGAATGAAACTTAGAACCTTTTCTAATATAAGAATCTAAGAAGTTGCCAATCAATATTTCATTCTATATAAATTTCCATTCTAAGTAATTTCTTTTGCCCGTCTCACAGCCAGATGATATCCTCCAATAAATGCTTTTCACTGTGAAGGATCAGAAGCTGCGCTACCAGAGTTCAAAAGAAGCTAAGATTCAGTTGTTTATGTATAAAGACAACTTCAACTTCATTTAGCATACAAAAGGAAAGCCTAATCCTGTAATCCAAATGTTTCATTATTTTTTGTTATGTTTTACAGTCATATTGGTTGTGCTTTTCATTACCTAACTTGAGTTGTCTAGGACTCAGGGTATGTGCTTGGAAATTCTTAGTTTCTGTATTGCAATTTGTTTAAGCTTTAATTAAAACATCTAGTGTAATATAGATGTGTTCTGTAACAGATTATTAAGAGCACGTTTGTATTGAATGTGAAATGATGGGAATGTTCACAATGTGGGGAATGTAAAGAATGTTCAAAATGTCATTTGGTATGAAAGAAAAATCCATAAATTTACTAGGTCAGTTTTGGAAATAAATAAAAAATTAACACATTCTTTTATACGAAAAAATGGACTGTTGAAAATTCACTTATAATGTGGGGTTTTAAATTCCGCCTTTTTTTAAGGGAATGTGAAATCCATGGATTGTTTAATAAGACTTCTAATGTAACATACATCAGTGTTTTGTAACGGATTATTAAAAGTAAAGGTACTTGCATGAAGTCCTGCTTGTATTGTCAAACGTGTCATGCGCTAGTTTTCTGCAGTTGGTTTTGTTTGATGGTCTTTGAAGGGTATATTTGGTCATAAAAATTACATCAATCTTCTTTTACCTCATTGTATTTGGTCATAAAATTTGGGCCTGCAGAGAAATTGGGAAGTGTAATTTCCCTATGACTTCATTTCCATTCAATCTCTCTAAAAAGTCAAAACAGACCAAACATAAGGATTAAAATCTTTAGCCCTATTTGACGTACTGTGTAAATATCAACAGCAATGCCAATCTGAAAAAGAATTTGATGCATATTGAAAATGAGCAAAATCATCAGGGAACCTTTTGAAATAACTTGTGTAAAAGAATTCTATTTTAAATTGAATTATATTAATAAAATTCAATTGACATGATAGAATTCTTGTGTTTTGAGTAATTATCAAAGTGACAAAATTCATTTGAATTCTATTGTTTGGAATAATATATATATATATATATATATATATATATATATATATATATATATATATATATATATATATATATATATATATATATATATATATATATATATATATATATATATTTTATTATACCCTTATATAGAAAGAGCCATATTGAATTTAAAGAGCTAATTTGGCTTTCTTAGCTAAATTAGGATGAAGGGTAATTATAGAAGCTGATAGTTTGTGGGCTCAAGTTAATTGGGAACAAATAATTAAAATGAGTTTGTAATTAACAGTATTAAGAAAAGACCAAATGCTCCCACTATTTGGCAGGGAATAGTGAAAGCTTCTGGTGTTCTTGAGCAAGGGAATAGAATGAGAGTGAGGAATGGGAAAAACACTATTTTCTGGCAAGATATTTGGGTCATGTCCTTCCCTCTTATTTCTGTTGCTGTATATCCTATCAACTTGATAGATCAATACAAGGCTATTGCTGACTACTGAATTGAAGGGGAAGGGTGGATTGAGCTCCAAGATGTTTTGCCTATTGACATCCTATTGCATATTGCTGCTGTGTAAATTAGGGGTAGTGAGGAAGCTGAGGACTCTATTGGTTGGGGATTATCAAACAATGGTCATTTTTCTGTTAAAACGGCCTATGAAGCTCAATCTTTGGATAGCAATTATTCTTAAAGCTGGTTGTGGAAAAATGCTTGGAGTTTGGCAGCTCCACAAAACGTGAGATCTTTTACTTGGTTGGTTTCTCATAACAAGATCATGTGTAATAAAAAAAAAGGCAGAGAAGGGGTTTCACCTCCAATGCTAGCTGTCAATTTTGCAATTCAGTAGATGAGTCAACTGTTCACGTGTTAAGGGATTGCATTATGGCTAAGCAGGTTTGGCAATGTTTGTTTGATCAAAATGAGTTTTTTTTATCACGGTTCTTTTAAGCCCTGTGATTGGATTGTGTACAACCCTGTTTGCTTTCAAACCACCTTCGTGTAAACATGGATGGGATGTGTTTTTTGCTAATTTTCTGTGGTGGCTTTGGTAAGTGGAGGTATAAAGCCATTGTTGGAGTTGCTGAGATTTTGCTATAAATTGAGGGATATTTTATTATAGTCAAATGTTAGTTGAATATGTGTGTTCATCCTTGAATTTAGGAAATTTTTCTTGTTAAAATATTGTGTGTTAGTTGTTGACTAAATTATGTATTTTCTTACTATAAAATAGAGGCTGCTGTAACTTATGTGTATAACAAAAAAAAAATGATGAAATCAAAGTTGAAGTGTGAAGGAGAGTTATAAGAAGTTCGTAATGAAAATGAAGAAGACAAAGAGGAAGAAATTTTCTGTTTTCTGTTGAATTATATCATAAAAATTATGTTCTTGTGTTAAGTTAGTTTGTTGTCTATTTTTCTTTATTGTTCTTCCTCCTCTCCAATGCCAACAAATGGTATCAGACCCCAATGATCTTAGAAGCCTGTGTGTGGAAGAAAAATGGTGTTTTTGAGAAATTTCAGTATTGTTTCTGTCTTCCAAAATATTTTTGTTTTAAAGAAATCAGTTAAGGGTCATGTTTTGCTAAAACTTTTTAACTTGTTTCTAAAAATTTATCGAATGATATGGATCAAAAACTAACCCCATTATTGAGTTTGTTATTTAGGATGAAGTATGACTTCATCAAATGCATGTTTTATGAGAAAGAAAAAGTTGAAGGACCTTGGTATGTCCAAAAACTACTAAAAATTGTTGATGTTGATGATAGAAGGACCTTTTGCATGTCCATAAACTGCAAATACAAACAAGAGGACTGATATGTCCATAAAAACTGCAGAATTTCACCTTTGAATGGACCTTTTCATGTCCATAAACTGACAAATTTGATGGACCAGCACGTCCTTAAACTAAAAAATTTGAAGAGACCATCAAATGTTTAAAGCAAAAGCTTGGTGAAGAGACCTTCATGTCTCAAAACTGAAAATTTGGTGAAATTTGGAGGGACTGACATGTCCAAAAACTGTGAAAATTGTCATCTTTGATGGGACCATCATGTCCATAAACTGAAAATTCTTGAAGGGACTTGCAAGTGCGTAAACTGAAAAATGGGAGGGACCTTGACGCAACCTGCTAGCTATAGAGAGCTAGAAACCAATTATATTGATTCAAACCCAAGGATCAGACAAACAAGAATAAAGAGATAAGCCTGACACAATTCATACTTGTTGAAGAGAACCAAAGCTATAAGGGGATGAGCGCCATAAGTTACCTTGATAAGCTCAGATTTAAGTTCTAAACAAGAACTTGGAACTCATTTGAAGAAAATTCAAAGAAGGTTATTATTCATCAAAAACTGTCCTCTTTACAATGGAGGTTTTTAATTTATATGAAAACTAACCTCCTAGTTCTAGAATAAGATAATAACTAAGAAATCTTATTCTTTATGGAAACAAGAGTCCTTATTGAACATAGAATCCTAATTAAGAAATCCTTATTGAAAATTGAAAATAGATTCCTAATCAAGAAATCCTTATTGAAAATAGATTCCTAATTAAGAGATTAACTCCTAAAATCAAGCCAAATAAAATAAATATGATGTGGACCTGCTAATATATCAAGTTTAGGGCCCACAACTGCAATAGTACATAAAATACTTCTGTGATTTGATTGAAAACTCCTTTGTAGGCTAGGTAAGATCATATCATTCATTCCCTCCTCGAAAGGATTCATCCTCGAATCTCGTCCTGTCGTCATCCATGACAATCCTTCCTTATAATCTTGAAAAATAGAACCAAAACCATACAAAGAAAATTCAAGATTGTTAGTGTTAGTAGACAAGACCCTTTTTTCTTTCTCATTACAAATGACTTGTTTTCTCTCCCCCCTCACAATCTTTTCATTTTCACACTTAATCCACTCTTTTTCTTTCATATCATCAACAAACTTTACTTTTATTTTTCTAGCAAACATACACATTTTCTTATTTTTCTTCTCAATCTCACCCTCACTCTTTTCTAGCTCACTCTCTTTCTCTTTCTTCCCTTCAAGTCCACATAAATATTTTTCTCTCATTTTGCTTTCATTTGCTATCCTCTTCTGATCTTCTTACACTTTTAATGGTTTGAGAGGAGTTAACACAATAATTCGACCATTGAATGCGAAAGAATATTGGTTCTTGAACCCATCATATGTAGCTTTCCTATCAAATTGCCATGGTCTACCAAGTAAAATGTGGCTAGCTTGCATTGGCGCCACATCATAAAGAACTTCATCCTTATATTTGCCAATTGAAAAAGACACCAACACTTGACTAGTTACTTTTATTTCTCCTCGATCATCTAACCATTGCAACTTGTATGGTTGGGAATGCTTCTTTGTGTTCAAGTTCAATTTTTCCACCAACAACATACTAGCAACATTAGCACAACTACTACTATCGATTAACATACATGGTGCATACCTTGTCCTTCACCAAACATCTAGTATGAAAGATTCGATAACGTTGCTCCTCTTCACCTCCTTTTTCCTTAGGTAGAATGTTCAATGCTTGCCTTGTAACTAATAAATCTCCTTTCATGGGTGCTAAAACTTCAACATCGAAGCAATATTCCAATGGTGGCATCTCGTCTTCACCTGAGCTCGCACTATCAACTTCACCATTCTCCATCACTACCATTACTCTTTTGTTTGGGCATTGGGATGCAATATGCCCAAATCCTTGACACTTGAAGCACTTGATTTTTGAAGAGGACTTAGCTTCAGATTTCCCTTTCTCCTTTTCTTTTGAAATTGGTGTATCCTCTTCTTCCTCCTCCCTTGGATTAGATTGGTGGTCTTTCCAGTGCTTTTTCCATATAGCTTTAGAACCCTTTGACTTGAGTTGCTTCTCTACTTTAATTGCTATGTGTAGCAACTCCTCCATTTCCACATAGTGTTGTTAGTCCATTATGTCAGCTATCTCTTTATTCAATCCTCCAATAAATCATGCCATGGTTGCTTCACGGTCCTTCTTTACATTTGCTCTAATCATAGCAACCTCCATCTCTTTGTAATATTCATCTACACTCTTGGAGCCTTGAACTAGACTTTGTAGCTTTCTTTGTATATCCCTATAGTAATGACTAGGAACGAACCTTTTTCTCATGATAACTTTCATGTCTTCCCAAGTTCGAATAGCCCTTTCACCATTCCTTTTCCTTTTCAGCTGGAGATCATCCCACCAAATGCTTGCATAGTTGGCGAACTCCGCGGCTGCCAACCTTATCTTCTTCTCTTTGGAATAGTTATGGCAATCATATACATGCTCCACCTTCCTTTCCCACTCCAAATATAACTCAGGATAATTTTTACCTTGAAACTCAGGAATCCTCATTATAATGCTTCCTAAGTTATTGTCTCTTTTATCAACAATCCTTTTTCCTCTCTTACAATGAGATTCTCCCTCATCTGATTTAACCTCATCATCCTCCTCATACTCCTAACTTCTCAAAGGCTTTGATTTGCTTGGAGTTTGCAAATCATCTATCCTTGAATTAAGCGTCTTCATTTGATCCATCATAGCCCTCATCCACAACTTCATTTCAGGATCTTGATGTTCACTACCACTATTGCTCATTATGAGTTTACCTGCAAAGAAAAAGGTTAGTGCAAAAAAAACAGATTGGTTCCTCACTAACTCAACTCACGTGTTTCACTCAAAAAATGTTCGCTTCACTCATGTTTCACTATTCTTTTATGGCTTTTCTCTGAATTAAGCTCACCACTCAAGCCTTTTATCACTCTTTTAGATCCTTGCACTAGCTCTTATAAAGAACTTTATCAATGCTCTCACCAAGATAACAAGTGACAAAAGAATTTGAGGTATGAAATTTTAAAGAAAAAACAAAGGTCTGACAAAAGAATTAAAAGTGTAGGTTTTTTTTTTAAATATATTCAGATCAATAAGGGCATAAGAACACGAAGAATTCATATTCGACTTTTTTTTAAAAAAATATATTCAGATCAATAAGAGCACAAGAACAAGAAGAATTCATATTTAACTTCTTTCCTTTTTTTTTTTGACAATTTCAGGAATAAGAAAATAAGGGATATGTATTCTTCATTTGAAAAGCCAAAGCTCTGATACCAAATGATGCGACCTACTAGCTATAGAAAGCTAAGAACCGATTATATTGATTCAAACCCAAGGATTAGACAAACAAGAATAAAGAGATAAGCCTGACCCAATTCATACCTATTAAAGAGAACCAAAGCTATAAGGGGATGAGCACCACAAGTTATCTTGATAAGCTCATATTTAAGTTCTAAACAAGAACTTGGAAGAATATCTCACTTCAAGAAAATTCAAAGAAGGTTATTATTCATCAAAAACTATCCCCTTTACAATGGAGGTTTTTAATTTATATGAAAACTAAGCTCCTGGCCCTAGAATAAGATAATAACTAAGAAATCTGATTCTTTATGGAAACAAGAATCCTTATTGAATATAGAATCCTAATTAAGAAATCCTTATTGAAAATAGATTCCTAATTAAGAAATCCTTATTGAAAATAGATTTCTAACTAAGAAATTAACTCCTAAAATCAAGCCAAATAAAATAAATATGATGTGGACCTACTAATATGTCAAGTTCAAGGCCCACAACTGCAATAGTACATAAAATACTTTTGTGATTTGATTGGAAACTCCTTTGTTGGCTAGGTAGGATCATATCAGACCTAGAGCATGTCCTTAAACTGCTTAAATTTATGGTTGTCTTGTGTTGTTGTTTCATTATGAGGAAGCAACAAGAATGAAGTGAATTGTATAAAGAAGGATTTGGCTGTTCTCATGGAGGAGCATTACCATTAAGAAGGAGCTTTAATGGTGAGAGGCCACCAAAACAATTAAAAAAAAATACAATGAAGTTGAACAAAAGATGATGCTAAACTGAGTTGATTTCCAGCAGAAATCTTAACAAGGAGGAGTGTTGGCGTTGCTGAGATTTTGCTATTGAGGGATATTTTTATTATAGTCAAATGTTAGTTGAATATGTGTGCTCATCCTTGAATTTAGGAAATTTGTCTTGTTAAAATATTGTGTGTTAGTTGTTGACTAAATTATGTATTTTCTTACTATAAAAGAGAGGCTGTTGTAACTTATGTGTATACGAAAAAAAAGTGATAAAATCAAAGTTGAAGTGTGAAGGAGAGTTATAAAAAGTTTGTAATGAAAATGAGGAAGAAAAAGAGGAAGAAATTTTCTGTTTTCTATTGAATTATGTCATAAAAATTATGTTATTGTGTTAAGTTAGTTTGTTATCTGTTTTTCTTTATTATTCTTCCTCTTCTCCAATGCCAACAACCATTTTTAGAAATTAGTGCATGAATATTGGTTGAAGTTAGTTGGCTTCACAAATGCTTTTCCCAAATCAATGACGCCATAGCTTCAAGGAATTCAGGGGCAGTCACCATTATGGTTATTGAAGAAAGATGGATTAAATGGAGGTTTCCTAAAAAAGGTTGGTGTACTTTAAATACAGATGGTTGTAGCAAGGGTAATTAGCATCAATTAGGGGTGGTGGAGTCATTGGGGACAACAATGGTAACTGGATTGCAAGATTCATTCTTAACATAAACTTTTGTTATGCAGTGGGAGCTGAGCTTTGGGCTGTGTTGCAAGGTCTCTGTTTTGCTTGGAAGCATGGCATTCGCCAACTGGTGGTGGAATCAGACTCAAGCTTAGTGGTTCAATGGCTTAATGGGCATAACACTTATTCTAGTGTTCACACAAACTTGGCTGAAGCTTTATTAGATTTAATTAAAAGAGATTGGAGAGCTAAGGTTAACCATGTATACTGTGAAGCTAACTAGGGTGCAGATATGCTAGCTAATGAAGCTCTTCATCACCCAAAAGGAATTCATGAAGTATACCTCTCTTTCTTCTACTGTAAGGGGATGTTTGAACAATGATTTTATGGGACTTTGTTAGGTTAGGCAAGTAAGAGCAGAGATGCTCTTTGGTGAGTATGAACGCTTAATTTCCAATCCTAAAATCCGATGATGATGAATGGAATTATTCTAGATCACAAACTTCGTCTTTTGGTGTTGAGGGTGTATAATTTAAAGTTGTCATTTTTCAAAAAGGGGTTTAGATTTAAAAATATCAAAATAAAATTTGAAATTTTTGGTTTTGATTTGTCAAATCCTTATGATTTTGGGTTAAAATGAATTTTAAAAAATTACATTTTAATCCTCAGGGAAGGAAAAACTACATTTTGTTCCCTAATTTTGAAAAAGCTGAAACTTCTTGTTCTATGCCATAGGCCTAGGGCAAACAAGCCTTTGTGTGCCCTTGGCACTATTCACGAGGGGTGCATAAGCTTCTATCTGCCCTTTGCATGGCAGACAAGAAGTGTATGCTAGGACAAACCTTTTGGGCTCTCTAATCCATTTTTAAGCCTAAAATTCATCAGTCTAACTAGGCCTAACCCTACCACATCAACTCCAATTGGAAATTAGGGTTTAAACTTAATATAAGGAGTTAATTAAGGAATTAACTCCCAGAATCCTATTTCTTAAGGAAAGTTTTCTAAAACCAAAAATGCAAAAGCAATATCATTTTTTTTCTATTGAGGGAGGTTCCCGATATGATTTTCCATCTCTGAAACCCTAGACTTGGGTTTCCTCTCCTTCCTTCTCATCTCAAGGAGGTTAAGTGTCACATCCCAACCTTAGAGATATGACGGTCCTAGAACATGGGGAGACATAAGGTCACCCACGTCCATAGAACCCTCTTATACTTATACAAATACTGCCTAGGATCGTACCAAAAACATCCTACATTAACTTAAATAAACCCTTTTTTTTTTTTTTTGAAAACCTTAAGTTGTGGAAGCAGAATTAAAATATACTTTAAACATAATCCATAGAAAATAATATTTAGAATTCAATTAAAAACCTCGAAGGATAACATTTCAAAATAAACATCCAAAAATGAATATTCCTGGAGCATCTAAGGATAACTCTTCATGACATATTAAACTGATTTTCTTAGACAAGGAATTCCCCAAGCGAAGTAGGATGCTTAAGCCATCACCTTGCCTCCTCATAATGCTCACCTGGAACTACACAAGGAAAAAGGGTGAGATATATGATCTCAATGAGTAAACAATAGGGATTGTACAATAACACATATCACTTAAAAAGGGCTCATAACTCATAACATATAGCTGATGATTCATAGTTTGCAATTTAGAAAGGTTCACAGAAATCACACTTATAACACATAGAGTGAAGGCTACTGCCATAATCACTCGAACACATAGAGTGAAGGCTATTGCCATAATCACTCGAACACATAACCGATAATTACTTGCATCGGTACAAGGATCACATAGCCGATGATTACTCGCATCGGTATGAGTAGCACATAGTTGATGATTACTCACATCGGTATGAGAATTTCTGCATAAAGGGTAAAAGGTACCATAGCTAGAGCTAATGGTAATCACAATTAACAATATCACATAAGGCAACAATAACATGTATCTTAATAACAATAGTGGTTTAACTTTTAAACAAAAGATACAATGATAGTGTAGTTCCAGAAAGAATATACGTTAGGGTAATAATCATAAAGGTATTATCACTGGATAGTCAAAAATGGTTTTGGACCAAATGTCCTTTGGCAACCCAAGCTTAACAAGAAATCACATAGTCAATTTAAAAATGGTAGTGAACTTGGGTTTCAAGAATGTCAAAGGTACACATATCATAATAGCTTGCACTTGTAATTTGAAATATAATGTTTACTTACTTTGGGGTTCCTTTGCTCCTAGTATACGTAATTCCTTTGCACTTCTAAAGCTCCTCAAACTCTAACATAATATTTAATTTAATACTTAGTATTTATTTACTCATGATGCTCCTATCCCATAACTATCCTATGCACATATAGCATACACATACACTTAGAGTTCACATATAGGTGTACTCGTCACTTGCACATAACACATTGACTTTAAAAGTCTTGCATACTTAGGCCTTATAGGCTCATATGAAAACACATCACAATCATGTCAATACCTTTCTAAGGTCATCACAATATTATTTCCTCAATATCCATTCACTTTTACAATCATCTTAATACACTTTACACTTCTATACATGTCACTTAACAATTAACCTTTCAAGTGTCATGCTTAACTCTTATGATCCTTTTTATACAATTGTCACTTCATCAATGCAAAACCATGTATTTATTATCAAGTCATCATAACATCTAGTTCTATATTTCCCAATTACATTTGCATTCTAATCACAATATAAGGTTAAGATACCTTAAGTATACCTTAAGTATACCAAAATGCCTTTAAGTTTATCTAAGGTCATACCTTTAACTAACATGAAATTTTATTATTTCTTATATATATATACATGTCAATAATCATCAAAACACATCACATAAAAATTATGAACATTGGGACAAGAGTATTAAGGTAGGCCGAATGCATCACCAAAGGAAGAATTAAATTTTCTTTCTTTTTGCACTTTCCAACTATTTCAGAAATATGTAAAAATATGGTTTGAACCAATATTTTTTATGTAAATACAAAAAAAAATTATTTTAGAATTTTAATTCATATAAATCGGCCACACTTGGTATTGTTCGTACATAAAAATTCAACTTTTGAATTATAGAGTACAAAACCATGAGTTTTCTTGTTTTCGGTATTTTTCGGTCATTTCAGCAATATGTAAATAGGTTGTTTAAACTATTAATTTTTATTCAATCATAGCAAATATCAGTTTAGAACATGTCCATACATGATTTGGCAGCCATAGATAGTAATTATGCAAGAAAATTCCAAGTTTCTAGGCTTAGGGTGAAAATCATGAGTTTTCGTGCTTTCTGCTCATTACAGTAATATACAAACACATGATTTAAATCATTCTTTCTCATCCAAATAGAACAAATATTAGTTTACAATACAATCATACACAAATCAGCAGCCACATGTTGAAATAATAATAGAATTTTCCAACTTCTAAGTTCTAGCGCAAAACCTTGAATTCCTTTATTTTTTAAAACTTTTCGGTCATCACAGAAATATGCAGAAATATTATTTGATCCAATATTTTTTATCCAAACAAATCAAAAATCAGTTTAGAAAATAATAATGCACAAATCGGCCCCCTCTAGTGATGTTTATGCATAAAAATTGTGATTTTAAGTTATAGAATTCACCTTTGGAGAAATCTTGCAGAAAGATTTGTATTTTCGGTAAAAACTAGATATTCTCTCCCAAAAACTCACCCAAACAGAATCAAATCTGTAAAAATCAGTAATCAACCAGTTCAAAATAATTTTTCCATAATTTATTTCATAGAAATCAATTTAGAAATTGAAAGAGAAGAAAAACTTATGATTACGGTCAAGAAATCGCAAAACTGAAAGGTATTTTCTTAATTTCGGTTGAGAGAAATATTTTGAGAGAATTTTTCTACCAAGATACAGAAAAATGGAGTGATGGCTGCTGGAATGAGAGTGCTGGCCAAAATTTTCATTATATATTAGGGTTTGGGGTGCAATTTCCAAGTTTGCCCTTAATGAGCTAGGTTAGGAGTGTTTTAGTGTAGTGGGCTTTTTATTTAATTTAGGGGCTGATTATGGGTAATTAAAAATACAATATTTTTCTTCTTATTTTCATTAAAATTTCCCTTAAAAATACTCATAAAATTATTTTATGCTTAAAAATCACCTTTTTACATGAAAATTCATTTTATGAAAAATAAATTATTTCATGCTAAGTCATTTTATTCAAATCATTTATTTCACAATAATAATTCATATTAGGCATATTAAAATTAATTTAATGTGCTCAAAACTCATAAATCACATCACACATGAATTTTCATAAAATCAAGTATTTTGTCTTAATAATTCTAAATTCAAGCAATTTGTCACTAAAACTCCTAGGGTAGATGTCGGTTGTTACACTAAGAACCAAAAATCAAAACATCAAAGTGCCTAAGAACTAAGGACTTGTGAGCTAATCTTCAAATAACAAGGTATGAAAATCTTGTTATTTATAACTTGAGGGTTAAGCAACCTAAAACCAGTAATTTCCATTGCTCCAAATTCTTCAATGGATTTAGATTAGCCAAGGGATAGATTGATGATGGTGGATTTTTATTTTATTTTCAACTTTATATTTGTTCATCATACTTCATATCTATGCATATAATCATAAGTTTCCATGTATTAATATGTTATTTATAGTTTACATGTGATGTTTAGTGTTGCCCTTATTTGATTCTAATGAAATGAAAGTGATTAAGAAATCTTAATTAGTTCCATCTCCTATGTTGTTGTCACGACCTACTTATTAAGCCATAATGGTCCTAAGGCATAGGGAGACATAAAGTCACCTAAACCTGTAGAATCCCGTTTAACTTATAATCCTTTACCATTTATCATGTTGAATTTTATCCCCAGATCGAAACCTGATTACCTTTTCTTATTGCCCATTACTAGTTTATCATTTTACATATTACCAAATACTTACTTACTAATACCATTTATGTACTAAACTCATAAAATTTTCAAATTTGCATTTCATGTCATTATCCAAATTTTTATAACTTAATACACTATTATAATAGCAATTACAATACAATTTACAATACATATAAACCTAATGATATTTTAGTGCTAAACCTTTGGTAACCATAGAGCTTTAAACCAATGATCTTCATAGTCATATAACCAAGGCTTACAACACTTGAAATTAGCAAAGCAACTTCCAAGCAAGCAGAAGAATAGGGCTTGGAATTTACGTTGCTAACTCATCAATCTTACCTGAAAAGTTTGAACAACTAAGGAATGAGACAAAGCTCAATGAGTATATAATAATGTAATTTATATGGTGAGTATGTAGTTCATTATTAGGATGTTCATGTTGACAATGGAGTGATGTAATAACCCACATCTACCCAAGGAGTTTTAGTGACAAATTATTTGAATTTAGGCTTATTGTGATAAATTGTGTGACTGTATAAAAATTCATGTGTGACGTGATTTATGAGTTTGGGGCATGTTAAATTAATTTTAATATGCCTAATATGAATTAGTATTGTGAAATAAATAATTTGAATAGAATGCATTAGCATGAAATAATTTATTTTTCATAAAATAAATTTTCATATAAAAAGGCGATTTTTAAGCATAATATTATTTCATGAGTATTTTTAAAATATTTTTAAATAAATGTTTTTGGGAAAATTTTAATGAAAATAATAAGAAAAATATTGTATTTTTAATTACCTATAATCAGCCCTAAATTAATAAAAAATTCCAAATACCCAAAAGCCCACTACACAAAAACACTTTTAACCTAGCTCATTAAGGGCAAACTTAGTAATTGCACCCCAAACCCTAATATATAAGCAAAATTTCAGCCCCCATCAGTTTAGACAGTAGCCACACTCTGTTATTCCAGTATTTTCATAGAAAAATCCTCCCAAAATATTTCTCTGTACTGAAATTAAGAAAACACCTTTCCGTTTTGTGATTTCTTGACCGTAATCGTAAGTTTTTCTTCTCTTTCAATTTCTAAATTGATTTCTATAAAATAAATTATGGAAAAATTATTTTAAACTGGTTGATTATTGTTTTCTATAGATTTAATTCTGTTTGGGTGAGTTTTTAGGAGAGAAAATCTATTTTCTATCGAAAATACGATTCTTTCCGCGAGATTTCTCCAAAGGTGAATTCTATAACTTAAAATCACAATTTTTATGCATAAATATCATAAGGGGGGGGGGGGGGGGGTGCGCGGGTGGGCGGCAGCGATTTGTGCATGGTTGTATTCTAAACTGATTTTTAATTTGTTTTGATGGAAAATATTGGGTTAAATAATATTTCTGCATATTTTTGCGATGACCGAAAATTTCAAAAAACAAAGGAATTCAAGGTTTTTGTGTTAGAACTTGGAAGTTGGAAAATTTTATTCTTGAATGGACATATGGCTGCCAATTTGTATGAGGAAGTGCTCTAATATGATATTTGTTTTGTTTAAATGAAAAATAATGATTTGAATCATGTGTCTGTTCATCGCTGAAATGAACGAAAAGCGCAGAAAGCGCGAAAACTCATGATTTTTCACCTAAGCCTTTAAACTTAGAATTTTTTTTTGTATAAATCCCATCTATGGCTGTCGAATCATGTAGGGATGTGTTCTAAACTAATATTTTCTATGATTGAATGAAAAATAATAGTTTAAACAACCTGTTTACATATTTCTGAAATGACTAAAAAATACCGAAAATAAGAAAACTCATGGTTTTGTGGTCTATAATTCAAAAGTTGAATTTTCATGTATAAACAACCTTATGTGTGGCTGATTCTTATGAATTGAAATTCCAAAATGATTTTTGTTGTGTTTACATGAAAAATCTTGGTTCAAACCATGTTTTTACAAATTTTTGAAATAGATGAAAAGTACGAAAAGAAGAAAAATTTAGTCTCCACCTTGATGATGCATTCGGCCTATATAAACATTTTTGTTCCAATTTTTATAATTTTTATGTGATGTGTTTTGATGATTATTGACATGTATGTATGCATAAGAAATGATAAAATGGCATGTTAGTTGAATGTATGATCCTAGATAAGCTTAAATGCATTATGGTATACTTAAGGTATCTTAACCTTGTATTGTGATTAGAATACAAATATGATTGGGAAATATGGAACTAAATGTTATGATAATGTGATAATAAATACATCATTTTGAGTTGATGAAGTGACAATTGAATCAAAATGGATCGTAAGAGTTAAGCATGATACTTGAAAGGTTAATGGTTAAGTTGACATGTATGGAAGTGTAAAGTGTATTAAGGTGATTGTTAAAGTGAAATGATATTGAGGTAATAATATTGTGATGACCTTAGAAAGGTATTAATTTGATTATAATGTGATATCATGAGAGCCTATAAGGCCTAAGTGTGCAAGACTTTTAAAGTCAATGTATTATGTTCAAGTGAAGAGTACACCTATGTGTGGACTCTAAGTGTATGTGTATGCTATATATGCATGGGGTAATTATGGGATGGGAGCATCATGAGTAAATAAATACTAAGTATTAAATCAAATATTATGTTAGAGTTTGAGGAGCTTTAGAAGTGCAAAGGGACTATGTATACTAGGAGCAAAGGAACCCCAAGGTAAGTAAACATCGTATTCATTCTTAATGTGTGAGTAAACACTGTGTTCATGTTACAAGTGTGAGTAAACATTATGTTTCAAATTACAAGTGCAATCTATTATGATATGTGTACCTTTGACATTCTTGAAACCCAAGTTCACTTCCATTTTTAAATTGACTACGTGATTTCTTGTTAAGCTTGGGTTGCCAAATGACATTTGGTCCAAAACCATTTTTGACTATCCAGTGATAATACCTTTATGATTATTACCCCAACTTATATTCTTTCTGGAACTACACCATCATTGTATCTTTTGTTTAAAAGTTAAACCACTGTTGTTATTGAGCTACATGTTATTGTTGCCTTATGTGATATTGTTAATTGTGATTACCATTAGCTCTAGCTATGGTACCTTTTACCCTTTATGGAGAAATCCTCGTACCAATGCGGGTAATCATCGACTATGTGCTCTTCGTACCGATGCGAGTAATCATCAGCTATGTGCTCCTCATATCGATGCGAGTAATCATCAGCTATGTGCTCTATGTGCTCCTCTTATAGATGTGAGTAATCATCAGCTATGTGCTACTCGTACCGATATGAGTAATCATCGGCTATGTCATCCTTGTACCGATGCGGGTAATTATCAGCTATGTGTTCGAGTGATTATGGCTATAGCTTTCACTCTATGTGTTCCAGTGATTATGGCAGTAGCCTTCACTCTATGTGTTATAAGTGTGATTTCTGCAAACCTTTCTAAATTGCAAACTATGAATCATGAGCTATAAGTTATGAGCTATGGGCCCTTTATAAGGGATATGTGTTATTGTATAACCCCTATTGTTTACTCATTGAGATCATCTATCACACCCTTTTTCCTTGTGTGGTTCCAGGTGAGCTTTATGAGAAGGCAAGGTGATGGCTCAAGCATCCTACTTCGCTTGGGGAATTCCTTGTCCAAGAAAATTTGTTTAATAAGTCATGAAGAGTTATCCTTAGATGCTCCAGCAATGTTCATTTTTGGGTGTTTATTTTGAAATGTTATCCTTCAAGGTTTTAATTGAATTCTAAATAATTTGTCCTTGTGGATTATGTTTAAAGTATATTTTAATTATGTTTCCATAACTTAAGGTTTTCAAAAAAAAAAAAAAAAGGGTTTATTTAAGTTAATGTAAGAGGTTTTTGGTACGATCCTAGGCAGTATTTGTATAAGTGTAAGTGGGTTCTACGGATGTGGGTGACCTTATGTCTCTCCATGTTCTAGGACCGTCATGTCTCCAAAGTTGGGATGTGACAAGTCATGTTAATCAAAATTGTCATTTTGAATCGATTTCTCATTTAAGATGGAAACAACATCTTTTAGCAAAAATAATGATTTATGGGAAGTAGAATGCTTTCCACACATATAAAGTAAAGAGTAGCGGCCTAAGCCTTGCTTACTCACATGCATCATATTATATAAGACTGATTTGGTCTTATGGTTAGGTGTGCCCTTTAATAGAGGTTGGTTACTCTCGCGCTACCTGCAGGCTTTTACCAAGTGCACATGGTATGATGTATTACCCCACATTAGAAGGGTATTTCTGCTTATCAATAAGCATCAATAAAAAGGTTCATATAAGGTTCACAGTAAGGAATTCAATGATCACATTATGAATTCAACATGAAAGGTTCATAATGGTCGAATGCTATAAAGAAGTATCATATCAAATGGCTCAATATTCAATAGGCAATTCATGCTTATCATGGAATGGAATATTTCAACATAATGGTTTGAATAATAAATGTTTGAAGAATATGGCACATGTCATATTATATTATTAAGTACTCACCTTGGACTCGTTTACTCCTATTTATGTTTAACTTTGATGCTAGTAGTGCTCCTCGCACTCTTGGACAATGTCCTTGTCCTTGTCTTTAGATTTTACACATTTGCATTTCAATCACACATTACTCTCTTTCTTATTATGACATTAGTTTAAATTTAGAACTTGTTAACACTTTTACCTTGTTCATTAGAGTACTAACTTATAAGTTTTAAGGTCAAAATGCACTATACATATACGTATTACTAATTTTAACACTTTCCTTAATTGTTTCCCAAATAGCCAAATATTTTCACTTAAGGAAAGATAATCCATTTCCTCCCAATTTCACATTTCAATTTCATATTACTCAATTAGAATTAATCTAAACAATTTCCAATATTCAATGGAACTAATTCTATTTTCACTTTTTAATTCCATAAATGAACCTACTCATTAAATTTGGAGAAAATCATTTTTATCAATTGAATTTTGAAATTAACATTATACAAATCATGTTACACTATTCTTAAGCTTTATTCCCCCTTCAATTTCATGAATTCAAGTTTAGTTCTCAAAATTCCCAACTTGTCCATAAACCCTAGAATTTAAGGAAAACCATTAAGTCCTCATCCAATCCTTAAATTGATCATAGAATTATGAAATTAGTATGTTAAAAAGCCTATATCATCAATTAAATATGGAAAACAATTATTATATCTTGAACTTCCTCTTTTAACCTAAGTTATGTCTTCAAAATTTCAAGTTTTGAAATAAGCTTCTATAATTCCATTTGACAATTCTAAACCACTATTCTCCATCCCAAATAATCTTGGATAACATCAAATAAATTTTAGAACAATCCTTTATACTAAATTTAAAAGAGGCCGAATATAGAGATAATGTACCCTTTCAAGTGCTCTTTTCTTTGCTTATTTTCACTTGTTATACTTTAATTTCTCAAGCTCAATCCCCATATTTAATTGAAGAACATATAAAATAAACATTCCTAGCTATACTTGCTTTTGGTTGAATCACTTCGATGGAAGAAAAATGAAGTTTTTGTAACTACAACATCAAAGTCATGCTTATAACATATCAAGGAAGACATTAGTGTAATTCCTTACCTTGGAAAGCCTTGGTTTGTATTTCTAAGAGGCTAGCCAAAATTTAGAGGATGCTCTTCCTCTTTGAATTGTGTTTTGTGTTAGCTTTTGCAAAAATGGTGAAAATTTGCACATCTTGTTTCTTATATATGAAAGTTGAATGGTGAGGATTCAATCATCTCTAATCTAATGGCTATAATATAATCACAATGGATAGCAATGATTTAATCAAGTGAATGGCTAGGATCTCATCTAGATTGATGATGTTATCATATGGTTTAGAAAGAGCAAAAATGAATAAAGACTTTGGTGTAGGAAAAGTGAGAATTCAAGTTGGAAAAGGAATTGACATAGTAAAAAACTGTGGCTTCCAAGTCAAAACTAATGGCTAGCTTTTCCTACATCAAACTTAACTTTGGTTAACCATTCTTAACTCTAGTTAAATATATTGTCATTCAACCATGGGCCTAATGGGCAGTCCATCCAAGTGGGCTTGAGCCTTTGGTGTTCAAAAGCCCATTAACAAGCCCATATATGCATATTTCAAACTTGATAACTTAATACATTTTCCATTTCATTTCTTTCACTTTAATATACATATTTCTATCTTTTAATATCACTACACCCTCTAGACATTGCTAGATAAATCTTATTCACTCTTATAGTGTACATTTTCTAGCCCTTCATTAGCATTGTTCAAGTATGTAAATCATATAGACTCACAAGGTCAAATTAAGTTTGACTTCTATTATACCATTGTAACTTTGATTGAAATCAACTTCTCATATCACTATTATCATCTCCTAATGACTTAGGAGATGTTAATACCCATTCACTAGCACTTTGGATTCATATTTCAAAAAAATTATTAACATAGTCACATTAAGTCAAACTCGGTTTGACTTTCATTTTATCATAAAAGTGCTTATCGAAATTGATTACATTCTTTGCTCATTGTCACATTATTCATTTAAAATTTCTTCTTATGGTATTCTTATAATTCTTAATATGTTAGAAAGGCCTTGAATGGTATAGTAGATGAACATTATAGTGTCACTATTTTTGACTCTAATAGATTAGGGAAACCTTAGGTATTATAGTTGTACTCTTTTTATTTTTCTTATTCATGTGCATGATTGTTCATTTTACTTATTTAATTTTCAAAGTCTAAGATTCTATTTCTTGGTCCTTAATGATGTTAAGTCGTTCTTTTAATGTGGATTGGATGAAGGGAAGGTGATGAAGACAAGTTCTTCACCAACTTCCTTTCTGATTTTGTTTTATGTGTTTTTCTTTTGTTTTGGGTTAATTTTATTACGACAATTCAAATAGTTTATTTGTGAGATTGGAGTTATGTTTCTTATATTTGATCATATGTCATTATTAAACAAAAGTAGGGAGGATCGAAGAAAGTCCTCAATCGCCTCCACTCGATCTTTGAATAGCCTTTCGCATTTTTATGTTCTTCATCATTTTTAATTTCAATCTTGATGATTGATACATGTCATTATTTATTTTTAATTTGTGTTTCTAATCATTTGGTTCCTTTTTAAAATATGTTGGTTATTTTGTTGTTATTTGCATGATTAGATTTGTATATATTAGGATCAATTCAAAGTTGTGAGTTTTTCACATATTTCTTGGTTTGTGCTTCAATTGTTTGGTTTGATCTCAATTATGTGTTCTTGGTGTCATCCTTGGAATACCCAATTAAAGAAAACCAAATGAAGGATGAAGATCAGGCATAAAGCAAAGGAAGAAATAAGATCGGATGAAAGATTGAAGAAGAGATAAAAGTGTTGTAGAAACCTAGCAAAGGGGTGTACGCTAACATCTAGGATGCACACATCATAGTGCGCCCTTCCTCTAGGGCACATTACCTGTGATAGCTCTAACATCTTTTGGTATTTTGATCATAAATTAAACTACGAATATCAGAATGAAGTGATTCAAGATGCATTATAAAGCTAAGAGACAGAGCTACAAATTTGGTGAAGACATCTTCTATCCAAATTTTAGTCTAAAATAGTTTGAATTAGTCCAATAGGATTTTTTTTTTGGCTATTATTGGGTTTGAAATTAAATATCCTTCACCTTTTGAAGGATTCCCATTTCCTTAATCCCAATTTAATACTTTAAACTTAGGATTCTATGAAAGTTAATCAATTTGGTAAACTTCTTATTCTGTTTTAAGCATCTAATCGGAATTAATTTGACCCATCACCTTAGAATGCATGAATATTAGGTTGTGAATTAAAATTGGATATAATTAGAGATGATGGTGTTTAGGTTGATTGATTATTTATAAAGTATGTTTAGGTTGTTTCTTTTTTTTTTTTAACCCAACTTGAATTAAATTATAACTTGATAGATGAATGCATGTTTAGGTTAAACAAATAGGATGGCATGTTGGTATGTATAGAAACTAATTAAATTTGGGTTTTGGCATGTTAATAAGTAACTTGGACTAATTGAAGGGCATGTACATAATCAATTAGGGGTTCTCTCCTTTGATTTGATTTGAGAAAATTATATATGTTGGGGTGAAATGCAATAATGTGATATAAGCTATCATTTAATAAAAATGTCCAACTCATAGTTAGAGTAGGTGGCTAATCAAATGAGCAAATGGCCAATCAGAGTTAGAATCCCACTCAGAGTCAGAGTCAAATCCACAGTTTGAGCCAGAGTCCTTGGAGTCTTTTTCTTCAGTTTCCTCTTTTGAGTATGTAATTGACCCTCCTAGTCGACCTTTTAATTTTGATGTAACCATGGACAATGGCTATTTTATTCTAATAAAAATTTTGAATTTTCCTTTGATGATCCTATGTCTTCCTTCTATCTTAAATCTAATTTGAATAATACATAAGAAAAAGAGAAATGAAATAAAAAATAATGCAAACAGAGAACAAATAAATATTGGCACCAATGAAAACCCCAAAATTACATTCATTTGTGTTTGCATGTCATAACAGGGATGGTTTGGTCAAAATGATCCAAGTTTTGTGGATGGCTTTGCATGGGTTGTGGACTACTTTGCATGGGCCCCTAAAGATATGACTAGGATAGATATGAATATAGTAGTACACAAGATTCCCACTTATGAACATGTAAAGCCTATAAAACAGAAGTTACAAAGACTGAAGACAAAATGGTCCTTGCTGATCAAAGAAGAGATCACCAAGTAGTAGGATAATAGGTTCATAGAGCTGATCATATATCCCTTATGGTTAGCTAATATTGTCCTAGTTATGAAAAAAGATGGCAAAGTATGAACGTGTGTAAATTATAGGGATTTGAATAAAGTTTGTCCAAAGGATGATTGCCCACTGCCATCCATATATTGACTTATTAGTTAACCGCATGGCAGGGTTTGAAGTAGTCTTTTTGATTGACCTGTATACTAGTTATAACCAAATCTAGGTTCATCCCTTAGACAAAGAGAAAACTACTTTTGTGATTGAATAGGGTATGTATTGCTATAAGGTGATGCCTTTTGGATTAAGGAATGCAGGGGCAACTTATCAGAGGATGGCCACCACTATTTTCTATGACATGATACATGAATATGTTGAAGTGTATGTGGATGATATGGTAATAAAATATGAGATAGCTGAAGGGCACTTAGAAGCATTGAGGTGATTCTTCCTTAGATTTCACCAATACAACTTGAAACTGAATATAACAAAATGTCTCTTTGGTGTTTCATCAGGAGTTTTCCTTGGGTATATGGGGATTGAGGTTGATCTAGCTAAATCAAAAGTAATTTTAATGATGCCACCTTTGAAGACAAAAAAAGAGATTAGGGGTTTCTTGGGATGGCTGTAATACATTAGTCGATTCGTCTCTTAGTTGGCTAATGTATTCGAGCCCATACTTCTAAACAATGTAATGAAGACTGTTAGGAAGCTTTTGAAAGAATCAAAAAATACCTCCTAAACCCTTATGTCCTATAATCACCTAGACCTAGCAAGTCATTGCTCTTATACCTCTGTGAAACTCAAGAGGCTATGGGGGCAGTGCTTGTATATAATACCCCTAATTTCCATAAAGAAAATGCCATCTATTACCTCAATAAGCGTTTGCTCACTTATGAACTTAAATACAACTAGATTGAGAAATTGTGCCTTGCCTTAGTATGGGTATGTCATAAACTTCAATATTATTTAATCTTATACACCACTTACATACTTGCCAACAAGAGCCCCTTGAAATTCTTTATGGAGAGGCCAGTTCTTGATAGCAAAATGGCAAGATGGATGGCCATTCTGGTAGCTTATGATTTGAAATATATCTAGAGGAAAGCTATAAAAGGAAGTGTGGTAGCTCAGCTAGCTACAGCCCTCATAGATGGTGAATGGTCTGAGCCAGAATTCCTTGATGAAGATATTATGGAACTTAAACTAAAAGTTTGGAAGCTATTCTTTGATGGTGCAGCAAATAATGGTCGAGTTAGAAGTCACTGTAAATATAAGGATTGATTACTTAGAAGGCTATGGGGATTCGAATTTAATTATCTCCTAAGCTCTTAACAAATGAAAGATAAGGAGGAGCATTTGGTTTCTTACCATAAAAGCTTAGAGGATCTTGCAGAGAAATTTCATGAGATATCATTTCATTATTTGCCTTAGGCTAAGAATCAATTTGTAGATGCCTTAGCTATACTTGCATTGATGTTGGATATGAATGATGGGAAATAATCAGACCTATGATGATCGAAGTGAAAAGGGAGCCAAGGCACCACACTATATGCATGAACATTCAGTTGACTGATCAAAACCTTGGTTCTAAGACATTTTTAACTATCTTCAGAATGAGAAATGTCCATAAGGGTTAATCAAGTCTAAAAGGAGAACTCTAAGATAGCTAGCCAACAGTTTTATCCCAAATGGTAATGTATTATACAAGAGAGTATAGGACAATATTCACCTAAGGTGTGTGACAAAAGATGAAGCTCAGTAGATCATGGAATGGATGCATGGCAGTGAAGAGGGACCCTACGTGAACAAAATTGCTTTAGCTTAAAAAATAATGAATTTGGGATATTTCTAGTTAACCATGAATTAAGACTATGCTAAATTTGTGCAGAAGTGCCATAAATGCCAGATACATGCCAAACTTCAAAACAGCCTCTTGAGCCTCTGAATCCAATCATTACTCCCTGGCCTTTTGCGGCTTGGGTTATTAATGTCATTAAAAAGATAAGCCCTAAATCCTCTAGTGGTCATGAATACATCTTAATTATAATAGATTATTTTCCAAAATGGATTGAAACTACTCCATACCAAGTGCTAAATTCTAAGAAAATGGCTCATTTTATCCGAACTAACATCTTCTATTGGTTTGGAGTTCCTTTTGAGATCATTGTAGATAATGGGTCCCATTATCAAATGGAAATGGTCCAACTACTGAAGAAGAAGAAGATTCATCTCTGTACCACCTTCAAACCAGTGGTGTAGTAGAAACAACAAACAAGACAATTAAAACCCTTATGCAGAAGATGAGTGACAACCATAAAAATTGGCATCAACAACTGCCATTTGCCTTATGTGGATAATGAACTTCCATCTATACCGTAACAAGTGCAACTCCTTATTCACTAGTATATGGTGTGGAAGCTATTTTTCCAATCGAGGTTGAAATCAGATTAGTTAGAATCATGCGATAAAGTTAGTTGGAAGAAGTAGAGTGGATAAAAGGGTACCATGATCAGCTCAACGCCATTGATGAAAAGAGGTTGGATGCTTTATACTGAATTCAGAGCTATTAACAAAAGATATCAAGGCACTTTAACAAAAAGGTTAGAGGCAAAGGCTTAGAAGAAGGGAATTTGGTCTTAAAAGAAATTAGAGTCCTAGTCTATGATCCCAGAGGAAAATTCAGATCAAATTAGGCTAGGCCTTACATACTGAAAAAGATCTTGTCGAGTGGGGAAGCCATTCTCATATATCCAGATGAAATATAATTTGCTAGTCTATGTAACTTAGATCAACTAAAGCATTATTTTGTTTGAATGTAATTTTCATGCATTATGTGAATTAGAACTATGTGGACTTGATTCTTCAAAAAAATGTTAATCAATCAAACTTAAATGTGTGTATGTAGCCCATTATGGGTGTAGTCCAAATTTTGTAAATAAAATTGCTATTTGATGTCAAATCTTTATTTGTTTGGTTCTTTGCTTGAATTAAAAAAAAAAAGAAAAAGAAAAAAATGAGATAATAAAAGCTTACTAAGTTAAAAATATAAAAGAGCGGCTTAGACAAAAGTTAAAGCAAATAAACAGTATATTATCCAAATTTCATTTAAAGAATGAAATTCACCTAAACATAAGATTTAACATGGAGAATAATAAAATAAAAAGACTATTGTCCATGGCTATGTCCAAATTCCTAAAAATCAAGAGTCTTAAAGAAGAAGTCTAAACCACTTTCCTCTTCCCCTTTAGATCATCTACCATAAAAGCCTCCTCTATATCATTTTCATCTTCTATCTTATTCAATAATGATGTGCTTCTTGTCTTCTTTGCTGGCGAAGATATAGTAACCCACCATAAATCATAAGCCTCTAACCTATCAAAGCGATGGGATGGAAGAATAGTATGAAAACCTAGAATCCACCATTCATAACAACCCTGGTCATAGTGGAAGTAATCAGAGTAGACTAAAAAAGGGCACCATTTAGGGGCACTCCTTGTGCATAGCCCATCTATCTCATCACTCTAGTCTCCTGGTAAAAGGTCACCATGTGCAGTTCAAGCAGATACACCATCATATAACCAAAACTTATAATCATGAACCTCTTGATCTTGTACTAAGGGCAAAGCCATAGCAGCTCTTTTAGATCCAACTTAAATAGCCATGAGGTCAACTCCCTCTTAGAATTGAATTTTATCACTATCTTGCGGGACCTGTACCAAGAGATTGAATAATCCCTTCCAGTAGGAGGAGAAATTACCCTCAAGTGATCTCTTAGCCATATCTATTTTAGAGTATGACTATGTGAGAAAAAGAAGAACAAGAGAAAGAATAGGAGTAGAAAGGAAAAAAGGGTTAGAAAGCATACCTATAAAATGATTGGGCTCATAGAACAAGGCCCATCACATCTATATGCTTGATCCAAGCTGAGAATGGTCTCAGTTAAAATAATGGTAGTAATCTGTGATCCTCCTCTATTTGAGACACTAGCTCTGTCACCCTGATATCCCCTGATCCACAGGACCTATGAAAAGAAAACTTGAAGTCAAGTAGAAAGATAAGGCCTGCATCTGGTGATTTTACAAGTCATCCTCTTTAAAACCTCGAAGATCATGAAACTCAGTGATCATAGTAGTCATATCAACCTAATCCCCCATAACCATAGGGCTAGCAGTTGTCACATCCAACCCCAAAGGCCTTTGAAAAGAATTAAAGTAGCCTACCTTTTCTACTAGAGCAGCCAGACCATCCTCAGGCTTAGATCTAATGAGTACACTAAACTCTCAAAAGTAGGGCACATTTCATCCAAGCTAGCCCTAAACTGGCATACATGAACTTTAGGATCCTAAAACTTTAGACAAGCTTTTGGAAGGTCCCATTCAATCTTCACACCCTTAGGGTTGGCATCACACTAATCCCAAACTTCCCTATATTAATGCGCTCCATTTGTTCAAGATTTTTGGTCCATAAGTGCATAAAGTGACTAAGATAAAGCTGCATTAAATAAAGGGAAAAGAAAAATGAGAGAAAAGTAAAAGGAAGAAAGCAGGAAAAGTGCTTTGTAAGCTAAAATCATAGTTGTGAGTTTCTTGGGTCATAAAGGGGGTATATACAGTGAAAAATTGAACAGACTTCGCCCAATGTGCCACAGCAAGTTGTGCAGTTTTGCATAGCCATCTGTGATAGTGTCATAGAAAATGTGCAATTCCACAGAATCATTTGTGGTAGTGTCACAGAAGCTATGTAGCTACCACACAGTAGCCACAATTGCCACACCTCTATCACAAGTGCTGTAAGACGTTGTAACCTTTTTTTCCATCGATTGTTACATACTGTGTGTAAAAGAAAGTCGATATGAAAATGAATGAGAGACAAAATAAAGATAGAAAGAGCTTTATCAAGCACTACATTCATAAAAGAAAAGCATTTGTAACCAAGTCATAGCATCCATCTATCATGCAGAACATACAGAATAGTCCGTAAGGTTGAGCATCATGTCAACATGCATACATGCATACATAATCACATATAGCCTCAACATAACATTTACATAATAGAAAATAAGCTAACACCAGCCCTGCTAGAGTCTTCTTTTATAGTTTGGATCATCCCCCTTATCCTGACCACCCAAAGTAAGAGATACAAATAGTGTTGCCTTCAACCGGTGGACCATTTCGTAGGTGTGATGAGCCCAATCCTTAGGAATCTACAAAATAGGAGATAAATAAGAAATATGCATCAAATGATAAAGGTAAAGGTAATAGGGCTCTGAGATACATAGCTTGCCTACATGATTTGAGAAAAATATAAAGTCAACATGGAGGTCATATGGGATCTCATAAAGAACAAAGTTATGGTGCCAAGAAATGTAATTCAAATCCTCCTTAGGCATGTCTATGTCACATCCCAACTTCAGAGATAAGACGGTCCTAGAACATAGGGAGACATAAGGTCACACATGCCCATAGAACCCACTCATGCAGATATAAACATTGCTTAGGATCATACCAAAATCTCATACATTAACTTAATTTGACCATTAATAAAAGCAAACCTTAATTTGTGGAAGAATAGTTTAAAAATAATTTAAATACAATCCATAAGAAAAGAATATTTAAGATTCCAAATAAATTATTAAAGGAATAATGTTCCAAAAAGAAACTCCCAAACAAGAACTCCTGGAGCATTTTAAGGTGACTCTTCATATCACAGTATGATAACAAACTTGGACAAGGAAATACTCCAAGGGGAGTAGATTGCTTGAGCTATCACCTTGCCTCTTTATAATGCTCACCTAAAAACCACATAAGAAAAAAGGTGAGATAGATGATCTCAATGAGTAAACAATATGGCTTATACAATAACACATATCCCTTAGAAAGGGCTAATAGCTTATAACTCATAGTTCATGATTCATAATTTATGATTCATAGTTCATGGTTCATAATTTGCAATTTAGCAAGGTTTGCAGAAATTACACTTATTATTTATCACATAGAGAGTGAAGGCTGCTGCCATATTCACTCGTGCACATAGAGGAGAGATGGCATCAAACTAAATTCCAACTCCTATCATATAAAAAGCGTGAAGCTGATCAGGCCCCACAGTTAGAACCGTCTCTTCTAGATGAGGTGGATACACTATCCCTATCCATCAAGTTAAGACCATATGTGCAGGTTCTGATGATTTCCCACATTAGCACAAGGATTTCTGCATAAAATGGTTCATAGTACCATAGCTAGAGCTAATGGTAATCACTTTTAACAATAGCATTGAAGAATGTAATCACATGTAACATAATAGCAATAGATGTTTAGCTTATTGAGCAAATGATAAACAACAATGTGGTTCAAGAAAGAATGTAAGATAAGATAACATTCACAAAGGTTCTTTCTTATCATTTAACAATTAATAATAGTTTCAGACCAATTATCCATTGGTAACCCAAGCTTAATAAAGAATTCATTTAATGATAATTTATGATAGAAAGGAACTTGGGTTTTGTCACATTCCAATTTTGGAGATATGACAGTTTTAGAACATGGGGAGACACAAGATCACCCACACCCGTAGAACCTACTCATGCACATAGAAACACTACCTAGGATAGTACTAATACCTCATGCTTTAACTTGAATAACCAATAATAAAGGAAATCTTTAAATAACAGAAGAATAATTTAATAAACTTAGAATATAATCCATAAGAAAAGATTAATTTTGGAATCTAATAGATCATCAAATAAATATTGTTTCAAAATAAACTCCTAAATAAGAACTCCCAGAGCCATCTTGCATATCATAATATAAAAATAGACTTAGACAAGGAAGTTTTCCAAGTGGAGTAGATTGCGTGAGCTATCACCTTGCCTCCTCATAATGCTCACCTAGAAACCACAAAAGAAAAGGGGCAAGATAGATGATTTCAGTGAGTAAATAATATAGTTTACACAATAACACTTATCCCTTAGAAAGGGTTCACAGCTCATAGTCCATGATTCATAACTCATGGTTCTTAGTTTGCAATTTAGCAAGGTTCATAGATATCAAACTTATAACTTGTATCATATAGAGTGAAGGTTGATGCCTTGTCCACTCATAATATAAATATAAAGTAAAGGTTGCTGCCTTATATGCTCATAACATAAATATAAAGTGAATGATGCTGCCTTGTCCACTTATAACATAAATATAAAGTGAAGGCTGCTGGCTTGTCCAACTGTATCATAGAAGTTTAGCTTATTGAACAAAAAATAAATAACAGTGTGGCTCTAGAAAGAATGTAAGGTAAGGCAACATTCACAAAGGTTCTTTCTTGTCAATGAATGATCAACAATAGTTTTCGACCAATTTTCCTTTGGCAACCCAAGCTTAATAAAGAATTCATATAATTATAATTGAAAAACTTGGGTTTCAAGAATCTCAAAAGTTCACATATTATGGTAACTTGTACTTGTAACATAAATATAATGTTTACTCACCTTGTGGTTCCTTAGCTCTTAATGTTTGTAGTACTTACACTTCTGACAATCCTCAAGCTTTAACATACATTATAATTCAATACTTAGCATTTACTTAACATCATGCTATCCTATCCCATAACTACCCCATGCATATATAACATTCACATATACTTGGAGTGGTACTTAGAAGTGCACTTATCACTTGCACATAACATGTTGACTTTTAAGTCTTGCACACTTTGCCTTTTTAGGCTCACATGAAATTACATAATAACTCATGCCAAGACTTTTCTAAAGCCAAACACAATAAATCATGATCTTAATATCAATTCAATTTAACTTCTAACTTGGTACACTTAATACTTTTCATATATACTGGCTTAACAAGTAAACCTTAAAAGAGTCTTACTCGTCTCCTTTGACCAAATCATACAATCAATCTCATAGTCAATTTAAGGTCATTAATTCTTAATTAACACATCATAAAACCTAATTCGCATGTCACTTAATCCAGTACACATATTAATCAATCATAATAATTAGGGTTTTGGAAACCCTAGGTAGGCCAAAACACTCTAGGTGTTGCCTTGAGCTACTCCTTCAACCAATATGCAATTAAATCATGTATCATTCATATACACATGCCAACAATTATTAAAATGTATCATACAAAAATTATTACTTCTTCAACCAACATGCAATTAAATCATGTATCATTCATATACACATGCCAACATTCATTAAAATGTATCATACAAAAATTATAGGCCTGGGGATCAAAATCCCAAGGTAGGCCGAAACCACATATTATGGAAAAATCATGAATTTTCTTGCTTTTTACACTTTCTAATCATTAAAGTAATATGTAAACACATGATTTAAACTAATATTTTTCTTGTAAACATAACAAAAATTAGTTTAAAAATCAAAGACACATAAAATTTCCCCTTAGTATACATATGCATGAAATTTCTAACTTTTAGATTTTAGGGTTCACCTTTGATGGATTTGTGAAGAAGAAGTTGTGTTTACAGTTAGAAATTGGTTTCTCCTTTAAGAAAAACAGCCTTAGCTAAATTTAACAAGAAGAAAAATAGTAAATACATAGTCCCATATGGATTACTCATGGTTAGTTTCATAAAAATCAAATAGTAGCTTGAAGAAGAGAAAAACTTACAAAGACGATCACAAAATTGCAAGGTTTGGAGGCACCTTGTGAATTTCAGTTGAAAGAGAATTATTGAGAGAATTTTTCAGAAAAAATTATGATGAATAACATAATAGAGGCTACCACAAAGCAAGGGGGCCAAATTTTAGGTCATTATTAGGGTTTTGGTGCAAAAATATAAGTTTGCCATTAATGAGTTACGTTAGGAGTGTTTTAATGTGTTGGGTTTTTGGTGAGTTGGGCCTTTAATATATTTTATGGGCTGATTACACATAATTAAAATAAAATATTTTGCTTCTTATTTTCATTAAAATCCCCCCAAAAATATTTAATTGAAAATATTTTAGAAATGCTCATAAAAATTATTTTATGCTTAAAAATTGCTTTGTGCATGAAAATTCACTTTGTATGTAATAAATCATTTTGTGCTTTTGCACTTCACATAAATCACCTATTTCATATGTAAAATTCATATTATGCATACTAGAACTAGTCTAACTTACCACTCGCTTACAAATCATATAGCACATGAAATTTCATGAAAGCACACATTTGGTCACAATAGCTCTAAAATCAAGTAATTTGTCACAAAAAATCCTAGGGTGGGTGTGGGCTGTTACAGGCTTCAAGAATCTCAAAGGTTCTTATATCATGATAACTATACTTCTAACATGAGCATAATGTTTACTCACCTTGTGGTTCCTTAGTTATTAATGCCTATAGCCCTTGCACTTCTAACATTCCTCAAGCTCTAACATACATTATAATTCAACACTTAGCATTTGCTTTCCATCATGATATCCTATTCCATAACTACCCAATGCACATATATCATTCACATATACTTGGAGTTGCACTTAGAAGTGCACTCATCACTTGTATATAACATGTTGACTTTTAAGTCTTGCACGCTTTGCCTTCTTAGGCGTATATGAAATCACATAATAACTCAAACCATGAATTTTCTAAAGCAAAACATAATAAATCAGAATCTTAATATTAATTCAATTTAACTTCCAACTTGATACACTTAATACTTTCCATATATATCAACTTAACAAGTAAACCTTAAAAGAGTCTTACTTATATCTTTTGACCTAATCATACAATCAATCTCGTAGTCAATTTAAGATCATTAATTCAGAATTAACACATCATAAAACCTAATTTACATTTCACTTAATCATATACACATATTAATCAAACATGACAATTATGGTTTTGGAAACCTTAGGTAGGCTGAAACACTCTAGGTATTTCCTTGAGCTACTCCTTCAATGAACATGCAATTAAATCATGTATTATTTATATACACATGTCAACAATCATTAAAATGTATCTTGCAAAAATTATAGGCCTTGGGATCAAAATCCCAAGGTAGGCTGAATCTATATTGCCATGGAAAACCATAGATTTTCTTGCTTTTCACACTTTCCGATTATTACATTAATGTATAAATGCATGATTTAAACCAACATCTTTTATATAATCATAACAAAAATCAGTTTAGGATGCAACAACATACAAATTAGCCCCCTTGAAGAACATATACATGAAAATTCTAACTTTTAGGTTTTAGTGTCCACCTTTGATGGATTTGTGAAGAAAGAGTTACGTTTACGGTTAGAAATCAATTTCTCTTTCAAAAACACAACCTAGGCTAAATTTAATAGGAATAAAAATAGTAAATAGACAGCCCCATATAGATAATTCATGGTTAGTTTAATAAAAATCAAATAGTATCTTGAAAGAAGAGGAAAATTTACGAAAGATCACAAAATCGTAAGGTTTGGAGGCACCTTGTATTTTTTGGTCAAGAGAGAATTTTTGATAGAAAATTCTATAAAAATATGATGAATAATAGAGTGGAGGCTGCCACAACAAAGGGAGTCTGAATTATAGGTTAATTTTAGGGTTTTGGTGCAAATTACAAGTTTACCATCAATGAGTTAGGTTAGGAGTGTTTTGGTGTGTTGGGCTTTTGGTGAGTTGGGTATTTAATCTAATTTATGGGTTGATTATAAATAATTAAAAATAAAATATTTTACTTATTATTTTCATTAAAATTCCCCCAAAAATATTTAATTTAAAATATTTTAAAAATGCTCATAAAAATTATTTTATGCTTAAAAATCGCTTTATATATATGAAATTTCACTTTATATGAATTTAAATTGATTTATGCATATGTACTTCACATAAATCAGTTATTTCATATTCAAAATTCATATTATGCATATTAGAACTAGTCTAACATGCCACTTGCTCATAAATCACATGGCATATGAAATTTCATGAAAGCACATACTTTATCACAATAGCCCTAAAATCAAACAATTTATCACAAAACACCTAGCCCGGGTATGGGTTGTTACATTCTAACTCCCTTAAATAAAATTTATCCTCGAATTTAGATACTTACTCATATGTTCTCAAAAAGCTAGGGATGCTTCTGCTCCATCCCTTCTTTGACTTCCCAAGTACACTCATCCATTCTATGATTATGCCAGTGGACCTTAATCATAGGTATCTATTCAAAATTCTACTTGCTTCTCTCCACAATCAATATGAGCTCCATGCTCATATAGCCAATCCATTCCTAAAATTACATCAAATTCTAGTACATCAAGTTCTAACTACTCCATTGGAAGTTTCTATCCATTAATGTCTACCTTACAGTCCTTAAATACATATTTTACTTCCATTGTCTCTTCCAAAGGAGTCCATACTGCTTGGGGTTCATTCATTAACTCTTTATCTCTACCCAAACTCTTAGCAAAACACAAAGACACAAACGAGTGTATAGTACTATAATCTATCAAACTTCTTGCAATAGGAGTTTGAATGGGAACTAGCCCTAATAGGTTGAGCAGCTATGTGGACATTCTTCTTAGGAGGCATTATGCTATAATGGGTAAGGGTATTCAGTGCTAATTCCCTTCTAACCCACTTAACCCCACAATCAATACATCATACTTACTACACATTTAACATGAGTACACATCATATAATATCACATCATAGGACACATATCACATAACATATATCACGTATCATGGCATGTATCATGCATTATAATCATGTAACACATAACTTATAGCACAATGATTCTCCTATCATATAAATTCAATCACTTCATAGGGAATAAAGAAATCAAATCCAAACCAAGTAGTTCAATAGTCATTTAACCCCATTCATATCATATAGGTCTTAAGCCACCAGGCTATTAGTTACCAACTACTAGCTCAAGTCTTGGTTATGTCCCTTATCAGGGCAAACATTAGGTGCATAGTCTCCCATTTGTTCAACATCTTTGGCGTTAATCTATTTCACATCCTCTCTCAAGGTATGTACTAGGGACCTTAGACGTTGATTTTCCTTCACCAGGACTAAGCAGTCTCCTTCTAACTTCTAAATCTTATTCGAAATAGTCATAATCTAGACACTCCATGAAGTCCTCCTCAACAAGAGTCTTCTCTTCCTTACAATAGATCACAAGCATGACCTTCTCGAACTTTGCTCACTAGGTCCTCTTGCATGTCATGCGAGGTGCTATAGGTTGAGGTCGTCTAGCAGGGGTACTCTTCTTGGTCATATGGTAAAAGAATAATAAGGCACATAGAATAATAACAAGGAGTACTATAGCTTATTAGGATGTCATGGAACTGTACTAGCGATAGACTGCAATTGATGTGAAGGGAAAATTCTTATGCTCAAAGATTATACTTAATCAACCCAATAAATAAACAAGTCTAAACTAGACTAAAAACTATAGCTTTGATACCAACTTTGTCACATCCCAACTTCGAGGATATGATAGTCTTAGAACATAGGGAGACATAAGGTCACCCATGCTCGTAGAACCCACTTATGCACATATAAACACTGCCTAGGATCATATCAAATTGTCATACATTAAATTGATTTGACCATTAATAAAGGGAAACCTTAATTTGCAGAAGAATAGATTAAAAATACTTTAAATACAACCCATAAGAAAAAAAATTTAAGACTCCAAATAAATCATCAAAGGAAAAAAATATTTAAGACTCCAAATAAATCATTAAAGGAATAATATTCCAAAAACAAACTCTCCAAATAAGAACTCCCGGAGCATCTAAAAGTGACTCTGCACATTATAGTACGATAATAAACTTAAACAAGGAAATCCCCTAAGTGGAGTAGATTGCTTGAGCTATCACCTTGCCTCCTCATAATGCTCACTTGGAAACCACACAAGAAAAGGGGTGAGATAGATGATCGCAATGAGTAAACAATATGGCTCATACAATAACACATATCCCTTAGAAAGGGCTCACAGCTCATAAATCATAGTTTATGATTAATAATTCATGCTTCATATTTCATGCTTCATAGTTTGCAATTTAGCAAGGTTCACAGAAATCACACTTATCTATAACAACCCACACCTACCCTAAGAGTTTCGTGATAAAATTTCTTGAATTTAGGACTATTGTGACAAAATATGTGATTTTATGAAAATTAATGTGTTATGTGATTGATGAGTATGTGGCATATTAGATTAGCTCAAATATGCATAATATGAATTATTATGGTGAAATAAGTGATTTATATGAATTGGACAATCATAAAATAATTTATTACACATAAATTAAATTTTCATGCATAAAGCGATTTTTAAGCATAAAATAATTTTTATGAGCATTTTAAAAATATTTTTAAATAAATATTTTGGGGGAAATTTTAATGAAAATTATAAGAAAAATAATTTATTTTTAATTACCTATAATCAACCTATAAATTAAATAAAATGTCCAATTCCCTAAAAGCTCACTAAACCAAAACACTCATAACCTATCTCATTAATGGCAAACTTGTAATTTTGCCAAAACCTACGTATTTAAAGCTAATTTCAGCCAGTCCCTTGTTAGCCAGCCACCATTCTATTATTCTTCATAATTTTGGCAGAAAAATTCACTAAAAAATATTCTCTTAATCGAAATTCACGAGGTGCTTTTAAACTTTGTGATTTCGCAACTGTTTTCATAAGTTTTTCTCTTCTTTCAATTTGCTATCTAATTTTTATGAATCTAATCATGAGAAAATTATTTTGGGCTATGTATTTATTGATTCTCTATCGATTAAATTCAGCCTAGGAAAATTTTTGAAAGAGAAATCAATTTTTCCACTGAAAACTCAACTCTCTCCACACGAATCCTCCAAAGGTGAACCCTAAAACTCAAAATTGGAATTTTCATGCATAAACATAAGGGGGGTTGCTGATATATATTATTGTGTTTTAAATTGATTTTTGTTGTGTTTAGATAAAAAATATTAATTTAAATCGTATTTTAGTATATTACTATAATGATCGAAATACACGGAAAATAAGGAAATTCATGGTTTTCATCCTAAAACTCAAAAGTTGGAGTTTTCATGTGTATAAACCCTAAGGGAGTGTAGATTCTTATACGGTTGTGTTCTAAGCTAATTTTTGTTATATTTGGATGAAAAATAATGGTGTAAATAATGTGTTTACATATTACTATAATGATTGGAAAAGTATGGAAAGTAAGAAAATTCGTGGTTTTCACCCTAAAACATAAAGTTGGAAAATTTTCATGCATAAATATATATGGGGGTGCCAATTGGCGTATTAGTATGTTCTAAAATGATTTTTGTTATGTTTAGGTGAAAAATCTTGGTTTAAACCATGTTTTTGCATATTACTGTAATGAACAGAAAGTGCAAAAAGTAAGAAAATTCATGTTTGTTTGATAGGTAGATTCGACCAACATAGGGAATTTAATCCCAATGTCTAAATTTTTATAAGATATATTTTAATAATTATTGACATGTATATGAGAATGATAAATGATTTAATTATATGTTGGTTGAAGGAAAAACTCTAGACTAGTCTAGAGACAATATGGTATACCTAACGTTTCTTAACGCTATTACTATGTTGTGATTGATGTGTGTATATAATTAAGTGATATGGGAAATAGGTTTTATGATGAGTTAATAATATCTTAAATTGACTATGAGATTGATTGTATGAATTGGTCATAAGGGATAAGCATGATACTTGAAAGGTTACTTGTTAAGTTGACACATATGGAAAGTGCTAAGTGTACTAAGTTAAATGTTAAATTGAATTGATATTAAGATCATGATATATTGTGTTTGACTTTAGAAAAGTCTTGGTATGAGTTATAATGTGGTTTCATGTAGGCCTATAAAGGCCAAGTGTGCAAGACTTTAAAAGTCAACATGTTATGTGCAAGTGATGAGTGCACTTCTAAGTGCAACTCCAAGTGTATGTGAATGTTATATATGCATAAAGTAGTTATGGGATATGATAGCATGATGTTAAACAAATGCTAAGTATTGAATTAAATATTATGTTAGAACTTGAGGAGTAGTAGGAGTTTAAAAAGGCCTACAAGTACTAAATGCAAAGGAACCACAAGGTGAGTAAATATTATATTCATGTTACAAGTACAAGTGATTATGTTATGTGAACCTTTGAAATGTTTGAAACCCAAGTCTCTTACTACTTTTGATTATAATTACATGGTTTCTTTGTTAAGCTTGGGTTGCCAAAGGATAATTGGTCCAAAGCCATTATTTATTTATTTAATGATACGAAAGAACCTTTGTAATTGTTGCCTTACCTTACTTTCTTGATAGAACCACACTATTATTTATCTTTTGTTCAATAAGTTAAACTACTATTGCTTTTATGTTATATGTCATTGTTTCCTAAGTGCAATTATTATAAGTGATTACCATTAGCTCTAATTATGGTACTTCTAACCCTTTTATGCAAAAATCCTCGTGCCGATGTCGAAAATTATCAGAACCTGTGCACATGGTCTTAACTCGATCGATAGGGGTAGTGTACCCACCTCAGTTAGAAGGGACGATTCTAGTCATGGAGCCTGATAAGTTTCATAACTCTTTATAAGTTATGGGTTAGGAGTTGGAATTTGGTATAATGCCACCTCTCCCTAGAGTGAATGAGCTAAAATAGCTATCAACTCTTTATAAGTTATAAGTGTGATTTCTATGAACCTTGCTAAATTGCAAACTATGAACCATGAATTATGAATCATAAACTATGTGTTATAAGTTATGGGCCCCTTTTAAGGGATATATGGTATTGTATAAGCTATATTGTTTACTCATTGAGATCATCTATCTCACGTCTTTTTCCTTGTGTGGTTTCAGGTGAGGCAAGGTGATGGCTCAAGCAACCTACTTCGCTTGGGGGATTATCCTTGTCAAAGTTCATTTCTAGACTATAATGTGATGAGTCTCTAGACACTCTGGGAGTTATTGTTATGAGAATTTTATTTTTGGAACATTATGTTTTGGGGACTTAATTTGGAGTTTGAAAGATATTTTCTTATGGATTGTATTTAAAGTATATTTTAACTATTCTTCCGCAACTCAAGGTTTTCTTATAAATGGTTTAATTAAGTTAATGCATGAGGTTTTGGTATGATCTTTGGCAGTGTTTATATTTGCATTAGTGGGTTATATGGGTGTGGGTAACCTTATGTCTTCCTATTTCTATGACCATCATATCTCCAAAATTGGGATGTGCCATTATAACTTATCATATAGAGAGCGAAGGCTACTGCCATATTCACTCAAAAACATAGAGGAGAGGTGGCATCAAACCAAATTCCAACTCCTATCACATAATAAACATGAAGCTAATAAGGTCCCATAAAGCTAAGGTGGATACATTACCCCTATCAATCAGGTTAAGACCATATGCACACGTTTTGATGATTTTTCGCATCAGCATGAGGATTTCTGCATAAAAGGGTTCATAGGTACCATAGCTAGAGCTAATGGCAATCATTTGTAACAATAGCAATGAAGAATGTAATCACATATGATATAATAGCAATAGATGTTTAGCTTATTAAGCAAAGGATAAATAACAGTGTGGTTCCAGAAAGAATGTAAGGTAAGGCAATATTCACAAAGGTTCTTTTTTATCATTTAATAAATAATAATAGTTTCAAACCAATTGTCCTTGGGCAACCCAAGCTTAATAAAGAGTTCATATAATTATAATTTATGATAGAAAGGAAATTGGGTTTCAAGAATCTCAAAGGTTCTCATATCATGATAACTTATACTAGCAACATGAACATAATGTTTACTCACCCTATGGTTATACTAGTAACATGAACATAATGTTTACTCACCTTATGGTTCCTTAGCTCTTAATGCCTGTAGCCCTTGCACTTCTAACAATCCTCAAGCTCTAACTTAACATTATAATTCAATACTTAGCATTTGCTTAGCATCATGTTATCCTATTTCATAACTACCCCATGCACATATATCATTCACATATACTTGGAGTTGCACTTATAAGTGCACTCATTACTTGCACATAATATGTTAACTTTTAAGTCTTGCACACTTTTCCTTCTTGGGCACATATGAAATCACATAATAACTCATACTAAGACTTTTCTAAAGTCAAACACAATAAATCATAATCTTAATATTAATTCAATTTAACTTCTAACTTGGTACACTTAATACTTTCCATATATATTAACTTAACAAGTAAGCCTTAAAAGAGTCTTACTTATATCTTTTGACCAAATAATATAATCAATATTGTAGTCAATTTAAGATCATTAATTCACAATTAACACATTATAAAAGCTATTTCACATGTCACTTAATCATATACACATATTAATCAAACATGACAATTAGGGTTTTGGAAACCCCATGTAGGCCGAAACACTTTAGGTGTTTCCTTGAGCTACTCCTTCAACCAACATGCAATTAAATCATGTATCATTCATATACACATGTCAACAATCATTGAAATGTATCTTACAAAAATTATAGGCCTTGGGATCAAAATCCCAAGGTAGGCTGAATCTATATTGCCATGGAAAACCATGGATTTTCTTGCTTTTCACACTTTCCGATTATTACAGTAATATGTAAATGCATGATTTAAACCAATATTTTTCATGTAACCATAAAAAAAATTAGTTTAGAATGCAATAACATACAAATTTCCCCCGTTGAAGAACATATGCATGAAAATTCCAAATTTTAGGTTTTAGGGTTCACCTTTGATGGATTTGTGAAGAAAGAGTTACATTTGTGGTTGAAAATCGGTTTCTCCTTCAAAAACACAACCTAGGACAAATTTAATAGGAAGAAAAATAGTAAATATATAGCCCCATATAGATTATTCATGGTTATTTTCATAAAAATCAAATTGTAGCATGAAAGAAGAGGAAAACTTACGAAGAAGATTACAAAATCGCAAGGTTATGAGGCAAATTATGTTTTTCAGTCAAGAGAGAATATTTTATAGAAAATTTAGTAAAATTATGATGAATAATAGAGTGGACATTGCCACAATAAGGGGAGACCAAATTATAGGTTAATTTTAGGGTTTTGATGCAAAATTACAAGTTTGCTATCAATGAGATAGGTTAAGAGTGTTTTGGTGTATTGGGATTTTGGTGAGTTGGGCCTTTAGTCTAATTTATAGGCTGATTATAAATAATTAAAAATAAAATATTTTACTTATTATTTTCATTAAAATTCCCCCAAAAATATTTAATTTAAGATATTTTAAAAATGCTCATAAAAATTATTTTATACTTAAAAATCGCTTTGTGCATAAAATTTCACTTTGTATGCATTTAAATTAATTTATGCATATGCACTTCACATAAATCACTTATTTCATATTAAAAATTCATATTATGCATATTAGAACTAGTCTAACATGTCACTTGCTCATAAATCACATGGCATATGAAATTCCATGAAAGCGCACACTTTGTCACAATAGCCCTAAAATCAAGCAATTTATCACGAAACTCCTAGCCCAGGTATGACTTGTTACAATCTCCCCCCTTAAAAGAAATTTATCCTTGAATTTAGATACTTTACATTCTTGAAAAGCTGGGAATGCTTTTACCGCATCCCTTCTTTGGCTTCCCAAGTACACTCATATATTCCATGATTATGCTAGTGGACCTTAGTCATAGGTATCTCTTTGATATATAAATTGCCTCCCATCCTTGGTTCGAAATTCTAGTTGCTTCTCTCTATAATCAATATGAGCTCCATGCTCATATAGCCAATCCATTCCTATGATTACATCAAATTCTAGTACATTAAGTTTTAACAACTCCATTGGAAGTTTTCGTCCATTAAGGACTACCTTACAATCCTTAAAAACATATTTTACTCCCATTGTCTCTCCCAAAGGAGTCGACACTGCTAGGGATTCATTCATTAACTCCTTATCTCTACCCAAACTCTTAGCAAAATATAGAGAAACAAATGAGTGCGTAGCACCAGCATCTATCAAACATCTTGTAATAGGAGTTTAAATGGGAACTAGCCCTAACAAGCTGAGCAGCTGTGTGGACATTCTTCTTAGGAGGCATTTTGCTATAATGGGTAAGGGTATTTAGTGCTAACTCACTTCTAACCCTCTTAACCCCACTATGAATCTATCATAATTACCATTCATTTAATATAAGTACACATCATATAATATCACATCACAGGACACATATCCCATAACATATATCATGTATCATGGCATGTATCATGCATCATAATCATGTAACACATATCTTATAGCATAATGACTCTCCTATCATATAAAAGTCAATCACTTCATAAGCAATAATGAAATCAAATCCAAACCAAGTAGTTCAGTAGTCATATAACGCCATTCATATCATATAGGTTTGTAAGGCCTCACCCAAGCACCAGTCCGATATGCCAAGTGGGATCAAAATGCTCATTTGAGTTTGAACTCACAATGGAACCCTCAGGTTTAGATTAGTTGATTTTGAAAAGAGTCGCCATTTTAATTTTATTTGGGAAAAGATTAAGGAAAAAATCCAAATTGACCCAATTAATATCCTAAAGGAAACGATCACTAGCCTCGAAAACCAAAGAGGATTCAGGGACTAGGCTTTTGGTTTATTTAGCAAAATGATTAGTTTGGCAAATTTAATACAAGATGACTTAAAATGAATTTCATGAACAATTTACATAATGCATGAATAATTATATAATGCATGAATAAACAAATAAATAAACATTCATTCAAAGTGATAAAAGTAAATAAAGTAAAAGAATTAATTTTACAATTCAAAACCAAAATAGGGGATACTTCCCTTGGCTCTTATGGGTTTTAAGGAAGTCACACATTCCCCAAAATTATTCTAAAGTAATTACAAAAAAAAAAAATACTGCGAAAGAAAGAAAAAGTCAATATTATAATAAAGAAAATAAACTAGAAGTAAATATCATGAAGAAAAGAACTAATTCATAAAGTAACATACAAGAGAATGATTATATTTTATTTAAATTGGATTTGATGCTTTAAACAAGCAAGCCTACATATCCCTTTTAATGGGAATCAAAATCCACATAGTTCGCCCTTCTTGCGAAGGGGTTAGTTTAGGCTTAACCTTTTATCATGTTTCAGTTCATTAATTAAGAGGTGGGTTGATTGATTAAACAAGTAGAATTATTGATTACCAAGTTGTTAATTAGGTTAGGTTTTAAATTAACAAGTCAATGCATCAATTCAAATCATTTTCCAAATTAACTAGATCATATTCTAATCAATATGCCTTAAAAATAATGAAAGAAAAGATAAAACATGCCAAGCGAAGAAATAATAAACAAAAAGAATAAACTAAGCAATCCTAAGAAAATGAATCAAAACAAAACAAAATAACAAAAGAAGAAAATAAATACCTTATGAGGACGAGGCTTGGGGACATAGGGCAAATGAAGCGGATGACCAGATAGTAATTCCACCTTCTCAGCTTGATGGAACAACAACCTTTGAATGGTGACTCAGATAGCATATTCGAGACCTCCTCGGACTAATTTGAGGAGAGCTACCTTGAAACGACCACCCAAATAAAAATTTAAACTAAAAAGTTCATTCCTTTTAGACCAAACTTGTGGAGATGGTTCACTTGATGCAGAGGCTAATCAAGCAAACCAAGAGGTTAAGAGGTGAAGAAAATGGAGTGGGAGGACCCCTATATATAGGGGAGAGGTTGGGGGAAGGTTTCATGCACTTCCGATGTGGGAAAAGTGCACAAAATGAAGAAAAAATGGAAAAAACATGAAAAAACAACTGCTGTAGCTAGAAGTCATGCGGCAGCCGCAGGCCCTTCTGTGGCTGCAAGACTGAACTTCACCTATTTGTGCAATTTTTGCCTGTTTTCACCTGTTTCTCATCCGTTTTAAGTTTGATTTGATTCTATAGGTTTGTAATCGAGTACCGATTGTTTAGAGGTACAAATTTGAGGGTTCACAGCTACCTTCTCATTAGAATTGGCTTAAGGGAAGGGTAATTCTGATGATTGTGAACCCGAGGATGGAAAAAATGAACCAAAGGGATGTTTAAGTCAGGATTAAGACATGTTTGGGTGAGAGACATGGCTGATTTTTATAGGTAAAGGATAGATGGAAAAAGAAACCATAGGAATATTTAGGTGATCATTTCTAAATATTTATGGGTGAAGTTTCGAAAGAATTTTGATAAAAGGGCAGGGGTAGGAACCACATAGATGCCTAGGTGATCATTACTAGACATTTATAGGTAAAAAGAGGTTTTGTCAATGGCTATCGGTCTGGCCTTGACATTGGATGTGATAATAGTCTTAGTGAATTTCAATTAAGGCTATCTGTTCGGCCCTAATATTTGGAGGAAAAGATGATCTGGGATAAATCTCAATCAAGACTATATGTTCGACCTTAATGTTAGAGATAAAGATGATTTAGGTAAATCTCAATTAAGGCTATCTGTTTGGCCTTAATGTTAGAGAATTAAAATCAAGGCTATCTGTTTGGCCTTAATGTTAGAGAATAGAGAAGATTTGGGAAAAATCTCAATCAAGGCTATCTGTTCAGCCTTAATGTTGGAGAATTTAAATTAAGGCTATCTGTCCGGCCTTAATGTTGGAAGTAAGAATGATTTGGGGAAAATCTCAATCACGACTGTCTGTTCAGCCTCAATGTTAGAGATAAAGATGATATAGGTAAATCTCAATTAAGGCTATCTGTTCAGCCTTAATGTTGGATAAATCTTAATTAAGGCTATTTGTTCGGCCTTAATGTTAGGTAAATCTCAATTAAGGTTATCTGTTCGGCCTTAATACTGGGTAAATCTTAATTAAGGCTATTTGTTTAGCCTTAAGGTTGGAGAATAGAGAAGATTTGGTGAAATCTAGTAAATATAATGGTTCCTATCTATTTTGGAAAGTCTTGCTTAATGTTCGGTTAGTTTTGAGACATTTCTGGTGGGAATGATACTGACCCTATTTGGTAGGAAACAGCAAAGAGATAATCAATTTTGCTTCAAAAGTCTGACTTACAACTTATTCTATTGTGAAATGCATCTAACTATGATTGGATTCCTTAAACTTGTGAAGGGTTAGTTTGGTAGGAGAGTGCTAAGCTTTTGGGAGAAATATGCCCCCACTTTGGAAGGTAGCTTGGTTATTTGGTTTTTGGTTGTTTGGTCTAGGAAGAAGTCACTTTGGAAGGTTAACCTAGGTGTGGTTGGGCGAGGTCAGCCTAGGCTTAGGTGGGTTCTGCTTAGGAGAAGGTTTGGTTTGAGGCTGAATTGGAAAGCTTGATTAAGGGGGTCAAGTCTTTGGAGACGATTAAGTTGAAAGGCTAGGTTAAGTTTTGGGGAAGGTTAATTTGTTAGGCTTGTCTCCAAAGAAGTTCATTCTAGAGTCTTTGGATAGGTCTGGCAATTGGCTTGGTCAATTATGGCCTTCTGGTTTAGCTTTAAGGGAGATCATCTTGGAAGGCTAGGTTAGGTTAGGCCTTGGTTAGAGTCATTTAGAAGCTCATTCTGGTTTGGCCATGTAAGATATTGGATTAGATGCTCGGTCAAGTTATGGCTTTTTGCTGAGTTCATTTGAAAGGCTTAGACAGATTTTGCCTTAAGCCTATGTTAGAGAGATCACATAGACCCAGGAGGCTAATCTTGGCTTAGAGGAAAGGTTAAGCTAGGAAATCCATTTAGAAGGCTCAGTTAGATTTTGCTTTAAAGGAGATCATGGGTTTCATAAATGCAGGCCTTTTGAGAATGGGCTTTATGGTGAAGGCTTTTTGGGAGTGGGCTTTATAGTGAAGGCTTTTGGTTTTGTGCTTCTTGATGAAGGCTTTTATATTTGGGCTTCTTGACGAAGGCTTTTGGTTTTGTGCTTCTTGATAAAGGCTTCTAGATTTAGGCTTCTTGGCGAAGGCTTTTGGGTGTTAAGGATATTTTTCTACAAGGGTGCTTTGGATGGTTGGCTTTGGCTTAGGTATAGTGCTATAGGTTTTGATCATAAGGATACCGTAGGCTTATGGATAAAGGTTTACCCTTTGACATGGTTAAATCAAAATAGTTTGCAGGCCTTAAGAGGCTTTGATTCTTAAGATTATGTGTTTCGCCAATGAGGCTTAATCTTTTCAAGGATCATGAGATGTTTGCCAAAGAGGTATGAGATGGGCCTTGATTGGTTTGAATCCTTCTTAGTCAATTTAAGGATGATAGGCTTTGGGAGATATTCCTCGACTAGATTCAAAGATGATGAGTCTTGAGAGACTTAGAATTTTTGGTTCTGCCTATGATGAGATTTTGCTAAGGAAATAGTGGTATGGTGTTTGAGGTTGAAATGATGGTATGATTTACCAATGAGGCTTGGGATGGAAAAGTTCAAGAATAGTTTAAAGGTAGGCTGAAACTTCTAAAAAAAATCATAGAGGTTGTATGGCTTTGCTTTTTGTAGCATGAATCATGGAAAAGAGCAAGTCAAACTATCTTACAATTTGAGATTGAAGAAACTCTTGGAGTGACACTTAATTAGTTTGACTTGATGGCATATTGACTGCACTATCTAAAACAAAGAGCCCTTAGGCTAAAGGGCTAATGAGAAGAGACAGCTTGGGGATTATGCCCCCAGTGAGCGATAAGGACATGACAGACTAGAGATTTAGCTTTTTGAGCTAAACAATGGGATGGATTGACAATAGATGTTGACATTCTGGAAAGACATGCCCCCATTATAGGATAAGGGCATAGAAGATAGTATATCTTTACATAATGAACCTCTGGTGAGGAAGGATGACTTTGGAGACATGAGATGAGATTGATTGAAGATGACAACTTTGGACATAAGGAAAGATGACTTGGATGAGCTTTCTCTCTCTCTTTCTTTTAGCTCTAACTTTTGCCTAAGCTGCCCTTTTGGGTTTTCAATTTAGTGAGCTTGAATTAATGAAATTTGGAAGAAAATTCCACCATGGTTTGGACTGCTACCTTTTTTTCATTTTGAAAAGCTCTAACCTTTTGAATTTTGGATTTGACAAAAGTCTTCTCTGAACTTATTACCCCGTATTGAGGTACATCATTTAATTACCCAATGTGCAATAGGTAATTACATTTACTTGCTCTTTATGCTTCAAGTATTTGATCATTTGACCTTCTTTGATTAGGTAAAATTGTTGATGGCATCTCAAATTCTAACATGTGCTAATTTTGGTGGATTTGACTATTTGTTCATTTCTCTCTCTTTCTGTTTCTTTTTTTTTCTTTTCTCGCTTTTTTTTTTGGTAAGCTCATCTATGTCGAACCAAAAAAGAAGATAAGAAAATAAATGCACTAATAAGAAAATGTAGATGCATTACTATAAAGAAAACTTTATTACAAGATGACAAAAAGGGGATTGACATGGTCGGCAAAATACAAAATAAAATAAAATAGAATGATAGACTCTGACTCAAACTTAAACTCAGACTTTGATTTGGAATTCAACCTCAGACAGGTCAAATTAGCTAGGCTTGAACTCTTCTATGTTATGCCGCTCAGGGTTGAGGTAAGGTGGGGTTGAGTTAGATTTAGATTCCTCATCATTGTTCAGGTTGGTGGTGGGGAATTCAGCTTGAAATGATTTACTTTGGATGCAATCTTCAACCTTTGATACAGTTGCAACCAAGGCTTTGAAGGTGGGTAGGCATTGTGTTAACAAGTGGGCTTGATATGTCGAGAGTAGATTCTTGACAATGATATCTACTTGTTCTTGCTCGGTTGGCATATTTACCATTTGAGTAGCTTTAGCCCTCCACCTAATAAGGAACATGGAGAAGGACTCATCTGGAATTTGCATCATGGTTTCCAAATCACGCCTAGTGACATCTACTTTAGTGTTGTAATGATACTATCTAATAAAGACATGACAAATATCATCCCATGTTCTTTTTGGGCTATTGTCCAATGAAAGAAACCATCTCCAAGCAGCTCCGGTTAGCAATTCTTGAAACATTTGAGCAAGGAGCTCATTGCTAAGTCCCATAGGTTTCATTACTCCCATACACATCTTTAGATGAGTTTTGGGGCTTATGGTTCCATCAAATCTATCCAACTCAGGCATTCTGAATTTAGGAGGAAGCTTAGCATCAGGGAACAAGATCAAGCTATCTATATTAATTAAATCATTATGGTGCTTTAGGGATTTGATGGTTTTCTCCATAGCTTCACATTTATCTATAAGCAATTTGGTATCCTGAGAGAAAACTTCCCCACCTTGAAAAGGATTTATGAAGAGGAAGATCTAGAGTGGGTACTAGTGTTTAGGGCTTCAGTATTGGTAGGTTTCCCAAGATAGGTTTGGTTCAAATTGTGGTTAAGATTATTGAGGTTTGCTTGGTTAATCAAGGCTCAAACTTCCTCAATGATGGCTTGCCTTTATTCCTTCATGTTTTCTTCAAATTGGATTTGTTAAGAAGCTAAGATAGCTTGAAAATGCTCTTTATGCTTCTTAAGAAGGCTAGTCATAAGGGTGGTCAGGGCATCCATGTCAAGCGCATTGGCCATTGGTACCTTATGAACCAAATCAAAGAATTGAGGTAAGTGTTTGGTGAAGAGGCAGAAATATGGGCATGCAAACTTTGGGGAGAAAGACTCCCTTTGATATTATAAGCTAACAGCATTATGGTCTTTTGAGGATTTCCTAAGGTTTCCTAGGTCAAGGTCTCAGGCTTAAGGTATCAGGTTGAACCAAAGGTACTGAACTTAGGGTAGTGTGTTGGGCCAAAGGTATTGGGCTTGGGACAGAGTGTTGGGCCAAAGGTATTAGGCTTAGGATATTGTGTTGGGCCAAAGGTATTAGGCTCATGGTAGTGTGTTAGGCCAAAGGTATTGGGCTTAGGGTAGTGTGTTGAGCCAAAAGTATTGGGCTTAGGGTAGTGTGTTGATGATTAGGTTGGTAGGGTATGGGTAAAAATGAGGTTAGAGGTGTTTTAGGTTAAATGCTAAGGTAATGGGGTAAGGTTTAGGATGATGGCTTAAGGTTTATAGGAGCAAAAGGTGATTGAGACAAAGATAGAAGTGAAGGTGTTTGGATAGAAGTGGAAAGTGAGTATGTGACCTTTCTTCAGTTCAAGGTATAACCTAGACTAGAGATGAATGCATATTTTGTTAAACAATATGGATGTATGATATGCATCGTGAAAATATTTCATGAGAATGCAAAAATGCAAGGTTTTAATTATGGTACATATAACCTAAGGTCAAGATCTAGGTTCATTACATAGAAAGGGTAAAGGTAGCTCATATAGGGTACTCGTCACACTAGAGCAGCGATATACCTAACCACATGTGAGTCAAGGAGCCTCACGTGGGTCCAGTAGTACGTGCATGCTCATTACACCTTTAAAAGGATCAAAGGATTCGTCGCGGGGTGGATGATTTCACTATTGATGAATAGACCCAAGGAGGGTTACCCACTCGATGTTACTTTCTACCCACTGTTTTCCTAAAAAATATAGGTTGAAAGGCAAGAAGCCAATGCAAATGATGCACGAAAAGTCATTTATGTATTAAAAGTGCCAAACTTTGATTTAAACCAATTGGTAGTCCTCTTATTTCTTTTGTTAAAAAAAAGGTGGTCCCCAATGGAGTTATCAGCTATGAGGCCTCGCCTAAGCACTGGTTCGATCTGCTAAGTGGGATCGAAATGCTCATTTGAGTTTGAACTAATGATGAAACCCTCAGGTTTAGATTGGTTAATTTTGAAAAGAATCGCCACCTTAATTTTATTTGGGAAAATATTAAGGAAAAAACCCAAATTGACTCCAATTAATATCCCAAAGGAAAAGATCACTAGCCTCAAAAACCAAAGAGGATTTGAGGACTAGGTTTTTGGTTTATTTAGAAAAATGATTAGTTTGGCAAATTTAATACAAGATGACTTAAAATGAATTTCATGAACAATTTACATAATGCATGAATAATTATATAATGCATGAATAAACAAATAAATAAATATTCATTCAAAACAATAAAAGTAAATAAAGTAAAAGAATTAATTTTACAATTCAAAACCAAAATAAGGGATACTTTCTCTAGCCCTTATGGGTTCTAGGGAAGTCACACATTCCCCAAAATTATTCTAAAGTGATTACTAAAGAAAAATACTGCAAAAGAAAGACAAAGTCAATATTATAATAAAGAAAATAAACTAGAAGTAAATATCACAAAGAAAAGAACTAATTCATAAAGTAACATACAAGAGAATGATTATATTTTATTTAAATTGGATTTGATGCTTTAAACAAGCAAGCCTACATATCCCTTTTAATGGAAATCAAAATCCACGTAGTTCGTCCTTCTTGCGAAGGGGTTAGTTTAGGCTTAACCTTTTATCATATTTTAGTTCATTAATTAAGAGGTGGGTTGATTGATTAAACAAGCAAAATTATTGATTACCAAGTTTTAATTAGGTCAGGTTTTAATTAACAAGTCGATGCATTAATTCAAATCATTTACCAAATTAACTAGATCATATTCTAATCAATATGCCTCAAAAATAATGAAAGAAAAGATAAAACATGCCAAGCGAAGAAATAATAAATGAAAAGAATAAACTAAGCAATCCTAAGAAAATGAAACAAAATAAAACAAAATAACAAAAGAAGAAAATAAATACCTTATGAGGACGAGGCTTGGGGACATAGGGCAGATGAAGTGGATGACCATATCATAATTCCACTTTGTTGGCTCGGCGAAATGATAACCCTTAAACGGCGACTCAGATGGCATATTTGGGACCTTCTCAAACTGATTTGAGGAGAGCTACCTTGAAATAACCACCTAAATAAAAATTTAAACTAAAAAGTTCATTCCTTTTAGACCAAACTTGTGGAGATGGTTCATTTGATGCAAAGGCTAATCAAGAAAATCAAGAGGCTAAGAGTTGAAGAAAATGGAGTGGGAGGACCCCTATATATAGGGGAGAGGTTGGGGGAAGGTTTCATACATTTCCAATGTGGGAAAAGTGCAGAAAATGAAGAAAAAATGGAAAAAACACGAAAAACTTCTAGCGCAAGTCAAGGTGCGGTAGCTACTATGGTTTTGGTGATAGCCGTGGTGGTTTTGGTGGCAGCCGCAGGCGCTTTTATGACTGCCAGATTGAACTTCGCCCATTTTTGTGATTTTTACCCGTTTTCACCTTTTTCTCATCCATTTTAAGCCCGATTTGATTTTATGGGTTCATAATCTAGTGCCAGTTGTTTGGAGGTACAAATTTAAGGGTTCACAAGGTTTTATGCCTCTAGGCCATTAGTTTCCAACTACTAGCTCGAGTCTTGGCTATGTCCCTCATCAGGGTGGACATCGAGTGCATAGTCTCCCATTTATTCAACATCTCTGGCCTTAATCTGTTCCACATCCTCTCTCAAGGCATGTACTAGGGACCTCAAATTTCGATTTTCCTTCACCAAGACTAAACAGTCTCCTTCCAACTTCTAAATCTTATTCTAAATCTAGTCATAATCTAGACACTCTATGAGGTCCTCCTCAACAAGAGTCTTCTCTTCCTTACGGTAGATCATAGGCACGACCTTCCTGAACATCACTTGCCAGGTCCTCTTTATGTCATATGAGGTGCTCTAGGTCGAGGTCCTCTAGCAGGCGTACTCTTCTTGGTCATCTAGTAAAAGAATCATAAGGCACACAAAATAGTAACAAGGAGTACTATAACTTATTAGGATGTCGTGGAACTATACTAGCGAAAGACTGTAATTAACATGAAAGGAAAATTCTTATGCTCCAAGATTATACTTAATCAACCTAATAAACAAACAAGTCTAAACTAAACTAAAAACTACAGCTCTGATACCAATTTCATCACATCCCAACTTTAGAGATGTGAAAGTCCTAGAACATGGGGAGACATAAGGTCACCCATGGCCGTAGAACCCACTTATGCACATATAAGCACTACCTAGGATCGTACCAAAATCTCATACATTAATTTGACCATTAATAAAAGGAAACCTTAATTTGCAGAAGAATAGTTTAAAAATACTTTAAATATAATCCATAAGAAAAGAATATTTAAGACTCCAAATAAATCATCAAAGGAATAAAATTCCAAAAAAAAACACCCCAAAGAAGAACTCTCGAAGCATCTAAAAATGACTCTACATATGACAATATGATAATAATCTCAGACAAGAAAATCCCTCTAGCAGAGTAGATTTCTTGAGCTATCACCTTGCCTCCTTATAATGCTCAACTGGAAACCACACAACAAAATGGGTGAGATAGATGATCACAATGAGTAAACAATATGGCTCATACAATAACATATATCCTTTAGAAAGGGCTCATAGCTCATAACTCATAGTTCATGATTCATAATTTATGATTCATAGTTCATGGTTCATAGTTTGCAATTTAGCCAGGTTCCAAGAAATCACACTTATCACTTATCACATAAAGAGTGAAGGTTGTTGCCATAATCACTTGAACATATAGAGGAGAGGTGGCATCAAACCAAATTTTAACTCCTATCATGTAATAAGTGTGAAGTTGATCAGGCCTTACGACTAGAACCACCCCTCTAGCTAAGGTGGATACACTACCCCTATCCACCGGGTTAGGACCATGTGCACACGTTCTGATAATTTTTCGCATCAGCATGAGGATTTCTACATAAAAGGGTTCATAGGTACCATAACTAGAGCTAATGGCAATCACTTGTAATAATAGTAATGAAGAATGCAATCACATGTAATATAATAGCAATAAATGTTTAGCTTATTGATTAAAGGATAAACAACAGTGTGGTTCCAGAAAGAATGTAAGGTAAGGCAACATTCACAAAGGTTCTTTCTTATCATTTAATAAACAATAATAGTTTCAGACCCATTGTCCTTTGGCAACCTAAGATTAATAAAGAATTCATATAATTATAATTTATGATAGAAAGGAACTTGGCTTTCAAGAATCTCAAAGGTTCTCGTATCACGATAACTTATACTAGTAACATGAACATAATGTTTACTCACCTTGTGGTTTCATAGCTCTTAATGCCTATAGCCTTTGCACTACTAATAATCCTCAAGCTTTAACATAACACTATAATTTAATGCTTAGCATTTGCTTAACATCATATTATCCTATCCCATAACTACCCTATACACATATATCATTCACATATACTTGGAGTTGCACTTAGAAGTGCACTCATCACTTGTACATAACATGTTGACTTTTAAAGTCTTGCACACTTTGACTTCTTAGGCTCACATAAAATCACATAATAACTCATGCCAAGACTTTTCTAAAGCAATACACAATAAATCATAATCTTAATATTAATTCAATTTAACTTCCAACTCAGTACACTTAATACTATCCATATATATTAACTTAACAAGTAAACCTTAAAAGAGTCTTACTTATCTCTTTTGACCAAATCATACAATGAATCTCATAGTCAATTTAAGATCATTAATTCACAATTAACACATCATATAACCTAATTTATATGTCACTTAATCATATACACATATTAATTAAACATGACAATTAGGGTTTTGGAAACCTTAGGTAGGCTGAAACACTCTAGGTGTTTCCTTGAGCTACTCATTCAACCAACATGAAATTAAAGCATGTATCATTCATATACATATGTCAAAAATCATTAAAATATACCTTACAAAAATTATAGGCCTTGGGATCAAAATCCCAAGGTAGGCCGAATCTATATTGCCATGAAAAGCTATGGATTTTCTTGCTTTTCACACTTTCTGATCATTACAGTAATATGTAAATGTATGATTTGCATGATTTAAACCAATATTTTTCATGTAATCATAATAAAAATTAGTTTAAGAGGCAACAATATACAAATTGCCCCCCTTGAAGAACATATACATGAAAATTCCAACTTTTAGATTTTAGGGTTCACCTTTGATGGATTTGCGAAGAAAGAGCTACGTTTACAGATGGAAATCGGTTTCTCTTCAAAAGCACAACCTAGGCTGAATTTAATAGGAAGAAAAATAGTAAATATATAGCCCCATATAGATTATTCATGGTTAGTTTCATAAAAAACAAATAGTAGCTTGAAAGAAGAAGCAAACTTACGAAGAAGATCACAAAATCGTAAGGTTTTGGAGGCACCTTGTGTTTTTCAGTCAAGAGAGAATTTTTGAGAGAAAATTCTATAAAAATATGATGAATAACATAGTGGAGGCTGCCACAACAAGGGGAGGTCAAATTCTAGGTTAATTTTAGGGTTTGGTGCAAATGTACAAATTTGCCATTAATGAGTTAGGTTAGGAGTGTTTTGGTGTGTTGGGCTTTTGGTGAGTTAGGCCTTTAATATAATTTATGGACTGATTATAAATAATTAAAAATAAAATAATTCGCTTATTATTTTCATTAAAATTCCCCAAAAATATTTAATTTAATATATTTTAAAAATGCTCACAAAAATTATTTTATGCTTAAAAATTGCTTTGTGCATGAAATTTCGCTTTATATGCATTTAAATTAATTTATGCATACAAAATTCAAATAAATCACTTATTTCATATTCAAAATTCATATTATGCATATTAGAACTATTCTTACATGCCACTTGCTCATAAATCACATGGCATATAAAATTTCATGAAAGCACACACTTTGTCACAATAGCCTTAAAATCAAGCAATTTGTCACAAAACTCCTAGCCTGAATATGGGTTGTTACAGTATATTTCATCATAGCTGCCACCACTCTAAGTTAAATAAACTTTGTACTTTGTGTTTGGAGCATTATCAATTGGAAGACTTTTTCATACTTGGAAAGCCAGCTAGAGAATTTAGAAGTCCTCAGTTTGGTTGGTTCTAATGTCTTGAAGTCGTTAATAGAAATAGGAGAACTAAGACATTTAAGGTTTTTAGATTGACATAATGCATATTTGCTAAAGAAATTATACTAGGTATTCTATCAAGGTTGTCTTAAATTGAAGAGCTATACATGAGACAATTTTGAGCTACAAATGTACAACAAATATGGCTATTTGGTATGTCAAAATGGTATCTCACCTAAACTTTCTAAACTCAAGTTATTATTTCATATAAAGGCCTTAGATATATACATTGCAGATGCCAAGAATGTACCAAAAGAAATGCTTCTCCATGACTTGATATGATATAGGGTCTCTATAAGTCATAATAATATTTATAAGAAAGGCATTTACTTATTCCAAAAAATTTGGCAATTATAGCTGATGCTGGGGATATTATGGAATGTGGGATTTTTCAGTTATTGAGGAAAACTAAGGTCTTGTTCTTGAATTTAAAAAGCTTGAAGAATGTGCAATATGAATTGGACTAAGAAGGTTTTCCACACTTGAACCATCAGTCACCTTTGAAGTGTTATGATCTAGAATACCTTATTAATGCTAAGGATTCAACTCTATATGTTGTCTTCCCTCTCCTTAAATCACTATCTCTCATTAATTTTAATATCCTAAAATATGTCATAAGCAACATCTGGAAAGGTTCTTATATAATAATAAAGTAAAGGAAATGGCTTTAGGCATTTAAGACGTAATGAACTTGCAAAGGGAAATCACTCAGCTTTCATGCTTTGGAAATTTGAGATCTCTACACCCATCTGGCTACTTCAAGTTATATAATGTGTTTCCACTGTCTTTGGCTAGAAATTTGGTTTAACTCTATTAAGCTCAGTTTTTGTATTAAGGAAATGGGTTGGATTTATGGTGAATATGGGTTGAATAAGCTTACATCAACCTATAAATCAATAAAAAAAATTATATAAGAGCCCATACCTTGACCTAGAAAGAAAGCTCCAATGCTCAACTTAGCCATGTAAGTTGAGAGCATTTTTAGTAAAAGAAAGAGCTTAGGAAGTGATGAAGTACATTTATATCTAACTAAGTGGAGATATCTTCTAGTGAATAAGGATGGAGCACACATCAAACTCTTATAGTAACAAGAAGGTAAGTGTACAAGTGTCATTCGAAGGGTAAAATAGATATATGTCACTTGGAGAAGACTACTTCTTTGTGGGGCAGGTGAATAAAGGTGCTCTATCATGGACATGGGGACTTTATCATGCTTGGTTATCAGAACTGGAGATTACCATTGAAGAGATGTAGGGATAAGGTCATGGTGAAGACCTTCCTGAAGAAATATGCTATTGTGAAGAGGTTCTTCAGAGATCTTTTCATAATGAGGTGGCAAATAGGTGTAGTGGTAGTGTTCTTCTAATGATTATTTTCTTTGGATGACCTTATACTTAGACTTCTGCATAGTTGACCTATTGGACCAGACCTTGTTCCTGGGCTTTAGTGAAGCCCATGAAATTCTTTCAGAGATCTATATTCTTAAGGGCTTGAAGCCTAAATTCTCTTAAGACTAGTTTGTATCCTTATTAGAGGCCCCCCATTTCAATAAGGACATTTACAAAGTCTTTGTTGAAACACATAATGTGAGGCTGTGTTTAATTTAAGAGACTTTTTCAACTTGGATGTGTGTTGGATTTCTTTGGTTTATGCTAGGAGATTTTCAATTTGTACTAGGAGTTTACTTGGCAAAAAAATGCAATGGTTATAAATCTCTTAAGCTTCTGACAACTAATATTCTTCATGAATAATCATGCTGCTATTTAGGATGGGTGTGATACATGGCAGAGAGTGTGATCTGAAATGATAAGCTCTTTAATGTCAACCATTAGATCTATCTCTTGAAATTTTAAAATAATGATTAGGAGTAGTTATCGAGAGCCTTATTTTCTATAAATAGAGCTCATCTTCCTTTTTCTTCTCTATGCTTTCTACAAGTATTTTATATTCTTTCTCTCTTTCTACCATTGTTGCTCTTTCTCAAACTCTCTGTGTTTTTGCATTTTCTACACTTTTCTTGTGTTTTCTTGAACTTTCCATTATTTTCCCTCAAGTTTCCCTTAAAAATATAAAAAATGGCCCTAAAATCTGCAATTGTCAAGTTCTCTAAGCCTTTGTTTAACCAATGGCACACTACTACTTCAATAGCTATGGCTAGTAAGTTTAAGTTATGGTCTCAAAACTTAAGGCCTATCAATGGCAAGTTTGAGTTGTACATTCCAAAGCCTGATGGGAAGGAAAAAGATACAAAGTCTTTGAAAGAGTTACCAAAGGACTACTATAATTATATCTTCTTCTTCAACTAGATGGTTGTTGGGTTGAGATGGCCCCCTTCTCCCTTTATATGGGCATTCTTCGACTATTACCAACTAAATCCCATTATGCTTCATCTGAATGCCATTAGGTAAATATTTATTTTCAAAGTGGCTTGCACTGCTTTGAAGATTACTCCTACTCCAAAGATATTCCTAGTCTTTTTCAAGCTGGGAAGTTTATTAAGGGCTTTTTCTACACCACTATTGCTCACTCAAAATGCCATCTCTTTATCCATAAAGAGAACAAAGTTCCTAACTAGGTAAGCCAATTTGCTATCATTAGGCAAAAGGCAAATGATGCTGTCGAAGGTCCTAGCTTTGGTTTCCTAGGATCTTAGATGACCCTAATGGGAATCTTGTTTGATTGGCCCAAGGATCTTACTGATCAGGAGAAAGTGGGGATTAAAACACTTATCTGAGGAAGGTCTTCGTATGATCTGAAGAAGTTAGAGGTCTGTCTGACCTCAAAAAATACTCAAGGTATGACGCTTTCCTTCTAAAGGATAAATGATGCTAGGGGTGAGTCTATGTACTCATTTTTGTCATGTTTGTAGTTGATAATACTTTTCGTCGAACCACTAAAATTTATGTCCTTTGCAGTTGAGAATGATAAGGAGAGGACTATTGCATTATGGAGAGAAGCACTTAAAAGAAATTACTCCCTTAACCTATAATTGTCATGCTTGGCTGCCAAGCATTGACAAGGTCACTGGTAGGTTATCTATTTCCAACAAAGATGAGCGGCAAATTTTAAAGATAGTAGTGCCCCTTCTACTCCTTAAATCCAAAGCCAGTTCACCAAACTGTTGGCAAAAGTGATAGCAGTAAGTGCCTTAGGAGACATATAATAGTTATGTAATAGTAGATATTAATTCTCATTGGCACGTTAATATATTCATAATGTGAAAAGAGTTTCATATTATTGAATATAGTCTTTAAGTATTTGTAAGAGGATCTATTCTCAAATGTTAAGAACATAGGAGATAGATCGCTCTTATACAAATATTTTAAATATGTTTATGATTATAGAATTAATGACTGGGCATCATTAATTCTGAAAGACATCATCTCTATTTGTTTTCTATAATCAGTATGTGATATAGATGATTATAAAGGTAGTAAGTCTCATGCTACTTGACATATGATGTCGATACAAACACATGGATATTCAGAGGATGAATATTCAAACTGTGATGTTAGATGATAATAATATGGAGTTTTACTACTTATCAATTATTCATCATCTAGGTCATAATAGTGCATATAATCCTTTGACTTGAGGGATAATATATCTCATACATAGGTGGTTAGGATTTATTATTGCTTACATAGACATACTATTCATGTATGGATATGTGGCATGTGATGGTTCTAATTTGTTATGGATGGAGATAAGTGATCGCCAAGATAAAATTCATTACCATGAGTAAACAAGGTTAAGATCCTATACTATCTAGTTATCCTTGATACTTAAGTTCTTGTCCAAGATAGTAAGATTCACTACAAAGAATTTATAGTAGGAATCTAATCTCATAAAAAATTAGAACCAAAATAAGGACATAGAATCGAGGCACGTTAGGGTTTGCATAAACCATTACCCTAGCCGAGATTGGGATCTTTAATGAACGGATTCTAGTGCATGATGATTTATGATCGATGATCCATGTGATGTTTAAAGTTATCAACTATAAACATTCATTTCTAATTAGGTAGTCATAACATGGAATGCTAGTTATCCCTCACGACTTATGGAACTAAGTGTGAAGTGGGGATTTCACATTAGTAGAGAAAAATATTTTCTCTTTCCCATTGCTGATTAGACATGAACCTAGAAAGTCACACACCCAATAGTGATCACCTTCCAAGTGTAAAAGGTTTACCATAATAATTAATTAAAGTGTTTAATTAATTGATTAGTGGTAAAATGATTAAACATGTAATTAAATTTATAAGGACTCTAGCATGTCCTGATGTTTAATCTATCAAAGTTTCTATTCAATTAAATCTTAATTTGTATATGATGCAAATGAGAAAGATTAAATTGAAAAATATTTTGGACTAAATCAAAAGACTTAATTTTAAGCTTAGTGAAAACCCTTAACACATGAGATGTGGCCTAAGCCCATATGTAATATGGTTAAGAGGCACATTAGGGATTAGAGAAAATTCACTATTCACAAGCCCATATGATGGGTTTAAGCGTTAGAGAATTTTCTACTAAGGTTAAAATTATAATTTCATCTTTTAGTTAATGGAAATATCCATTTTGCGTCTAAAGGATAAAATGGTCATTTCACCATTTGAAGAAGCAAAGTTCAACTTTGCCGTTCACCAAATGGTGAGCTAGAAGAATGTGAAAGAGCATTTAAGGCTTTGTAAAGACTTAAGGGTTAAGTCTTGTAAAGAATATAAAAGTTTCAAGTTTTTATGTTGCAAAGTGTGAAACACCATTTTTCAAGTTTAAAGCATCTTAGAGAGAGAAATTGAGAGAGAGAAAGTGTAACAATCCACATCTACCCTAGGAGTTTTAGTGACAAATTATTTGAATTTTGGGTTATTGTGATAAATTGTGTGACTATATGAAAATTTATGTGTGACGTGATTTATGGGTTTGGGGCATGTTAAATTAATTTTAATATGCCTAATATAAATTATTATTGTAAAATAAATGATTTGAATAAAATGCATTAGCACGAAATAATTTATTTTTCATAAAATGAATTTTCATGTAAAAAGATAATTTTTAAGCATAAAATAATTTTATGCGTATTTCTAAAATAATTTTTTAATAAATGTTTTGGGGGGAATTTTAATGAAAATAATAAGAAAAATATTTTATTTTAATTACCTATAATCAGTCCTAAATTAATTAAAAAGCCCAAACACCTAAAAACCTACTATACTAAAACACTCCTAACCTAGCTCATTAAGGGTAAACTTAGAAATTTCACCCAAAACCCTAATATATAAGCAAAATTTTGGCCCCCATCAGTTTAGACAGCAGCCACACTATGTTATTCCAGTATTTTCATAGAAAAATTCTCCCAAAATAATTCTCTCTACCGAAATTAAGAAAACTCCTTTTAATTTTGCGATTTCTTGCCCGTAATCATAAGTTTTTCTTCTCTTTCAATTCCTTAACTGATTTCTCTGAAATAAATTATGAGAAAATTATTTAGAACTGGTTGTTTATTAATTTTTACAGATTTAATTCTGTTTGGGTGAGTTTTTGAGAGAGAAAATTAATTCTCTACTGAAAACACAAATCTTTCCGTGAGATTTCTCCAAAGGTGAATCCTATAACTTAAAATCACAATTTTTATGCATAAACATCGCTAAAGGGGTCAATGATTTTTAAACTAATTTTTGACGTGTTTTGATGAAAAATATTAGATTAAACTATATTTCTGCATATTACTATAATGACCTAAAAGTTTCAAAAAACAAAGGAATTCAAGGTTTTTGTGTTAGAACTTAAAAGTTGGAAAATTCTATGATTTCTTGAATATGTGGCTGCTGATTTGTGTATGGATGGATTCTAAACTGATATTTTTTTTTGTTTAGATGAAAAATGATGATTTAAATTATGTGTTTATATGTTACTGTAATGATCAAAAAGCGCGGAAAGCGCGAAAACTAATGATTTTCACTCTAAGCCTTGAAACTTGGAATTTTTGGAATTTTCTTGCATAATTATTATCTATGGCTGCCAAATCATACATGAAGATGTTCTAAATTGCTACTTGCTGTGATTGAATGAAAAATAATGGTTTAAACTACCTATTTACATATTACTGTAATGACCGAAAAATACCGAAAAACAAGAAAACTCATAGTTTTGTATCCTAAAGCCAAAAATTGAATTTTCATGAATGAGATATACCAATTAGGGCCAATTCCAATGGATTAGTATTCTAAAATGATTTTGGTTTTGATTGCATGAAAAGTCTTGATTCAAAACTTATTTTTACATATTACTATAATAGATGGAAAGTGCGAAAAGTAAGACAAATTTAGTTTTCCCTTTGATGATGCATTCGGCCTACCATGGGATTTTTATCCCAATGTCTATAATTTTTTTGCAATGTATTTTGATTATTATTGACATGTATGTATGTATGATAAATGATAAAATTGCATATTAGTTGAAGGAATGACCCTAGACAAGCTGAAAGGCACTTAGGTATACTTAAGGTATCTTAACCTTATATTGTGATTAGAATGTGAATGTGATTGGAAAATATGGAACTAGCTATTATGATGACTTGATAATGAATAAGTGGTCTTGAGTTGATGAAGTGATTGATTGAATGAATGGATCAAAAGAGTTAAGCATGACACTCGAAAGGTTATTTGTCAAGTTGACATGTATGGATGTGTTAAGTATGCTAAGATGATTATTAAAATGAATTGATATCAAGATAATGATATTATGATGACCTTAGAAAGGTATTGACATGATTGTGATGTATTTTCATATGGGCCTATAAAGGCTAAGTGTATGAGACTTTTAAGTTAAATGGTTATGTGCAAGTGATGAGGTGCACTTATATGTGCAACTCTAAGTATATGTGAATGTTAGATGTGCATGGGGTGGTTATGGGATAGGATAGCATCATGATTGAAGAAATACTAAGTATCGAATTAAACATTATGATAGAGCTTGAGGAGTCTTAGAAGTCTAAGGGCTACGTGAATTAGGAGTAAAGGAACCATAAGGTAAGTAAACTCTATATTCCTGCTTCCAGTGTGAGTAAACACTGTATTTGTGCTACAAGTAACAATATGTATTGTTACAAATATGTGATATCATGTAATGTAAGCCTTTGAAATTCTTAAAATCAAAGTCCTTTCCATTCTAAAATGAAATTTTATGATTTCCTTGTTAAGCTTGGGTTGCCAAAGGACAATTGGTCCATACCATTTTTGTTTATCCAATGATAATTCCTTTGTGATTATTGCCCTAACTTATATTCTTTCTGGAACTACACTATTCTTGTATCTTTTGTTCAAAAGGATAAACTACTATTGTTATTGGGATACATCTTATTATTGGCTTAAATGTTATTGTTATATGTGATTATCATTAGCTCTTGCTATGGTACCTTTAACCCTTTTTATGCAAAAATCCTCATACCAATGCGAGTAATCATCAACTATGTGCTCCTCATACTGATGCGAGTAATCATCGGCTATATGATCCTCGTACCGATGCGATTAATCACCGGCTATGTGTTTGAGTGATTATGGCAATGGCCTTTACTCTATGTGTTATATGTTCAAGTGATTATGGCAATAGCCTTCACTCTATGTGTTCGAGTGATTATGGTAGTAGCCTTCACTCTATGTGTTATAAGTGTGATTTCTGCAAATCTTTTTAAATTGCAAACTATAAATCATGAACTATAGGTTATGAGCTATGAGTCCTTTCTAAAGGATATGTGTTATTGTATAAGCCCTATTGTTTACTCATTGAGATCATCTATCTCACTCCTTCTTACTTGTGTGGTTCCAAGTAAGCAAATGTAAGGAGGCAAGGTGATAGCTCAATCATTCTACTTCGCTTAGGGATTCCTTATCCAAGATAATCAGTTTAATATGTTATGAAGAATTATCCTTAGATGCTCCAGGAATATTTATTTTTGGATGTTTATTTTAAAATGTTATCTTTTAAGGTTTTAACTAGATTCTAAATATTATTTCCCTATGGATTATGTTTAAAGTATATTTTAACTATACTTCTGCAACTTAAGGTTTTCAAAAATAAATAAAAAAAGGGTTTATTTAAGTTAATGTAAGAGGTTTTGGTACAATCCTAGGCAGTATTTGTATAAGTATAAGTGGGTTCTACAGGCGTGGGTGACCTTATGTCTCCCCATGTTCTAGGACCGTTATATCTCTAAAGTTGGGATGTGACAGAAAGAAAAGGAAGAAAATGTTTCTTCAAATTTTCTTTTGATCTTCAATTTTCTTCTTTATTCTTTGTGAAAGAGGAATCTTGGAGGTGAGCTAGGTGTGAATGATCTAGAGGCTTCACACTTGGGAAGTTCTTTATTAAAGAAAGAAGGAACCTACAAGAGGTAATATGATTACTCTTCCTTCTTCTTTATATGCATATGTGTTTTACACATAAATTAATTGATTGCTTGAATGAATTTGGACCAAAATTGGGTGAAGAGAAATTTTAAAATATTTCAAATTTCACCTCATCACCTTCCTTCCGCTGTATTTGACTACACCATTCCTTCAAAAAGAACTAGAGCAGCTAGTGGCATGAAAATTAATGAAGAGGAGGCCACAAAGAAGGCTACTAAAAAGTTGAAGAAGTTTGTCTATTCTAAGAAAGGAAAAGAAAAGGTGGGTTCTTCTTCCAATAAAAGTGCATTGGAGATGGTTGTGGCTGATCTCTCTACTTTAGAGAAGGATGTAATGAAATCAGCCATAGCTCTTACTTTGGTGGATGCAGATGAAGAGGATTTCCAGTCTATTTTTGCTATACTACAAAGAAGTAAAGCTTCTGAAGCTTCTCTAGGAGAAAAATAGTTGTTGGTGAAGAAGCAATACACACTATTTAGACAAAAGAGGTTTAAGAATAGGAAGCTCCTGCTCATGCTACTATAAGAGACTTGCCCATCTCTGACTACTGAATCTCTTACTCTTGGTACAATATATTCAACACTTAGCACTTCGTGAACTTTATTTAGTATTAAGTATTTACACTAGACAATGTTGTTCTTTAGCAGGAGAGAATTTTAATTCTTTTGATTATGATGACTATTATAATAATCTAGTAGCTAAAAAAGCCAGAGCCAAAGCTGCTACATTATTTAGGTTGAGGGTGAGCCTTTAAGCACAGTTAGTCATGATTTCTCAGTTGTAATAAATGTTAAAGCTCCATCAACTGAGAAGGAGAGAACCTATGAAATATAGGTAAGAACAACTTTCAAAAGAGTTATTGAGCCTTTGGATAGTAATGGTTCTACTCCTCTACCTTCAAATGATGAGGATTATGATTGAGGCATTCTTATATTCTAAATTTCACCTTCATCAGTTCAAACACACCAAGGATTTTGGGATGCATTGAAAGTGTTGGAGTTGAAGCAAAGACTATGGAGTAAAGACGCCTTTCTAGAATGAAGGGTGTGCTTATTGGTAGACCAAAGTACATAAGGGATAAAGTTCTTAGGAATGAAGGACTCCATAATAAGACTTCTTCTGGCCACCATAAGCTTTTGACTCTTCATCCAAAGCTCTACTTCAAAAATTTTCCAAAATCTGTTAACTCTAGCGAGCAGATGACTCAGTAGATTTTGCTAATGATCTTATCATGAGTTTACATCCTTTTTTGCCTTTTTGCTATTAGCCTAAGACTTCTACTAGAGAATTATTGGAAAGAGAAGTGTTCAAAGGCTATAATGTTAGTAGATCTTTGGATTTTACTTTCAACTCATCTTGTAATATCTCTTCTAATTACTTATTCATTTCTTTATGTAGACCATGAGAACGACAATGTCTTTGATAGAGCATATGAATGCTTATGATGAGTTTTATATTAAAGCACAAAAGGCAACTATGAAGAGTATTGACTGCATGAAGAAGTAATGCTCTATCATTGATCATTTCTATGATGAAGTTAAGCAACTAAAGAAAGAGAAATCTAATACTGAAAAGCTTAACAAACTATAAGAAAATAGATAGATTGTGGACTAAAAATGCTAAACTAATTAAGGATGTAGCTCAATGGTAAGTGGGGCTAAAAGAAGTAGAAGAAGCTTTTGCGAAGAGGGCTGAGAGCCTTAGTGCTTCAATCAATCCTTTATAAGAATCTTTAGCAAAAAAGGATAAAGGCATTAAGGAATTATGGTCTTCTTTAAAGGACTCTGAATAGGTAGCAAGGAGTTTAAAGTTAAAGATTGACTAGTTACAAGGAGAGGTAGATCAAATTAAAGCTAGCTAAGATTAATTAGCTAAAGTGAAGAGAAAGGTGGATATCTTAGAGTAAGAGCTTAATGTCAAAAGATGTAGGACAAATGAACCAAAGCTTTGAGTTGAAAGCATTAGAAAAGATTAGTAATTTGTCATTAATGACTTCATCAAATCTAAATTACTTAAGAAATTGATCACTTTAAAGGGGATGTAGTAAGCCACAAACTTTCATAATAAGGCCATTGATGATGTTGCGAAGAAGTTCCCTAGAGTACTTTAAGAAGGTTTCAAAAAGAAATTTGGTGTGATTCCTAATATTAGCAAAGGTAATTTGGCTGCTCTGTTCTTTAGAAGTCAAAGCTCTAGCATGAAGGATACATCTACTTCTGGGCAACCTTCTTCAACTTGAATAGCTTCCTCTTCAACTCCTAATGGTCTTCTTTTTTGTACATAGTTAGGATACTTGTAAGATCAGCAATTCTTGTAATTCTTTGAATCAATGAATAAATTGATATTCTTTTTTAATACTATTTCATCTCTTTTTTGTTGAAACCTTTTTATAAGTAATTGTATGGAGTTAAATTTGAATCTTATACTTAATTCTTGAATTTGAATCTTGAACTAAATGCACTTGAAGCACTTGAATTGTATTTATAGTTATTATTTTTGTAGTCTAATGAAGGAATTTGTTGCTTCTGTCTTAGTAATATCATATGTCATAGACTTGTAGGATGTGCCTTAACTTGATGAGGACTTTATCCTGGCCTTAGCAGAAGCTTTGTTTTTGCCTTAGCAAAGGAAATAGCTCAACTTGATGAGGATTTTGGCCTTGCCTTAACAAGGGCATTATCTTTGCCTTGGTGAAGGAAATACCTCACCTTGATGAGATTTTAGCCTTGCCTTATCAAGCACTTTGTCTTCACCTTAGTGAAGGAAAAACTCACCTTGATGAGGATTTTGGCCTTACCTGGATAAGGGCTTTGTATTCACCTTGGCAAAGGAAATAGCTCACCTTGTTAAGGATTTTAGCCTTGCCCTAACAAGGGATTTGTCTTTAACTTGGCAAAGGTAGAGAAGGATGTGAAGCGCATTTCATGAGGTAGAATATGTTTTAAGATACTTCATTATTTCTAAATCATTTGTAATACAGCTTGAGGTGTTAAATATACCAAGCGTGAGGAATTTCAACTCCTTCTAATGTTATAGGTTTATATGTTACAGGACCTATCCCTTTTTGTACTTAATATGGTCCTTCCCACATTGGTGCTAGCTTCCCCATTCATTTTCTGTGGCCTATGCCTTTATGGTATCTCATTACCAAGTCCTCTTTAGTAAATACTCAAGTTCTAACTTTTTTGTTGAAGTAGCTGGCTATTTTGGTTTTGTAAGATTTCAGGCAAATGCTGCCTTATGATAAAGCTCTTGTAAGAGATCTAGATCAATTCTTATTTCTTAGTGTTATTCTATATATCTAAAGGACATGGTCAATTTCATCAGTCTAACCTCTACCATGACCATCTAGTCGTTTATTTAATCCTTAGAGGATAGTTTGATTAACCACTTAAGTTTGCCCATTTAATTATGGATGAGTAATGGATAAGAAATGTTACATGATCTAAAGGCCATCACAGAAAGTTCAAACCTTAGCATTATCAATTTTTTTTCCTATTATCACTGACAAATTAATATGGAACACTAAATGGACATAGAATATTCCTCCACAGGAAATTGGCAATCTTCTCCACTGTAATAATGGCAAGTGCTTCAGCTTCTACCACTTAGTGAAGTACTCAATAGCTACTAGCAAGAACTTTCTTTGACCTAAAGCCATTAGGAAAGGCCCTAGGATATCTACCCCTCATTTAGCAAATGGCTAAGAGCCTATGATTGAGATATGTTCTACTGCTGGAGTGTATTAGCTAGAAGCATATTTTTTACAAATAGGATAGCTTTATACCATCTTAATTGCATCTTGTTTGATTGTTGACCAGAAATATCCCTGTTTGATCACTTTCGCTACCAGTGCTTTGCCTTTTACATGCATCCACATGACTATTCATGTATCTCTTGCAAAACATAATCTACTTCAATTAGTTTGGGACACTTTAACCATGGCAAAGAATAGGCTCTCTTGTAAAGTACTTCATAATGCAATGAAGAATGAGCACTTTGATATTTTACCTTTCTTGCCATCTTCAAGTTTGAGAGAAGTTCCCTCTTATCTAGATAAGCTCTTATAGGATCCATCCAACTAGGCTTTCCATCAATATGCATGACTTTCTTTCTGTTTGGAATACTAAGGTAAGGAAGTGATCCCATAAAGATTTTTTTAAGGAAGCTCAATTGGATGATTAGTTGTCATTTTGCTGAGACTATTTATTTTGTTATTGTCAATTTGGGGGATTTTGTTGAACTAGACATCTATATTTCTATCTTTTATCTTTCAAACTAAGGCTTTAACCTTTTCTAAATACTTTAGCATAGTTTCATCTTTTAGCTTGAATTCTCCTTTGATTTGACCAAGTATTAATTAAGAGTCATTGATGACTTTCAAAGTTTCAAGCCTTAAATAATCAGTGAGTAATAGCCCTTGGATCATTACTTCATACTCTGTTATATTGTTCATGGTTGAGAAATCCAATCTTAAGGCATATTCATGTAGAAAAGCATTCTCTTTCTTAACTATATGCTTGCATCACTACTTTCGTACTACTTGCCCTATCCATATAAAGTTTCTAGGAGAAACTATTATGAGTTAGTGAAAAGCCTAATTTAACTTATTAAACAACTTCACAACTTATTGAACAACTTCATTTGATTTCGCCTATTCTATTGAAGATGGTGGAACATAAAAGGAGCATTTAGAGATAAAATTAGTTGGAGCTTACACTTTGATAGCTGATCATGGCTTGTATTGCAATCTATGTTAGCTCTATTTAACTGACCAATATAGCATTTGCCCTGAGGTCTCTGGGCGATTAAGAACTCTTTGGTGTAGCTGATCAATTACCACGACTTCTTAGTGTGCTTAGAGATAAATCTTGTATTTTTTGGCTGATAAAAGCAAAGTATAAGCCAATTTTTCTATTGGAACATAATTCACTTCACTGTTATAGAACTTTAGTGAAGTAGTAAATTGGCTTTTATGTTGAACCTTCTTTTCGAATTAGAGCATAACTTATTACTTGGTTTGAGGCAAAGAGGTAAATTAAGACTTATTCTCCTAGCAATGGTCTACTCAATATCTATTCAATATTGAGAAAAGTGTTAAGTTTTTTGAAAGCCACTTCACACTTAGGCATCCACTGAAACATATCTATCTTTCTTAATTTTTGAAGAAATGCATGTACTTTTCAACAGACTGAGATAAGAACCTATAAAGCTGCTATTTTTCCTGTGAGCTTTTAGAATTCTTTCAAATTCATTGGTGGTTCCATATCAAGTATTGCTTTAACTTTATTTGTATTTGGCTCTATTCCTCATTTGTTAACCATGAAGCTGAGGAACTTCCCACCATTGATGAAGAATGAACTCTTTTAAGGATTTAACTTCATCCTATAATCATTCATCACTAAAAATATTTCCATGAGATCTCAAATGTGATATTGGAGACTCTTACTTTTAAGTATCATATCATCAATATATATGTCCATCTTCTTCCCCAATAAGTCTTTGAACATCATATTGATGGGTCATTGATAAGTGGCTCTAGCATTCTTGAGACCAAACAGTATGGAAATATAATAATAAGTACCTTTTTCTATGATAAATGATGTCTTCTCTTCATTTTCGAATGTGTCCTTATATGATGATATCCTTATTTTGCATCTAGTGAATATAGAAAGCTACAGCTAGCTGTTGAGTCTACTAGCTTATCTATCATAGGTAATGGGAATGAGTCTTTCGGACAAGCTTTATTGAGATCAGTGGAATCTACATGCATCCTATAGATTATATTGGACTTCCTAACAAGAATAACATTGGCTAACGATTTAGGATAGAGAACTTCTCTAATGAATCCTGTCCCTATTAGCTTATCAACATCTTCTTCAATAATTGCTTGCACTAAGTTGATGGGTGATGATCCCAAGACTAATTATTGGTATCTCCATAAGGTCCGCATAACTTTTGATAAGCTTTGTTTAAGGAAGTGTTGGGCTTTTATCACATCCTAACTTCTGAGATATGACAGTTTCAAAACATGAGGAGACATAAGGTCACCCACACCCGTAGAACCCTCTCATACAAGGTTAAATACTATCTAAGATCATACCAAAATCTCATGCATTTAACTTGTATTATTATTAATAAAGGAAATCCTTAACTAGCGGAAGAATAGTTTAAAATACTTTAAGTACAATCCATAAGAAAAAGAATAATTAAGATTCCAAATTCATCATCGATGTATAATATTCCAAAAACAAAACTCCCAAAGCATTTAAGAGTGATTACCATAATGCTCATTGAGTAAACAATACAACTTGTACAATAACACATATCTCTTTAGAAGGGTTTGTAGTTCATTATTCATAACTAGTTTGTGATTTAGCAAGTTTCACAGAAATCAAACTTATAACTTATAACTTACAAAGTGATGGCTTTTGCCTTATTCACTCGATCACATAAGGGAGAGGTGGCATCATACCAAATTCCAACTCCCAACTTATAAAGAAGCATAAAACTAATCAGACTCTATAGCTAGAATCATCCCTTCTAGCTGAGGTGGATATACTACCCCTATCCATTGAGTTAAGACCATGTGCACAGATTTTGATGATTTCCCGCATCAACACAAGGATTTTTGTATATAAGGGTTTATAAGTACCATAGCCAAAGCTAATGGTAATCACTTGTAACAAAAGCACGAAAGAATGCAATCGTATGTATAATAGTAGCAATAGAAGTTTAGTTTTTTGAACAGAAGATAAACAACAGTGTGGTTCTAGAAAGAACATAAGGTAAAGCAACAATCACAAGGCTCTTTTCTTATTATTGAATGGTCAATAATAGTTTTAGACCAATTGTCCTTTGGCAATCGAAACTTAACAAAGAAATCATATAATTATAATTTATGATAGAAAGGAACTCGAGTTTTAAGATTCTCAAAGGTTCATAAATCATGATAACTTGTACTTGTAACATGAATATAATGTTTACTCACCTTGTGGTTCCTTAGCTCCTAATGCTAGTAGCCCTTGCACTTCTAACAATCCCCAAGCTCTAACATAACATTACAATTCAATACTTAGCATTGGCTTAACATCATGCTATCATATCCAATAACTACCCCATGCACATATAGCATTCACACATACTTAGAGTTGCACTTAGAAATGTACTCATCACTTGTATACAACATATTAACTTTTAAGTCCTGCATACTTTGCCTTCTTAGGTTTACATGAATTCACATAATAGTTCATATCAAGACTTTTCCAAAGCCAAACACAATAAATCATAATCTTAATATCAATTAAATTTAACTTCCAACTTGGTACACTCAGTACCTTCCACACATATCAACAAAACGAGTAAACCTTAAAAAGTCATGCTTGCCTCTTTTAGGCCAAATTGTACAATCAATCCCATAGGCAAATTAAGATCATTAATTCATAATTAACACATCACAAAGCCCAATTCACATGCCACTTAACCATGTACACATATTAGCCAAACATATCAATTAGGGTTTTGGAAACCATAGGCATAGGCCAAACCACTCTAAGAATTTCCTAGAGTTACTCCTTCAATCATCAAGTAATTAAATCATGTGCTATTCATATACACATATCAATAATCACTAAAATAAACCTTACAAAAATTATGGTCGAACCAACAAGACCATGGGAAACCATGGATTTTTCTTGTTTTTCATATTTTTTGATCATTACAGCAATATGTAAACTCATGATCTAAATCAATATTTTTCATGTAATCATAAAAAAATTAGTTTAGGATAAAAAAAACATACAAATCACTCCCCTAATGCATGTATGCATGAAAATTCCAACTTTTAGGTTTTAGGGTTCACCTTTGATGGATTTGAGAAGAGAGAGATATGTTCACGGTTGGAAATCAGTTTCTCCCTCCAAAAATAAACCTAGGCCAAAAATAATAAAGAAAAATTAGAAAATATATAGCTCATATGGATTACTTATGATTATTTTCATAAAATTCAAAAATTAGCTTCAAAGGGAAGGAAAACTTATAAGGAAGATCACAAAATCACAAAGTTTGGAGGCACCTTGTGTTTTTTGGTCAAGATGAAATTTTTAAGAGAAAATTCTATAAAAATTTGATGGGAAAACAAAATGGAGGCTGCCAATCTACAAGGGGCCAATATTAGGTTGCAATTAGGGTTTTGGTGCAAAATTACAAGATTGCCATTAATGAGCTAGATTAGAAGTGCTTAGGTGTCTTGGGCTTTTGGTGAGTTGGGCTTTTAATCTAATTTATGGGCTGATTATAATGTATTAAAAATAAAATATTTTTCTTCTTATTTTCATTAAAATTCCCCCAAAAATATTTAATTTAAATTATTTTAAAAATGATCATAAAAATTATTTTATGCTTAAAAATCACTTTGTGCATGAAAGTTCACTTTATATGCATTAAATTAATTTATGCATATGCACTTCACATAAATCACCTATTTCATGTTCATAATTCATATTATGCATATTAGAACTAGTCTAGCATGCCATTTTCTCATAAATCACATAGCACATGAAATTTCATGAAAGCACACACTTTGTCACAAGAGCTCTAAAATCAAGCAATTTGTCACGAAACTCCTAGCAAGGGTATGGGTTGTTATAGCTTCTCTCTTCTGTTCTTCACTCAATGAATAATTAATAAATAGAAACTTCTATGACTCCTTTTGCTAGATGAAGAACTTTTCCAACTTGCCCACTGACTTAGTTCTCTAAGGTGGCTTTGATTTTACAAATTGAGTCTCGACTTCTACCATCGTGATTTCTTCTGAGGAAATTTTCCTCATCCTTTGATCTCTATTTGAATGACTTACTTTAGTGGTGGGGTTGCCCTAAACATAAAGCTCTCTGCCTAATAGCTATGGAATAACCATCTTTAATCTTTTGATATTTATTGAAGCATCAACCACATACAATAATGGTCTCCCCATCAATATATTATAGGCAAGAGGTGTCTGAACAATGACAAAGGTGGCCATCATTGTAATATAATCTGTTGAATTACATATGGTGAAAGGTAACCTTATAACTCCCTTTGATGGAACTTCAGAGCCATCTAATACATGAATGGGATTATTCAATTCTTTACGATCTTCTTCTTTTAATCCCATTTTATATATGCTTCTGAGGTGATTAGATTGACCAAACTCCCATCATTAACTAGTATCCTCCTTACTATGAAGTTAGTAATTATAACCTGGATCACCACAGGGCTTGCATATGAAACCTCAAATGTGTTTTCGTTAACCCACATCTTAGTTCCATTATATAACACAAACTCTAGTGACTCTTATATTTTGGCCAAAGTCATGGCTTTAGTTTTACCAAGTTATGTTTCGATGGCCCTGTAATCAATCAATGTATGATATTTATTATACCTTTGTTCATAGGTTATTTTCCTCTATCTTGGGTCACTTTGGGCTCTACTATGCTAACTCTCTTCTTTTTGACAAGGTTCCTTAGATAATCGTATTAGATGAGCTTTTTGATTTCTTCCATTAATGATTTTTATTCATTGGTTTTGTGGCCATATATGTCATGAAAAAGGCAATATCTAGTCTTGTCTTTTAGTTTAGTAGATCTTATCATTGGTCTTGGCTTCATCCATATGCTCTAATCTTATAATACTGTGAACACCTCAGCTAGAGTAGCATTGAGATGTGTAAGCTTTGAGGGATAAAAGTGGGGTGGTCTTGATCTCTTTAGACCTCTTCGTCCAGAAGTAGCTAGCAGTTGCTGCTGGATCTTCTCCACTGTTTGAGATATTTCAACTTCTTTCTTTGACTGTGTTATAACTTCTTGTGACATTGATATTTCTGATCATCTCCTTTTCAAAATTTGACTATAGTTACAGGCATTATCTTGCCTGATGTGTATCTAAGGTATTGACATGGTTTCTTCTAGAATCTATAGTGCATGCCTACTCAAGGCTTTGAAATAATCCTCATAAGTTATCCCATTTTTAAGTGCTTCAACAACTCTTGATTGATCTAGTTTTGTCACCTTTAAGGCTTCTTTATTGAAGTGTGCTATATAATTTCGAAGAGCTTCTTTATCCTCTTAGATTATCTATTCGAAGGACTGAGTTCTTTTTTATGTTAGAATACTTACAATGAACTTGTGAACGAAGTTCTCAACAAGTTGTTTAAAAGAACTAATACTATCTTCTTCTAAACCATCAAACCATCTAATAGCTGCTCCTTCCAGAGACCTTTGAAAGGCTTCACATAAGACTACATCACTTATGGTTTATAATTCCACAGTGTGCTTATAATAATCTATAACATGGGTCTTTAGATCAGATTCTCCATCATATCTTACAATTGATGGTGACTTAGACTTTTCTAGCATATGATAATCACTTATTCTTTTGACAAAAGGTGATTTTAAATCAAGTCCCAAGTTCTTATCCATCATCTTTTTATTTCTATCTCCCCGCTTCTCTTCCATAAGCTTTTTCATTGTTTCTCTCATCTCCTCTGGATCATGTTGACTAGTAGCCTTTTGGCTTTGCTGGCTTCTACCCTTTCCTTGGAACATCCTTCAGGACTAAAAGTCTTCTTGTCCTTCATGACTAAAAGTCTTTTTGTCCTTCCCCTTGTCATGAGAATCCCTGCCTCTTAGATTACTTTAACTCCCTTCCTCCCTCACCTATATGTTGTGACTGCTCTTCTCCAGGGACAATCTTTCATTATCAACATGCAAATTCTTTCTACATTCATATCTCCTATCTCTTTGTGATGAAGGAATTCTCCCATCATCCTCTTCATTTCTAGCAAACTCATCCTTATTGACACTCTCCACTTTAGGCTTCAACCTTTTTCCTTGACTTTTTTCAACCCTTTCACCATCATGAGCACTAGGTTGATGAGGCAAAGGTTGATTCACATCACCCCTTGCTATATGTTTTAAAATTATGGCAGTTTCATGCATAGGAGGTGAAGTATTTGATTTTGTGTAATAACCAAGGGTTGGGTTGTGAAGGATAATGTAAGATAATAGAGTTTAAAAATCATAAAGATGATGGAAAATCTATATGGTGTGTGGAGATGTCAGTTGAAGGGATTTGAACATTGTGTGGCATCAAACTACTCAAATATTGCTTGAAAGTTACTGAATCCATGGGAATAGCCTGCGACATTTGTATAAGAGTAAATTGATATGCTAGTATTATTGATGATACACTCCTAATGAGATTTGACTTATTAAAGCACTAGGAAGTGAAGGAATGGTGAAGTCAATCGTCGTAGAAGCTAGATGGTGGGGTGAAATTTGCTGATGAAGCTTATGCTCTTTATAATGATTATGCATTCAGATTAGGGTTTAGTGTTAGAAAAGGTAAGCAAAGGTATAGAGCAGATGGTATAACACTATTGATGAAAAAGTTTTATTGCTCTAAGGCTGGATTAATAAGGGATACATCAAAAGGGAATAAGTGTTATGCAAAGTTGGATATTCGTAGTGGTTGTCAAGCTTTTGTGCAGTTTGATATTGATAAGGATGGAGTTTGGACTATAACAAAACATAAAAAGGATCACAATCATGAGCTATGTGCACCAACAAAAGTTCATCTCCTTTGTTCGTATAGAGAAATTACAAAGAATCAGCTTACTTATCTTGAGCATTTAAAGAAAAGTGGAATTCCAGTTGCTGATGGGATTAGGTTGCTTAAGAATCAATGTTGAGGTTCACCATATGTTGGATTCACTTCTAGGGATGCTTATAACCATTTACGATTGGAGAATATGAAGAAATTAGATGGGAGTGATTCTAATTCATTGATTGAAATTTTTAGAAGAAGACAATTAAATGAAAAAGATATATTTTTTTTTAATTTTGAGGTTGATAATGATTCTAGGTTGTGTAGTTTTTTTTTTTTTTTTGGAGAGATGGACAGATGAAAGAAGATTATTTGCATTTTGGAGATTTGTTAGTTCATGATACTACTTATCGGACTAACAAATATGATATGATTTGTGCACCGTTTGTGGGTATGAATCATCATTGTATGAATGTGATGTTTGGGTGTGGTTTTTTGCTAAATGAGAGAATAGAGTCTTTTGTATGGCTCTTTAGTGTATTTTTAAGATCAATGGATGGGAGACATCTACAAACTATTATGACATATCAGTCTACTGCTATGGCTACTGCGATTGTTCAAGTATTTCCAAAGTCTCATCATAGACTTTGTATATGACACGTTGGGAAAAATTCAAAGAAGAACATAAAGTCTTTAAGAAGTCAAAAAGGATTTATAGATTTGTTCAATTATTTGTTAAAATACACTGATATGGAATCTAAGTTTCATTTGTATTGGACCAAGTAAGTTTAATTGTGTTATATACGTTTCTATTTTTTTTTTCAGTGATCTTGGTAGTTCAATATAATGAACCTGTACCCATTGTGTGATGAACCATGATATTATATGTGATGAATCTGTATATCATGTATTTTTTTTAGGTTGTTAAATGAATATAAATGTCACAATAATAGTTGGCTATAGAAGCTTTATAGTTGCAGAGACAAATGGTGTCCTGCTTTTAGCAAGGATTACTTTTCTAGTGGTATTTTATCATCGCAAAGGAGTGAGAGTATGAATTGTTCAGTTTCTATGAGTCTTTTAAGACTGCTGGGCTTTGTGATTTTTATAATTGTTTTGTTGATGTAGTGTTAGAGTGGAGAAGCAAGGAAAATGGTGAAGATATGCGTTGTTTGGAAGGTAAACCGAAGATGTTTTTGAAGCATGTCAAGCTGCTTTCACATGCTAGGGAAATTTATACAATAAAGATTTATTTTATGTTTGAGGAGCAGTTTATGAAGGGTACTACATGTCATCAAGAATGTCTATTAAATCAAGAAAATAGGATGATTTTTCATGTTTGGCATCCAGACGTGGATCTTATTCGTCATGAGGTGCATTTTGATCGGCAAAATCTTAATATTTTTTGCACTTGTAAGATGTTTTCAGAAATAGGTATCCTTTGTTGCCATTGTTTATGTGTAATGAATGTGAATTGTGTTGAAGGAATCCTAGATAAGTATGTAATGAGGAGGTGGATGAAAGAGGTTATTGGAAGTTGAAATATTGATTTTGGTATTAGTTCATCGGTTGATGAATCTGGTATTGCTCCTTCTATTTGGAGAATACAAATGTCATGGAGGTTTCAGCAATTGATTTTAGCTAGTGAATAGAATAGGAAAGCTTGAGAAATATGTGAGGAAGCTTTTAGAAATGCAAAAGTTAGTATTAGGAGTGAGGTTGGTTCTGTTTTTGTTGATGAGTGTGATGAAGGTGAAAGAACATCAATTGAGGAGATTCAAAATCCTACTAAGCATAGAGCAAAGGCTGAACGCAACAAAAGGATTAAAAGCATAATGGAGAAAAGGTGTAATCAAGCAAAAGGGCATAGGAAGAATGATAAAAGGGCTGCATTGGAAACAAAATCAGCAGTACATAGTTCATTTCAGGTTTTTTATTATTACTATTTATTGAATTTTAATATTTACTTAGATATAAGTTGCTATATTTTGTTGATTGTAGGAGTGACAGTTAAAAATATTTTTTTAAGAAACTCTTTTAGAAGTTGCTGGTAATGGATATCTTGCACATTCGAGTTCTGGCATCTCTAGCATATCTTAATTGATAGCTTTTTTATCAAACCCAAGTATAGACTATAGTTCAATTGTGGGACATTGATCGAATGAATTTTTTTAATCCCACATTTTCGAATAATTTGTTATAATTTGTATATGCTAGAAATATTTTTTAAACATATTTTATAATAAAACAAATTTTTTAGTTGAGTTGTTAGTGTTATTGAATGATTATGTGATGAACATGTACATTATATGTTATGAACCTGAACATTATATATTATGAACCTAGACGTTATAGCTAATGAACCTAAATTACTGATTCATATTCATTAAGAACAATAGAAGCACAACTAAAATTTTATAGTCAACAAGATATTATAATTAAAATAGAAGTTCAGAATATGATGAACTTATATGTTATATGTTATGAACCTAAATATTATATATGATGAACCTTGACGTTATAGCTAATGAACCTAAATTACTGATTCATATTCATCAAGAACAACAGAACCACAACTAAAAGTTTATAATCAACAAGAGACTATAAATAAAATAGAAGTTCAGAATGTAATGAACCTGTACATTATATGTTATGAAGCTAAACATTATATATGATGAATCTGGACGTTATAGCTAATGAACCTAAATTACTGATTCATATTCACCAAGAACAATAGTAACACAACTAAAATTTTATAACCATCAAGATATTATAAATAAATAAGAAGTTCATAATGTGATGAACCTGTACGTTATATGTTATGAACCTAAACAATATATATGATGAACTTGGACGTTATAGCTAATGAATCTAAATTACTGATTCATATTCATCAAGAACAATAGTAACACAACTAAAAATTTATAGTCAGAAATGGTATATTATCATACAATCTTAGTTAAATAAACAATCTTACAAATGAAAACCAAATATTCTTAGTTAAACAAACAATCGTAAAATAAAATATAAAGTATTTACAAATGAAAAATATTAGCAAGTTTAGTGTATTAACAATTTCTAAAACTATTATCAACTTAAATGTATTTGTCAATTGTTCTTTTTACTTTGTAGAAATCTTTTTTGTGCTTGATTGATGATAAAGGGTCTGTATTCATTAAGTCTAGAAAACAGAATAGATGTATAATATTTTGCTCTTAGAGACTTTAAGAGAAGGTCCTGTAAAAAATACAATTAAAAATATAAGTAAATAATAACATCCAGAATTAACAAAGTAAGAAGAATTAAGATTTATATCTTACATCATTTTTGGTAAAGTTGGAGTTCCAATTATGTCCTCCTTTGTTTGTCTCCATATGTCTCATGCAATATATTCCACAATCATAAGCATTTTTTTTTTGTCCTCCAAGGCATTCTGAGTAACACTTCTTTGAAATCCTTGATTTCTTTTTTTAAAGATATGCCTTTTGTTGCCAAATATTATGCAAAGGATTCAGACTAAATCATTAATAAAATGTAATATGTGTTAAAAAGAAGTTCAAATAATATGTTTTACTTATGAAGGTAAAATATTTTTTTATTTACAATAAGTTTTAGAGTGTCTTTATACTTCGTGGTATGTTTGATATTGCGTAGCAAGGTTCTGTTATCTATGATTTCAATTTGTTGTTTGTTGAGATTGATGCAAATGAGGAAGTAATGTGCATGGCAAAGAACAACAAAAAATACCTAAAAAAACATTGACATTCTAGGTTTTTGCTTTAGTTGCTCGAACTGAAGCGCCCTATCTTGCCTTTCTCCTTTAGTCAAGAACTAGTCCATCATCTCTTGCTTGAATTCTGCCAATGTAGGTAGGTATGCTCCATACAACCGTTCCTCAATATTTCTCTCGTACTACTACCAAGCCTCCTTCCTGAGTTAGAGTCCTACTAACTCAATCACTCGAGCATCCAAACATGAAAATCAATAGACTAGCTTGTCCACCTCATCCAAAAACTCATATAGGTCATCACCCTCCTCACTACAGAGGATAGGTGGCTGCAGCTTCTTGAATTCTGAGATGCTCATCCCCTCATAAGGTAGCCATTTCCTTTCCCTTCTTGTAGGTGCCACTACTGTAGGAGGTGAAACTCCATTCCTTTCTTGTGTTGGTGGCACTTCCTGCCTTTGAGCTCACAGCTCTTTTAATTCCTCAAGCAAGTCTCTCATTTCCTCGTGCATAGCTTTCACCTCTTGCGAAAATGCTTGCTCACTAGAGCCCATGGTTGGTGCCCTCGAATTAGATCTCTCTCTTGACCCTATAGGTGCAGAGGTAGCATTCAAAGTAGTGTCTGATATCGCATCCTTACTAGCCCTAATAGGTTGGGCAATTGTGCGAACTTTCTTTTTAGGAGGCATTCTGTTATCATGATAAGGAAATTTAAAGCTAACTCCCCTTTTAACCCATTAAACCCTATCATCAAATCATACCTATCATGCATTTTCCATAGGTACATATCACATTATATGACATCACATATCGCATAACATTTACCACATAGCATATATATCAATTCATATATCCTATATCATAATCATGTACCATATAACTTATAACAGCATGAATTTCCTTGTCATATATAAGTCAGGCTGTCATAGGTAATAAAAGAAATCAATGCATATTAAGTTGTTAGGTAATCAATTAACTTCATTCGCATCGCAGGAGTCTTCTTTTTCTTAAGGTGGATAACAGGCATGGCCTTCTCAAATATCTCTCGCCACGTCCTCTTACATGCCACACGCGGTGCTCTCGGTCATAGTCCTTAAGTAGGGGTAATCTTCTTGGTCATCTAGTAAAGGAATCACGAGGCAGATAAGCAAACAATAACAAAGAGTACTATAACTTATTAGGATTTCACGAAACTATACTAACAATAGACTACAAATTACCTTATAGGAAAATTCTTATGCTCCAAGAACAAACTTATTTAACCCAACACATAGACAAGTCTAAACTAGACTTTTAAAACTATAGCTCTGATACCAACTTTGTCACATCCCACTTTTAGAGACATGATGATCCTAGAACATGGGGAGACATAAGGTCACCCATGCCCATATAACCCACTTATACTTATACAACTATCGCCTAGGATCATACCAAAACCTCTTACATTAACTTAAATAAACCTTTTTTTTTTTTTTTGGAAAACCTTAAGTTGTAGAAATATAGTTAAAATATACTTTAAATATAATCTATAAGGAAATAATATTCAGAATCCAATTAAGACCTCAAAAGATAACATTTCAAAACAAACATCAAAAAATAAATATTTGTAGAGTGTCTAAGGATAACTCTTCATAACATATTAAACTAATTATCTTGGACAAGAAATTCCCTAAGTGAAGTAGGATGCTTGAACCATTACCTTACGTCCTCATACTACTCACCTAGAACCACACAAAGAGAAAGGGGTCAGATAAATGACCTCAATGAGTAAACAATATGGCACATACGATAACATATATCCCTTTTTTAAAAGGAAACCCATAGCTTATAACACATAGTTCATGTTTTACAATTCATGAATCAAAGTTTGCAATTTATCAAGGTTTGTAGAAAATCACACTTATTACTTATGAGTGAAGACTCTTGCTCAATTCACTCTTGAGCGAAGACACTGCTCAATTCACTTAAATTCACATAAGTGAGTGAAGACTCTTGCTCAATTCACTCGTGAGTGATGACACTGCTCAATTCACTTGAATATACATATGTGAGTGAAGACTCTTCCTCAATTCACTCATGAGTGAAGACACTACTCAATTCACTTGAATTTACATAAGTGAGTGAAGACTCTTGCTCAATTCATTCGTATTTATGGTAATCACTTATAACAATAGCACTTAAGAAAGCAATAACATGTATCACAATAGCAATAGCAGTTTAGATTATTGAAAAAAGAAAAATAGTAGTGTGGTTCCAGAAAGAAAGTAAGGTAAGGCAACAATCATGAAGGTACTTTATTGTCATTGAATAATCAAAATAGATTTGGACCAAATATCCTTTGGCAACCCAAGCTTACAAAGAAATCATTTAGTCATAATTAAAAATAGAAAAGAACTTGGGTTTCAAGATGTGAAAGGTTCAGATAACATGATAACTTGTACTTGTAACTTGAACATAATGTTTACTCACACATGTAACATGAACATAGTGTTTACTCACTCATGTAGCATGAATACAGTGTTTACTTACACGTCTAACATGAATAGAGTGTTTACTCAAGTAGCATGAATATAGTGTTTACTCACCTTATGGTTTTTTTGCTCCTAGTACACGTAGCCCTTTTAAACCTCTAAAGCTCTTCAAGCTCTTTCATAATATTTAATTTAATTAGTATTTATTTAATCATGATGCTATCCTATCCCATAGCTACCCCATACACATATAATATTCACATATACTTAGAGTTGCACATATAAAGGCACCTCATTCATTTACACATATCATGTTGACTTTAAAAGTCTTGCACACTTAGCCCTTATAGGCCCAAGTGAAAACACATTACAATTATGTCAATACCATTCTATGTTCATCATAGTATCATTATCTTAATATCAATTCACTTTAATGATCATTTTAGTATACTTAACACATCCATACATGTCAACTTATCGATAGCCTTTCAAGTGTCATGCTTAACTCTTATGATCTATTCATTTGATCAATCTCTTCATCAAGTCAAGACCATTAATTCATTATCAAGTCATCATAACATCTATTTCCATATTTCCCAATCACATTCACATTCTAATCACAATATAAGGTGAATATACCTTAAGTATACCTTAATTATACTAAAGTGCCTCTAGGCTAGTCTATAGTCATTCCTTCAACCAACATGCAATTTAACAATTTATCATACATACATGCATGTCAATAATCTCACATAAAAATTATAGATATTGGGATAAAAATGTCAATATAGGCCGAATGCCCTACTCAAAGAAAAACCTAAATTTTCTTATTCTTTGCACTTTCCATCTATTACAGTAATATGTAAAAATATGGTTTGAATCAAGATTTTTCATGTAATTGAAACAAAAATCATTTTAAAACATAGAAATGTAGGAATTAGCTCACATATACATTCGTATGGATGAAAATTTCCAACTTTAAGGTTTAGGATGAAAAACAATGAGTTTTCTTATTTTTGGTATTTTTTGGTCATTATAGCAATATGTAAACAGGTGGTTTAAACCATTATTTTTCATTCAATTACAGCAAATATTAGTTTATAATACCACATGTATGAATTGGCAACCATTGATCATAAGTATGCATGAAAAATCCAAGTTTCAAGGTTTAGGATGAAAATCATGAGTTTTCAAGCTTTTTGCACTTTCCGTTCATTACAGTGATATGCAAACACATGATTTAAATTATTATTTCTCATCCAAAATAAACAAATATCATATTAGAATCCATCCATATACAAATCAGCAGCCACATGCATGAATAATCATAGAATTTTCCAACTTCTAAGTTCTAGCATAAAAACCTTGAATTCCTTTGTTTTCTAAAACTTTTCGGTCATTACAATAATATGTAGAAATATGATTTAATTCAATATTTTTCCTCTAAACACATTAAAAATCATTTTAGAATGCAATGATATAGAAATTTCCCCCCTTGGTATGGTTTTTGCGTAAAAATTTCAATTTTGAGTTATAGAATTCACCTTTGGAGAAATAGCATTGAGAGGTTGGTGCTTTCGGTAGAAAAATTAAATTTTCTCTTAAGAAATCACCTAGCCTGAATTTTATCAGTGAAAATCAGTAATATTTAGTTCAAAATAATTTTTCCAAGATTATTTTCATAAAAATCAAATAGCAAAATGAAAGGAAAATAAAAACTTACGAAACGGTCACGAAATCGCAAGTTTGAAATGATTTTTATGAATTTCGGTAGAGAGAAATATTTTGAAAGAATTTTTCTGCTAAAATAATGAAATAACAGAATGGTAGCTTCTAGAATGAAGGGCTGGCTGAAATTTAGGTTAAATATTAGGGCTTTGGGTGAAATTTTCAAGATTACCCTTAATAAGCTAAGTTAGGAGCGTTTTCATGTAGTGGGTTTTTGGATATTTGGGCTTTTTAATTAATTTAGCACTGATTATAGGTAATTAAAAATAAAATATTTTTCTTATTATTTTCTGTAAAATTCCTCCAAAATATTTATTTAAAAATTATTTTAAAATACTCAAAAAATTATTTTTATGCTTAAAAATTGTCTTTTTGCATGAAAAATCATTTTATGAAAAATAAATTATTTCATGCTAATGCATTTTATTTAAATCATTTATTTCATAATAATAATTCATATTAGGCATATGAAAATTAATTTAACATGACCCAAATTCATAAATCACATCACACATGAATTTTCATATAGTCACACAATTTGTCACAATAACCCAAAAGTCAAATAATTTATTACTAAAACTCCTAGGGTAGATGTGGGTTGTTACAATGTTGGCCTTGATCATCTTCGTCATTGCTTGGGCTAGCCATTGGCCTGGGTATAATATGGCATACAGTGGATCAACTTGATGTCGTACTCTTTACAGAATTGTTTGACCTCATCTGTAATGATGATCATCCCTTTGTGGGTCGTAATTATTTAAGGTAGGCTATTGCGAAGTAGGATGAACTCTTTAAAGAACTTGATGATTGACTGTTGGTTTACAACCATCAAAAGTATAGCTTTCAACCATTTAGAAAAATAGTCAGTCCCAACTAGGATGAAGGAATGTTGCTTAGAAGATTGGGCATAAATTTTTCGAATGATGTCAACAGCCCATCCTCTAAATGACCAAGGTTTAATGACCAAATATAGTTCATCAGTAGGTACTTATTGGATTGGTCCATGTTTTTGACAAGCCTCACACACCTTGGTATAACATGGCAGTCCTTTTCCATGTTCGGCCACTAAAACCCATGCTACTTGAGCAATTGCTTTATCATATTGCTATATTGGTGAACTCTAGCTACTCTTTCATAGACCTTGGCCATAGCTAACATTGCTTCCTTTGGGCTAAGGGATAATAGAAGTTCTCCATTTGGATGCTTTTTATACAATTTTCCTTAATCTTCCTAAAGCCTTAGTGTAACCAACTTGATTTTATGATCTATACTCGATGATGGATTTTTCAAATAGCTAATGATCTCAACTTGCCAATATGTTGATAAATCAACAATGAATATGACTTGATGCTTCATTACTTGTTCCTCTAATCAATCTGTCCCTTTAATACACAACACTAAAATTGGTTTGTATTTTGAAAAAACCTCATCAAACCATGCCAAATACCAACATGCCCTTTAAGCTAGTTAGTTCACTTCCTCATTTTTGGCCCTGAGAGCATATTTTAGAGAGAAGTGCTAAAAACTATCCAACATATACATAGCTTTGGTGCAATAAGGCCAATATGCTATTGATTCACAATTATACTCTCCAGATACTTGCTTAATAATCAGTGATGAATCTCCTAAAATATCAACTGACCAAATGCCAAGCTCGATAAGAATCTCAAATCCAATAATTAAAGGTTCATACTTAGCCAAATTGTTTGTACATGAAAAACTGAGCACAAATCCCAACTTAGTAGATATTCCGCTCGATGAAGTTTTAACTATGCCTACCTTAGCTGAACTCATTGTCTTTGACCCATCGAATCATATCTACCAATTGCACTTAGATAGGTAGTTGACTTGTCCTATTGCCTCTTCGTTGGTTAGGCAATGAGACAAAAAAACCAACTAATGCCTAACTCTTGATGGCCTTTTGAGGTACATACTAAAGTGTAAACTTTGATAAGGCTACAACACATTTACCCATCTTGTTCCTCAAGAATGATCGAGACAAGATATACTAAATAACATCATTTTACTAATTACCAAGATAATAATAGGAAGCATGTAGTATCTCAACTTTGTGCATGAGAAAAACAAAGCTAAGCTCATTTTCTTAATTGATATGTATTTGACTTATGTTGTTGTTAAGATTGGTTAAGGTAATAGACTGCCCATTCAAAATGTCCTTGCACTTGAGCTAACATACTTTTAATAGAGTCCTTCGATGTTGATATGTATAGAATCAATGGCTGATTTAACCTTGGGGGTGTCATGACTAGAGGTTTTGTTAAATAACACTTGATTTCATCAAACATGACCTAGTGTTCTTCGGTCTATACAAACTCCTTATCATTTTTGATTTTTAACAATCCTCTACATGACCAAAGCTTACCTCCAATATTTGAAATGAACCTTTTCAAAAAATTATTCTGACCAATCAACCTCTATAATTCCTTCTTAGTTTTTGGTAATGATGCCTTAATAATTGCCTTGGCCTTATTTTTGTCCACTTCCACTCCTATTCGATGAACTAAGAAGCTAAAAAATTTCCTAGCTAATACCCAAAAGGTGCATTTGAGAAGGTTCATTTTCAACTTATGCTCCCTCATTCACTCAAAAGCCTTGCAGAGGTTGGCCAAGTGCTACTCTTCTTACTAAGATTAAATAACCACATCATTAATATAGACTTCCATAAATTTTCTAATCATATCATGAAAGATAAGGTTCATAGCATGTTGATATGTAGCCCCAACATTCTTGAGGCTAAATGGCATAACTAGCCATTCATATGTACCAATCGGCCTTAAGCATCTAAAAATGGTCTTACTTACATCATCCTTTGTAATTTTGATTTGATTGTAGCCTGAGTGTCCGTCTATGAAATTGAGAATTATTAGAGGATAATTCCCTAGAGCTATGTATATGTTATATAAATGTAAAAAATTATCCCTAAATGGCAATAAAATATATGATTATAAATGAAATTGTTCCATTGTAATAAATTTATATTTGAAGTCCATAGGTATCTTTCAAAAGAGGATTTATTCTCAAGTGTTGAGAATATGGATGGCATATCGCTCTTAAATAAATACTTTGAAATATTCATGGTCATAGGATTAATGACTGGGCATCATTAATTCTGAAAAACCATCACCTCTGTTTGTAATCTATAATTAGTATCTAATACTTATGATTATAGAGACAGTGAACATCATAATTTTGACAAATGTTGTCAATATAAATATGTGGATATTCATTTGATGAATAGTTAAACTATGACGTTAGATGATGATTACGTGGAGTTTTATTGCTAGTCAATAAATCATCATCTAGGTGATAATTATACATATAGTTCTTTGACTTGAGCAATACTGTATCTCATTCATCGATAGTTAGAATTTATTACTACTTATATACTAATGCTATTCAAGTATTGGTATATGGTATGTGATAGTTCTAACTAGTAATTTATGGAGGTAAGTGATTGCCAAGAAAGAATTCATTAATTTGAATACACAAGGAAGAAATCCTATGCTATATGATTATTCTTAACAATCAAATCCTTGGTGAAGGTAGTAAAGATTCATTAGAAAGGGTTTCTAGTAGGAATCAATTTTATCAAGAATTAGAATTGAGATATAGATATATGATAGAAGCATATTAGGATTTGACAAATCCATGACCCTAGCTAAGATTGGAATTTCGCAATAAAGGGATCTTAGTTACGTTAATTATGATCAATAGTCCATTAAATGACTAAGTAATTAAACACTTATATTCATTCTAATTAGGTAGTTATGATATGATATGATAGGTGTCACTCATGACTTATGGGGCCAAGGGTGAAATAGAGATTTCACATTAGTAGAGAAAAGTGTTTTCTCAATCCCATTGCTAATTATATATGAACCTAGAAAGTCACAAACTCAAAAGTATTCACCTTCCAAGAATCAAAGATTTACCATAATAATTAATTAAAGTATTTAATTAATTGATTAATGGTAAAAAAGATTGAACTTGTAATTAAATTTACAAAGACCCTAGTATGTCTTATAGTTTAAATCTAAAATGATTTCTTATTAATTAAATCCTAATTTATATATGATATAAATGAGAAGGATTAAATTAATTAAAACTATGGATGAGTTACAAGAATTAATGTTGAGGTTTGGACAAAACCCTAAATAGCCTAAGCCCATTTGAGAAATAAAGAGAGGAAATTTAGGAATTAGAGAATTTCTATAATCCTAACGCCCATATGATGAGTTTAGGGGTTAGAGAAAGTCTATTAAGGTCAAAATGGTCTTTTAACTATTTAAGGTTTAATGGAAATAATCATCGAACAATAAAAGGTAATATGGTCTTTTATATTTAACCCTAAAGCATAAAGTAAACTAAATATCTCATTTATCCCCTAATATTAAACCTAGTTGTTGGCTATATAAAGGAAATGATGTTGTTTAATTTGAAATGCTTTTATGCACATCTTTTCTATAGAAAAATTAGCAACTATTCTTAAAAGAAAAAGAGAAAGAAGAAGCCTTCTTCAAATTTCTTATTCTTTGTGAAAGAACTTAAGTTTTTTGAAATGAAAAGATATATCCATGGTAATAAAAAGAAATCAAATCACCAAAGATTTATATTAGAAGAGCTTGTATTAAATTAGGCTACCAAGAGAGAGAATAAAGAACATCTAAGTAAATCAAAGTAAAACTTGGAGGTTGAGCTTAGTGTGGACAATCTAGAGGCTCCACATTTGAGGAGCTTTTGGAGAGGAAAGAAAATTTAAAGTTCACAAGCTTCAAAAGGTAATTTGATTACCACTTGATCTTCTTTCTTTCTTATGTGTTTTACACACTAATTAATAGATTACTTGAATGATTATTGAACTCATTTGGGTGAAAGTGAAATTTTAAATTGTTTGAAATTTCATCCACCATATTGCTTCCACTTAATTTGCACCCAATATTACTTTAAGAGTCATCTTACAAGTAGCCAAATCTATCAAGATATCTGAGATTAGCATTAGGTACTCATCCTTAGGAGTTAATGTATTGAGATTTCTAAAATCTACAGAAATCCTCAGCCTCCCATTTTTCTTGATCACATGGATGATGTTGGAGAGCCATTCCACATAGGTAGCCCTTATAATAAACCTAGCCTCAAAAAGTATTTTTATTTCTTCTTGGACTAACTCATCTACCTCCTTAGATATTCATGTCATAGGCTTCTTAAATGGCTTATAACCTTGGTAACTGATGCTCCAATAAAGCTTAGTCTAGGCCAAGCATCTCATCATAATTCTATGTAAAGTAATCTTTATACTCTCTTAGTAATGCAATAAGCTTTGCCTGAAATTTGGTGTTTAGTTTAGCCTTGATAAATGTTAACCGTAAGTTAGCCTCAGTTCTTTAGCCTCTTTCAACAAGTCTTAGACTTCAAGTGGCTCATCTTAAAGCTGTTGGGAAGCCATTTTCAAATCTTTTAATTGTAATAGCTTGTTGGATCTTGCTTTTCATTCTCATAAATACACTCAATCATAGCTACTTGCCACTCCTTGAAGTGCCTTTAAATCTTCTTCAAAATCTTTTTGTGAACTTACCTATAAGAATTAATAAGATGATGATGTTCAGCTAGCAAGCTAAACCAGAGAAGGCATTGAAACTTCATTTGCCAAAATTCTGGACTAGTCTAAAGGTGTTAGCTCAAGCTGCTTCCTTGTACTCTTACCATCTTAGGTTGATAGAATAATTCATGCCTAAGGCTCATAGAATAAGGAGTCAGCCATTTGCACCTCCTCTTTGAATGGATTTGCATCAGTATGCATTATCTCCATATGGCTCTCCTTAAGAAGTATCAAGTTTTGATGAGTGGAATAAGGAATGCATTTATTGGAGTGTATCCAATCATGGCCAAGTAGAATGTTGTAGCTACTTTTCACATCCATTACAAACATGCCTTCAGGCTTATTTTCATGACTGACCTTCATTTCAACTATTATGAATCCTTTTGCCATTTTTTCCCTTCAGTGAAGTCAGTCATTAAAACATCAGCCTTCTCCAAATTATGCTTTCTTAGGTCAAGCTTTTTGAGGAGTCGTAATGGTATAATATTCACCCAAGCTCCATTATCCAGTAGAACTCTATTGATAGGGATCTCATTCACCTCATCCTTTGTTTAAAGAAGTCGAATGTGATTTGTTAAAGCCAAGGGTGGCTCTTTCAAGATAACTGACTATTGTACCTTCTCATCCTCTTTAAAAGGCTAAGCTTCAAAAATGTCTCCATCAAGGGTTAATTATTGGCCAAGTGATAAGTGCTTAGCTTACTACATTTTATCCCTTATTCTTAATGTATTTTATCCTTAAATTGAGTTTGGTTTGTTTGTTTAGTGCTTTTCTAGAATTCTTTTAGTGTACCCAGTGCCAAATGATGCCATAAACCAAATGTGACCTAGAATGGTGAAGAATCCAAGCTAAAATGCTGATTTTTGGAAGAAGATGGGCAGACACCACTGAAATCCCAGCTGAGATTCCATTCGTGTGGGCAGACACCATTGAAATCCTAGCTGGGATTTCATCCGTGTGATAAGAGCAAAATTAGAAATACATCCACTAGCCTCAACGAGTGGAGCCACCACTGAGATTTCACCCATGGGCCCCTGGTGTCGTAGACACCACTGGAATCCCAGCCGTGGCTCCAGTAGTGTGAGGTTAAATTTCAGCAATATAAAACAAATTAGATAGCATTTTAATGGAGAGCCGCCACAGAGTAAAAATAGAGATTTAAGAGGGTTGGCTAAGCCTTAGAGTTATGGGAAAGGCTTGAAGGCTAAAGATATTAAGGATTTAATCAAATCAAAAACCAAGATCCAAGTGGATGTGGAAGATTAAAGAGAAGATTTTGAAGAACATCACCTAGATTTGTTTGAGATTTCTTCCTCCATTATTTTTCTGCATCTTTATTCTTCAATTTTAATATGAACTAATTATATTTGTAATGAACCCTAGTTTTGATTGTACAGATTGAAGGATTTAAACTTTAATCAATTCATCTTTGGTTGTTTTATTTTCATGATAAATCTTATTATTCCAATTAGCAATTGCTAGCTTGTTGATTAGATATTGTTTCTATATTGGACGAGTAGAGATACCCTGGTATAGATAGATCACTCATGGGAATAGAGAGTTGATTAGAGTTCTAAAGATAGACCTACAAGACTTTTTTGGATGTTAATCTCTTGAACTTAATGATGCTCTTATTTGATTATAGGTTGAGAAGAGATTCCCTTGTAATACTTGGGAAGTTAGGGATTTAATCGCTTGAGAAAGGTTTTTATCTAATTTAGTGAGAGTCCAACTCAATCCATTGTTTGATATGCATGAGAAATTAGGGAGAGTTATATCTAGGTTAGCTTTGCCTAGATTATCTCCATCAATATCATTTACTTGCTTTCTTAGGTTAGCTTAGTTAATTTAACTTAGTTTAATTAATCTTCATTTTGATCAACTAGACAATAGTTGAAGTTTGTGCTAATACTTATATACTATCCTCATAGAGACGATACTCATACTCACTACTTTATTACTTGATAACAACCTGTGCACTTACAGTTTGTTAGTGTGTGTTTCGGCTCATCACCAAGCTTTTATAGATATTTAGTGGGAAAAATAGTAACCATATTGATTGTTGTATTTTCTTCCAATTCAGCCTCATTGCCCCTATTAGTATCTAACTCACCAACTCTTCATTAATGAAATCTTCATTGTCAATGGCTAGGTCTTATTATCCAAAGCCTCTATCATGATTGTCCTCTCTTGCCTTCAGGCTGATCCTTTTTAGGCACCCTGACTTTTCTCTTTTCTTTATTGTGCTGACCACTTTCACCAGATATGTTTTAGACCCTAGTTTTAGTTGATACAGCTTAGCTTGGAGGACCGGCCTCCTCTTATAATTTTTATGTAATTGAACTTTAGCCTCTATCACTTTTTTATTCATTTTGAGCCTATAACTTTTGGCCAACTTGTTTAACACTAAAGTTTTCTCTTGTACCTAGCTATTTGAAGCCATTGCCTTCCCCTTTTAGGTAGCCAATTCAACTCTCTCATCCTACTTTTGCTTTTGAAGCTTTCTCTTTTGAGTCTTAATTAGCATTGACCTGCTCTTTTAGTTTTGGCCAAGCCTCAAAGACACTTTACCTTTGTCTAGGAGGGGAATGTTGTTCCCACTTTTCAACATGTTGAGGTCTTGGCTTGAATGTGCTTGGCGGCCTCTCTCTTTTCTCAACCCTAGGAGGGGTTTTAATGGGTGGCCCCTTGAATAACTTATTACTTGAGCTTCTAAGTGGAGGGATCGGCCTTTGATATGCCTAAGACTAATCTTTGGCCCTTGGCTGGTTATAGGTTACCACATGCTTCCACTCCCTAGGCCTTTTCGATTGCTCTCTTAGCTGTGCCATTTTGGTTAGTTTAGGTTCCCTTCTTTTGATCTCAACCATCCTTGTCTAAACACACCCTTGTGAAATGGACTCAGTTTGTTGTTTGGTCATGACCTATAACTCAGACTTGCAAGATGGGCAAACCAAGCATACCTTAAATTTAATATCCTGATTCTGCCCTGGTCAAGCCTTCTCAATAATTTTTGGCCTAAGTAATGATCTCTCAGCAACTATCTTTGTACCTTCAGCCCTCCCTTAAACATCTACTTTCTCCCTTCGTTGATCTACTATATTTTTCTGCTTATGCCTAGGTCTAAGAATCTTGAGATCAGCCATATTTATCTTTGCACCATGGGCCACAGTAGCTATCCCCTTAGGAAATGGATTGCTCTCTACTTGTGCCTTGCCCTTCCTAAGGAAAGAATATTGCCTTCTAGATTATATTTTTGAAAATAATACAATTATTAATAATGTCAAACACACTTGCAGTGTTCTTTCTTAGCCCTTTCTTCATAAGGTGGAATAATATGTTTGGCCGATAGATTGATTTGATTGTCTTTCAGCAAACAATCAAAGATCTCATCTACCTTGGTGAGGTTAAATGAGTATTCCTTAGCAATCTTGTTAGGCTCTATAGCTTTCTTCTTAAAAGTTGAAGGTTTGTTAAAGGCTTTCATATGAACCACTAGCCTTAAGCTTTACTAGGCAAACTTCATCTTTAGAATCAGAATTCTCTTCGACTTGAATATTGGAAACCTCATTTTGTTCTTGATAGTAGTTCCCCTTAAATGAATATTTCCTATGACCCATCTCTTTCAAGAGTCTCTCATAACTATTGACTCAGTCATGTAGGTCATAAAAGTCCCTAAATCTATGGCCTTTAAAATGTTCTCCAATTGTTATATTCATACCATAGAAAGCTAGGCTGACTAATTCCTGCTCAAAGATACTTACATTATAATAGGCCTTGATCTTCCTAAACTAAGCAATGTATTTCTTGGTCGATTATCAAGGCATTTGATAAGCTTGAGCCAAATCGGCTAATGTGATAGTTGGAGGGGTACGACAGAACTCAATGTGAAACTTTGCTTCCATTTGCCTCTAGCAGTGATGGAGCTGGCTCTCAAATTAGTGTACAAATTAAAAGTAGTCTTGGTGAGTGAATTCCCAAAAAGCCAAAGTTTCAAAAAGTCTTCAACTGCGGCCTTTCCATACTGGTTCGTAAACCTTCAAATGTGTTCTATTGTGTTGAAGTTGTCTTCCCTAAAGAATAGAATGAACTATGGGATCTTAAATCCCCTTAGGAAAGGATATACTGGGTCTATCCAGTTCGTGTAAAGCTTCTGATATATAAGCTAAGCACCTTCTCTGAAATTAACTCCTATCCTTCTTAAAGCCTTCATCATATCATTATCTATTAGTTGATTAGCAAGATAGTCTTCTTCCCAAGTTGGATCATTTATGTCCCTCTTGCCATAACCTAGATTCGGTTGCCTATCATTACACTGTCAATATTCTGGCTCTAACACTTCCCTTCTATATTTGTTCTCATCATAGTATCATTCATCAGATGGAGGGTTGTTTCCATATTGGAATCGACCTTGGTATGCGTCACCTTACCCCTTTTGACCAATTCGCTTGCCTCTTTTTAGTAAGTGGACCTTGCCATATCTTGGTTCATCGTAACGCTCAATTTGCCTATTCTCTAAGGCATTTCTTTAAAACTGCTAATTGGATTTCCTTCTCCCAGCCATGTCCTCATTTCGCCTTTCCATAAGCTCGATGAATTGGGTAAGGGCCATTATGAAGTGATCAAGAGACTGATCAATGGTGCACTGAATAGTCTGGTTCTCATCTACTAGGGGCCTCATCACTTTGGCTATTCACTCAATCATGCCAAGGTACATCTCATTATTAGCATGAGATACTCCTTCTACAATAGTCATTTGATCAGCCTAACTTAAAACCATAGGCCTCGAAGGAATGGCCAATCATTTGTATTTAGGATCTCTTATTAGCTGAACATTCTTACCAAATGGTGATGGTTCATGGCTTCTTCTTCCTTGTTGTCCCCCGGCATGTCATTGTTTCCACTATATGATTACCATTGTCCTCAATAATTAGATTGTTTGATTATGAGTAGTAGCATCGGCCATAAGAGCCTTGGCTAGGGCTACATTCTTTCTAGACTTAGCCATATTTTTGAATTAGCAAGGTCTTATTAGGCATGCCAAAAAGATTGTTTAGTGCAAAAATATTTGGATCAATGCAACAAAAATCTTTAGATTATTTTATACGTGAGTTCCTATTTTAGTACTAGCTAGATCAAGGAATTTATACTGTTGACATGAAAATATGTGTACTTTTCTAGAAACGATGAGTAAAATAACAAATTTTCACTATTTTTATAGAATCAAACAAAATTACAAGCACTCTTTCCAAATATACGGTAACCAAACAATAAGAAATCTAACACTTTTTTTTTTTTGGTATTTTCTATATATATACATTAACAATGAAAACAAATATGAACAAAAGATAATAAATAACTTAGATGTGTCTATTTGAATTCTAAACAAATTTGTGTTATGTTTGGATGAAGAATAATGGTTTAAATAATGTGTTTACATATTACTGTAATGACCAGAAACAAGAAAGATTCATAGTTTTCATCCTAGAACATAAAGTTGGAAAATTTTAATGCATATGCTGATTCATATATATAAATATTCCAAAATGATTTTTCCCATGTTTAAATGAAAAATATTAGTTTAAACCATATTTTTGCATATTACTGTAATGGACAAAAAGTAAGAAAAGTAAGAAAATTCATGCTTTCCTTGAATAGGCATTCAGCCAATGTAGAGATTTTTATCCCAATGTCTATAACTTTTATATGATGTATTTTAATAATTATTGACATGTATACATGATGATTAAATTATATGTTGATTGATGGAATGGCTCTAAACAAATCTAGAGACAATTAGGTATACTTAAGGTATCTTAACACTATATTGTGGTTAATATGTGAATGTGAATAAATAATATGGAAAATAGGTTTTTATGATGAAGTAATAATGAATTAATGATCTTGGTTTGACTATGAGATTGATTGTGTGAATTGATCATAAGAGATAAGTATGACATTTGAAAGGTTACTTGTTAAAGTTGACATAAATGGAAAGTGTAAGTGTACTAAGTTGTATGTTAGATTGAATTGATATTAAGATAATGATATATTGTGTTTGATTTTAGAAAAGTCTTGGTATGAGTTATAATGTATTTTCATAAGGGCCTATGAAGGCTAAGTGTGAAGGAATGGAGAAGCCAAATGAAGCGAAAGGAAGGTGAGCCAAATGCAGTGAAAGGAAGGTGAAGGTAAAATTTCAAACATTTTAAAATTTCATTTCACCTAATTTTGGTCCAAAATTCATTCAAGCAATCAATTAATTTGTTTGTAAAACACATATGCATATCAAGAAGGAGGAAAAGTAATCGTACTACCATATATAGGCTCCTTCTTTCTTTATCAAAGAGCTTTCTAAGTGTGAAGCCTCTAGATCATCCACACCTAGCTCATCTCCAAATCTCCTATTAATTTCTTTAGTGTTTTTGAATCACTCTCTTGGTTGTCCAATTTAATTCAAGTTTTTCCCTCAAAAACCTTAAGGAAGTTTAAGGTTTCTCTTTGGTTTGTTTTGTACTAAACACAGTTTCAATTTTCAAGCAAAGAAGAGAATTGAAGATCAAAAGAAAATTTAAAGAAACATTTTCTTCCTTTTCTTTCTCTCTCTCAACCTCTCTCTTTAAGATGCTTCAAACTTGAAAAAAGATGTTCTCTTCTTATTTGCAACATAAAAGCTAAGGCTTTTATATCTTTCCAAGACTTAGCACTTAAGTCTTCATAAAGACTTAAATATCCTTTTACATTCTTCTAGCTCACCATTCGGTGTAGGGGCAAAGTGGACTTTGCTTCTTCAAATGGTGAAATGACCATTTTATCCTTTAGGGGTAAAATGGACATTTCAATTAGCCAAAAGATTTAATTACAATTTTAACCTTAGTAGAAAATTCTCTAACCCCTAAACCCATCACATGGGCTCATGAATAGTGAATTTTCTCTAACCCCTAAATTGCCTCTTAATCATATCACATATGGGCTTAGGCCACATCTCATGTGTTAAGAGTTTTCACTAAGCTTAGAATTAAGTCTTTGATTTAGACCAAATCAATTTTCATTTTAATCTTTCTCATTTGCATCATATACAAATTAACATTTAATTGAATAGAAACCTTCATAGATTAAACATTAGGACATGCTAGGGTCTTTGTAAATTTAATTACATGTTTAATTATTTTACCACTAATAAACACTTCAATTAATTATTATGGTAAACCTTTTACACTTGAAAAGTGATCACTATTGGGTGTGTGACTATAAAAACCTACACCCACTCTAGGAGTTTTCATGACAAAAATTTATTTGACTTAGAACTATTAAGGCTAAGTGTGTGCTTGTATAGGAATTTATGTGCTATGTGATTGATGAGTATGTGGCATATTAGATTAATTATAATATGCATAATATGAGTTATTATTATGAAATAAATGATTTATATAAAGTGCCTTAGCATGAAATAATTTATTTTTCATAAAATGAATTTTCACGCAAAAAGGCGATTTTTAAGCATAAATTAATTTTATGAGTATTTTTAAAATATTTTTAAACAAATATTTTGATGGAAATTTTAATGAAAATAATAAGAAAAATATTGTATTTTTAATTACTTATAATCAGCCCCAAAATTAATTAAAAAGCCCAAATACCTAAAAGCCCACTACACTAAATCACTCATACCCTAGCTCATTAAGGGTAATCTTGAAAATTGTCCAAAACCCTACATATAAATACCTAAAATTCAGCCAGCCCTTCATTCCAGTAGCCATCACTCTGTTATTTTATTATTTTGGCACAAAAATTCTCCCAAAATCATTCTCTCTACCGAAATTCACAAAATACCTTCAACTTTGCGATTTCTTGACCGTGTTCATAAGTTTTTCTTTCCTTTCAATTTCTTATATGATTTCTATGAAATAAATTTTGAGAAAATTATTTTGAACTGAATTTTTCCTGATTTTTACTGATAAAATTTGGTCTAGGTAATTTCTTGAGGGAAAAATCAAATTTTCTACCGAAAACACCAACCTCTCTACGCGATTTTTCCAAAGGTGAATTCTACAACTCAAAATTGAAATTGTCATGCATAAACATTACCAAGGGGGGCAATTTTTACATGCTTCTATTATAAACTAATTTTTGATGTGTTTAGAAGAAAAATATTGGTTTAAATCATATTTCTGCATATTACTATAATGACTGAAAAGTTTCAGAAAACAAGGAAATTCAAGGTTTTCGTTCTAGAATTTGAAAGTTGGAAAATTCTATGGTTATATATACATGTGGCTGCCGATTTGTGTATGATGGATTTCTAAACTGATGTTTTGTTTTATTTGGATGAAAAATAATGATTTAAATAATGTGTTTACATATTACTATAATATACGAAATGCATATAAAGCTAGAAAACTCATGATTTTCAATCTAAACCCTAAACTTGGAATTTTCATGCATAAGAAGCATCCATGGCTACTGATTTGTGTACATTGATGTTTTAAACTGATATTTTTTGTGATTGAATGAAAAATAATGGTTTAAACCACATGTTTACATATTACTATAATGACCAGAAAGTACCGGAAATAAGAAAGGTTTATGGTTTTCACCCTAACATTTAAAGTTGGAAAATTTTCATGCATATGGATTTATATATGTGCCAATTCCTATGGATTAATATTCTAAAATGATTTTTGTTTTAGTCTTAGTTCAAACCATATTTCTACATATTACTATAATAGACAGAAAGTGCCAAAAGTAAGAAAATTTAGTTTTTCCCTTTAATGGAATATTCAGCCTACATTGGATTTCTTATCCTAATGCCTATAATTTTTATGAGATGTATTTTATTGATTATTGACGTGTATACATGAATGATAAATAGTTAAATTGCATGTTGGTTGAAAAAATGACTCTAGATAAGGTTAGAGGCAATTTGGTATACTTAAAGAATCTTAACCTTAGGTTGTGATTAATATGTGAATGTGATTGGCTAATATGGAGGTAGGTTGTACGATGACTTGATAATGAATTAATGATCTTGAATTGATGAAGAGATTGATTGAATGATTTAGTCATAAGAGATAAGCTTGACACTTGAAACGTTATTTGTTAAGTTAACATATATCAAAGTGTTAAGTGTACTAAGATGATTGTTAAAGGGAATCGATATTAAGACAATGATACTGTGTTGACCATAGAAAGGTATTGACATGAATTATAATATGTTTTCATATGGGTCTATGAAGGCTAAGTGTACAAGACTTTTAAAGTCAACATGTATGTGCAAGTGATGAAGTGCACTTATATGTGCAACTCTAAGTGTATGTGAATGTTATATGTGTATGGGATAGTTATAGGATAGGATAGCATCATGATTAAATAAATACTAAGTATTGAATCAAATATTATGTTAGAGCTTAAGAAGTTTTAGAGATTCAAAAGGGCTACGTGTATTAGGAGCAAAGGAACCACAAGGTGAGTAAACACTATGTTCATGTTACAAGTGTGAATAAACATTTGTTCAAGTTATAAGTACAAGTTATTATATTTTGTGAACCTTTGATATCTTGAAACCCAAGTTCTTTTCTACTTTTAATTATAACTAAATGATTTCTTTGTAAGCTTGGGTTGCCAAAGGACATTTGGTCCAAAACCATTCTTGATTACTCAATTATAATAACGAACCTTTGTGATTATTGCCCTAACTTATATTCTTTCTAGAACTGAACTACACTATTATTTATCTATTGTTTGATAAGGTAAACATCTATTGTTATTATGCTACATGTGATTGCATTTGTTAATGCTATTTTTATTAGTGATTACCATTAGCTCTAGCTATGGTACCTTTAACCCTTTATGCAGAAATCCTTGTACTGATGCGAGTAATCATCGACTATGTGATCCTCGTACTGATTCAAGTAATCATTGGCTATGTAACAACCCACACCTACCCTAGGAGTTTTCAAGACCAATTTGCTTGACTTAGAATTATTAACACTAAATGCATGCTTTTATGGGAGTATTTGTGCTATGTGATTGATGAGTATGTGGCATGCTAAATTAATTTTAATATGCATAATATGAGTTATTATTATGAAATAAATGATTTATATGAAGTACATTAGTATAAATTAAATTATTTTAAATAAAATGAATTTTCATGCATAAAAGCAATTTTTAAGCATAAAATAATTTTATGAGTATTTTTAAAATATTTTTAAATAAAAGTTTGGGGGAAATTTTAATGGAAATAATAAGAAAAATATTTTTATTTTAATTACCCATAATCAGCCCCTAAATTAAATAAAAAGTCCAAATACATAAAAGTTCAGTGCCCAAAAACCTTCTAACATAGCTCATTAAGGGTATTTGTGGAAAATTGCCCAAAACCCTAATATATAATGTAAAATTCAGCCAGCCTAGGGTTTCCAACAACCATCACTCTAATTTTCTATATCTTGGTAGAAAAATCCTCTCAAAATATTTCCCTCAACCGAAATTAAGAAAACACCTTTTAGTTTCGCGATTTCTTGACCATAATCGTAAGTTTTCCTTCTCTTTCAATTCCTAAACTGATTTCTATGAAATAAACTATGAGAAAATTATTTTGAACAAGTTTTTTCTAACTTTTGTAGATTTAATTCTATTTGGCTGAGTTTTTGGGAAAAAAAAAATCTATTTTCTACTGAAAACACAAATCTTTCTGCAAGATTTCTTCAAAGGTAAATCCTATAACTTAAAATCTCAATTTTTATGCATAAACATCACTAGAGGGGGGCAATTTGTGCATTGTTTTTTTCTAAATTAATTTTTGATTTATTTTGATGAAAATATTAGATTAAATAATGTTTCTACATATTTCTATGATGACCAAAAAGCTTCAGAAAATAAAGGAATTCAAGGCTTTTATGCTAGAACTTAGAAGTTGGAAAATTCTATTATTAAATTATTATATGGCTGCCGATTTGTGTGAGGAAGAATTCTAATATGATTTTTATTTTGTTTAGTTGAAAATAATGATTTAAATAATGTGTTTGTATATTGCTGTAATGAATGGAAAGCGCGAAAACTCATGATTTTCACCTAAGTCTTAAAACCTGGAATTTTTTTATATAAATATTATCTATGGTAGCTGAATCATGTATGGACATGTTCTAAACTGATATTTGCTATGATTGAATGAAAAATAATGGTTTTAACCACTTGTCTACATATTTTTGAAATGATCGAAAAATACCGAAAATAAGAAAACTCATAGTTTTGTACCCTATAACTCAAAAGTTGAATTTTCATGTATGAGAAATACTATGTGTAACCAACTCATGTGAATTAAAATTTAAATGATATTTGTTGTGTTTACATGAAAAATCTTGGTTCAAACTATGTTTTTACATATTACTAAAATAGACGGAAAGTGCAAAAAGAAAGAAAAATTTAGTTTTCCTTTTTATGATGCATTCGGCCTACATTAATATTTTTATCCCAATGTCTATAACTTTTGTGTAATGTATTTCGATGATTATTGACATGTATGTATGTATAATAAATGATAAAATTGCATGTTAGTTGAAGGTATGACCCTAGACAAGCTTAAAGGCATTTTGGTATACTTAAGGTATCTTAATCTTATATTGTGATTAGAATGTAAATGTGATTGGGAAATATGGAACTAGATGTTATGATGACTTGATAATGAATACATGATTTTGAATTGATGAAGTGACAATTGAATAAAAGGATCATAAGAGTTAAGCATGACACCTGAAATTTTAATTGTTAAGTTGACATGTATGAAAGTGTAAAGTGTCTTAAGATGATTGTTAAAGTGAATTGATATTGAGGTAATAATATCGTGATGACCATAGAAAGGTATCGACATGATTGTAATGTGTTTTCATGTGAGCCTATAAGGCCTAAGTGTGTAAGACTTTTAAAGTCAACATGTTATGTGCAAGTGATGAGTACATTTATATGTGCAACACTAAATGTATGTGTATGCTATATGTGCATGGGGTAGTTATGGGATAGGAGCATCATGAATAAATAAATACTAAGTATTAAATTAAATAATTGTGTTAGAGTTTGAGGAGCTTTAGAAGTGAAAAGGGGCTATGTATACTAGGAGCAAAGGAACCCCAAGGTGAGTAAACATTATATTCATTCTACAAGTGCAAGTAGCATTTTGTTATGTTACAAATATGTGATATCATGTTATGTGAGCCTTTGACATTCTTGAAACCCAAGTTCTTTCTATTCTAAAATGAAACTTTATGATTTCTTGGTAAACTTAGGTTGCCAAAGGACATTTGGTCCAAAACTATTTTATTTATCTAATAAGAATTTCTTGTGATTATCACCCTAACATATATTCTTTCTGGAACTACACTATCATTGTTTCTTTTGTTCAAAAGTTAAATTACTATTGTTATTACGATACATGTTATTGTTGCCTTAATGTTATTGTTATGTGAATACCATTAGCTCTAGTTATGGTACCTTTAACCCTTTATGCAGAAATCCTCATGCCGATGTGGGTAATCATCGAAACTTATGCACATGGTCTTAACCCGATGGATAAGGGTTGTGTATCCACCTTAGCTAGAAGGGGAAGTTATAGCCATGGGACCTGATTAGCTTCATGCCTTCTATGTGATAGGAGTTGGAATTTGGTATAAGGCCACCTCTTCTCTATGTGTTCAAGTGATAGAGCAATAGCCTTCACTCTATATGTTATGTGTTATAAATGTGATTTTTGCAAACTTGCTAAAGTAAACCCTTGATAAATTACAACCTAATTCATGAATTGTAAATCATGAACTATGTGTATAAGCTATGAGTTTCCTTTTCAATGGAATAGGTGTTAATGTAAGTGTTTTATCGTTCACTCATTGAGATCATCTATCTCGCCCCTTTTTCCTTGTGTGGTTCCAGGTGAGCATTATGAGGATATAAGGTGATGGCTCAAGCATCCTACTTCACTTGGGGAATTCCTTGTCCGAGAAAATTAGTTTAATAAGTTATAAAGAGTTATCCTTAGACACTTCGAGAATATTTATTTTTGGATGTTTATTTTAAAATGTTATCCTTTGAGGTTTTAATTGGATTCTAAATTTTATTTCCTTATGGATTATATCTAAAGTATATTTTAATTATGCTTCTGCAACTTTAGGTTTTCAAAAGAAAAAAAAAAAGGTAATGTAAGAGGTTTTTGGTACTATCCTAGGCAGTATTTATATAAGTATAAGTGGGTTATACGGGCATGGGTGACCTTATGTCTCCCCATGTTCTAAGACCATCATGTTTCTAAAGTTGGGATGTGACAAAGTTAGTATCAGAGCTAAAGTTTTACTTTTACATAAAAGTCTACTTTAGACTTGTCTGTGTATTGGGTTAAATAAGTATAATCCTAGAGCATAGGAAATTTTTCTTGTCATGTCACTTGCTGTCTATCTCTAGTATAGTTTCATGAAATCCCAATAAGTGATAGTACTCTTTTGTTATTGTTTACGCATATGCCTTATGATTCTTTTATCAGATGACCAAGAAGATTACCCTGCCCGAGGGCCGCAACTTAAAGCATTGTGTGTGGCCTGCAAGAGGACACGAAGAGAGATGTTTGAGAAGGCTATACTTGTGATCCACTTGAAGAGAGAAAGGGCTCTTGACGAGGAGGACCCCATGGAGTGTCTAAGTTATAAATGGATTCAAAGTAAGATGCAAAGGTTTGAGAGAGACTATTTGGAATTCATGGGAGAAAGTTGATGTCTTAGGTCCTCAATGTATGCTTTGAGAAGGGATGTAGAGAAGAGGCATAAGGCCGAGAGAGCTGAGCATGCCGAACGTGAACATAAGAGTAGGCATAAGAGCAAGGGTCATAAAGGCCAACCTAGTGAGGGAGGAAGAGGTAAAAGAAAGGAATCTTCACTTACAATTTCAACACTTGGGAGGAATAATGGTCAATCAAAGCAACTTCATACCTGTGTCTATTGTGGTAAGAAATATTCTAGAATTTGTTGGAAAGCCTATGGCGTATGTCTTAGATGTGGTCAAATGGGCCACTTTCGCAAAGACTACCCATAAAAGGGAAATTTGAGAAATGCAACCTCAGCACCTCCACCACCTGGACCATTGCAACCTCAAGGGTAAGGAGCTGAGAATAAGGGACATAATTGAGACTCTTACTAGTAAATGGTAACAATTAGCTTAAAGACACAGGACTTAGATGATATGAATAATATTATTTGATTGCTTAGTGACTTAGTATGGATTGATTTCTTTTATTGCCTATGAGATGATTGACTTTTAAAAATGATAGAAGAGCTCATTATGCTATAAGTTATGTGTTACGTGATTAGGATACTTGATACATGTGTGGTTCCAGTGAGCATTATGTGGAGGTAATGTGATGGCTTAAGCATCCTACTTCGCTTGGGGAATTCCTTATCTGAGAAAATTAGTTTAATATGTTATGAAGAGTTATCCTTAGACGCTCCAGGAATATTTATTTTTGGATGTTTATTTTGAAATATTATCCTTCGAGGTTTTAATTGGATTCTAAATATTATTTCCTTATGGATTATGTTTAAAGTATATTTTAATTATGCTTCTGCAACTTAAGGTTTCCAAAAGAAAAAAAAAAGGTAATGTAAGAAGTTTTTGGTACGATCTTAGGCAGTATTTGTATAAGTATAAGTGGGTTCTACAGGCGTGGGTGACTTTATGTCTCCCCATGTTCTAGGACTGTCATGTCTCTAAAGTTAGGATGTGACAGGCTATGTGATCCTCGTACCGACGTGAGTAATCATCAGCTATGTGATCCTCATACTGACATGAGTAATCATCAGCTATGTGATCCTCATATCGATGTGAGCAATCATTGGCTATGTGTTCAAGTGATTATGGCAATAGCCTTTACTCTATGTGTTCAAGTGATTATGGCAATAGCCCTCACTTTATGTGTTATGTATTATAAGTGTGATTTCTGCAAACCTTGTTAAATTGTAAACCTTGATTCATGGATTGTAAAACATGAACTATGTGTTATAAGCTATGGGTTTCCTTTTTTAAAAAAAAGGATATGTGTTATTGTATGTGCCATATTGTTTACTTATTCAGATCATCTATCTCACCCCCTTTTCTTTGTGTGGTTCTAGGTGAGCAGTATGAGGAGGCAAGGTGATGACTCAAGTATTCTACTTTGCCTGGGGGAATACCTTATCCAAAATAATTAGTTTAATATGTTATGAAGAGTTATCCTTAGACGGTCTGGGAATATTTATTTTTGGATATTTATTATGAAATACTATCTTTCGAGGTTTTAATTAGATTCTAAATATTATTTCCTTATGGATTATGTTTAAAGTATATTTTAACTATGCTTCCATAACTTAAGGTTTTCTTAAAAAAAAAAAGGTTTATTTAAGTTAATGTAAGAGGTTTTGGTACGATCCTAGGCAGTATTTGTATATGTATAAGTGGGTTCTACGGGCGTGGGTGACCTTACGTCTCTCCATGTTCTAGGATTGTCATGTCTTGTAAGTTAGGATGTGATAGTGACTTTCTAGGTTTATGTCTGATTAGTAATGGGAATGAGAAAACATCTTTTTGTACTAATGTGAAATCCACACTTCACACTTAGTCCCATAAGTTATGAGGGACAGCCAACATTCCATGTCATGACTACTTAATTAGAAATGAATGTTTGTAGTTGATAACTTTAAACATCATATGGACCATCGATCATAAATCATCATGCACTAGAATCCCTTCATTAAATATCCCAATCTCGTCTAGGGTAATGGTTTATGTCAAACCCTAATGTGCCTCAATTCTATATCCTTATCTCGATTTTAATTCTTGATGAGATTATATTCCTACTAGAGACTCTTTCTAGTGAATCTGTCTATCCTGGCTAGGAGCTTTAATTATCAATAATAACTAGATATCATAGGATCTTAACCTTTTTTACTCAAGGTAATGAATTCTATCTTAGCGATCACTTATCTCCATACATAACAAATTAGAACCATCACATGCCATATATCCATACATGAATAGTACATCTATCTAAGCAGTAATAAATTCTAACTTCCTATATATGAGATATAGTATCCCTCAAGTCAAAAGATTATATGCATTATTATAATGTAGATGATAAATAATTGACAAGTAGTAAAACCCCATATTATTGTCATCTAACGTCATAGTTTGACTATTCATCCTATGAATATCCACATGTTTGTGCCAACATCACATGTCAAGCAGCATGAGATTCACTGCCTCTATAATCATTTGTATCACATACTTATTATAGAAAATAAATAGAGGTGATGGTCTTCTAGAATTAATGATGCCCAGTCATTAATCCTATGACCATGAATATATTTAAAATATTTGTACAAGAGCGATCTGTCTCCCATATTCTAAACACTTGAGAATAGATCCTCTTACAAATACTTAAGGACTATATTCAATAATACAAAACCCTTTTCACATTATGAATATATTATTGTGACATTGGGAATTAATATCTACTATTACATAACTATTATATGGCTCCTAGGGCATATACTGTTATCAAAGTGTGCAAGACTTTAATGGTCAACATGTTATGTGCAAGTGATGAGTGCACTTTTATATGCAACTCTAAGTGTATATGAATGTTATATGTGCATGGCATAGATATGGGTTAGGATAGCATGATCATTAAGTAAATGCTAAGCATTGAATTATAATGTTATATTGAGCTTAAGGAGTATTAGAGGTTCAAGGGTTACAAGTACTAGGAGCAAAGGAACTATAAGGTGAGTAAACATTATGTTATTGTTACAAGTACAAGCTATCATGATATGTTAACCTTTGACATTCTTGAAATCCAAGTTGTTTTCTATTTTGAAATGCAACTATATGATTTCTTTGTTAAGCTTGGGTTGCTAAAGGATAATTGGTCCAAAACCATTTTTATCCAATGATAATAAAGAACCTTTGTGATTATTACCCCAACTTATATTCTTTCTGGGACTAAACTATTAATTATCTTTCATTCAATAAGCTAAACCATTATTGTTATTATTTTATATGTGACTGCATTCTTTAAAGCTATTGTTATACATGATTGCCATTAGCTTTAGCTATGGTACCTCTAAACCCTTTTATGTAGAAATCCTCGTGCCGATGCGGGAAATTATAGAAACCTGTGCACATGGTCTTAACTCGATGGATAGGGGTAGTGTACCCACCTTAGCTAGAAGGGGCAGTTCTAGCCATGAGTCTAATTAGTTTCATGCTTCACTATGTGTTCGAGTGATTATGGCAATTACTTTCACTCTATGTGTTCAAGTGATTATGGCAATAACCTTCACTCTACGTGTTATGTATTATAAGTGTGATTTCTCCGAACCTTGCTAAATTGCAACTATGAATCATAAATTTTGAATCATGAACTATGAGTTATGATCTAAGAGCCCTTTTTAAGGGATATGTGTTATTATATAAGCCTTATTGTTTACTCATTGAGATCATCTATCTCACCCATTTTCCTTGTGTGGTTCCAAGTGAGCATTGTGAGGAGACAAGGTGATAGCTCAAGCAACCTACTCCACTTAAGGGATTTTCCTTGTCCAAGTTTATTTCCATACCATAATGTGATGAGTCATCTTTATATGCTCGAGGAGTTATTGTTATGGGAGTTTTATTTTTGGAACTTTATGTTTTGGTGACTTTATTTGGAGTCTAAATATTATTTTCTTATGGATTGTATTTAAAGTGTATTTTAACTATTCTTCTGTAACTTAAGGTTTTTTTATAAATGGTTTAATTAAGTTAATGCATGAGATTTTGGTACGATCCTTGGCAATGATTGTGTATTCATGAGTGGGTTCTATGGGTGTGGGTAACCTTATGTCTCCCCATGTTCTAGGACTATCAAATCTTTGAAATTGGTATGTGACAAAGTGGCATGCTAGACTAGTTCTAATATGCATAATATGAATTATGAATATGAAACAGGTGATTTATGTGAAGTGCATATGCATAAATTAATTTAATGCATACAAAGTGAATTTTCATGCATAATGCGATTTTTAAGTTTAAAATAATTTTTATAAGCATTTTTAAAATATTTTAAATTAAATATTTTTGGGGGAATTTTAATGAAAATAATAAGCAACATATTTTATTTTTAATACATTATAATCAACCTATAAATTTGATTAAAAGCCCAACTCACCAAAAGCCTAAGACACCTAAGCACTCCTAGCCTAACTCATTAATGACAATATTATAATTTTGGACCAAAAAACCCTAAACCTAATAAAAAAAATTTGGCCTCCCTTGTTTTGTGTTAGCCTCCATTTTATTTTCATTAGGTTTTATATAATTTTTCTCTCAAAAATTCTCTTTTGGCCGAAAAACACAAAGTGCCTCCAAACCTTATGATTTTATGATCTTCCTTGTAAGTTTTCCTCTCCTTTCAAGTTAATTTTTGAATTTTATGAAACTAATCATGAGTAATCCATATGGGGCTATATATTTACTAATTTTCTATATATTATATTCGACCTAGGTTGTTTTTTTTTTAAGGGAGAAATTGATTTCCAACTGTGAATATATCTCTCTCTTTTCAAATCCATCAAAGGTGAACCCTAAAATGTAAAAGTTAGAATTTTCATGCATATATGCATAAAAGGGGGGTGTAATTGTGTGTTATTGTATCCTAAACTGATTTTTTTTAGTTTACATGAAAAATATTGATTTAAATCATGCATTTACATATTACTGTAATAATCAAAAAGTATGAAAAATAAGTAAAACCCATGGTTTCCATGATGAGGTTGGTTTGGCCATTCTTGGGATTTTAATCTCTTCTATTTTAATGATTATTAATGTGTATATGAATGGTACATGAGCATGAGGATTGAAGGAGTAACTGTAGGAAACTCCTATAATGATTTGGCCTACCTAGGGTTTCCAAAATTGTAATTGACATGTTTGGCTAATATGTGTACATTGTTAAGTAGTATGTGAATTGAGTTCTATGATGTGTTAATTGTGAGGTATTGATCCTCATTTGCTTAGGATTGATTGTATGATTTAGTCAAAAGGAGACAAGTATGACTTTTTAAGGTTTACTTGTTATGTTGATATGTATGGAAGGTATTGAGTGTACCAAGTTGGAAGTTAAATTAAATTGATATTAAGATTATGATTTATTGTGTGGCTTTAGAAAATTCTTGATATGAAATATTATGTGAATTCATGTGAGGTTAAGAAGGCAAAGTATGCAGCACTTAAAAGTTAACATGTTATCTACAAGTGATGAGTGCACTGTTAAGTGCAACTCTAGGTATATGTGAATGATATATGTGCATGGAGTAGTTGTGAGATAGGATAGTATGATGTTAAGCCAATGCTAAGTATAGAATTGTAATGTTATGTTAGAGCTTGGGGATTGTTAAAAGTGCAAGAGCTATAAGCATTAGGAGCTAAGGAACCATAAGGTGAGTAAATATTATGTTCATATTATAAGTACAAGTTATCATGATATGTGAACCTTTAAGATTCTTAAAACCCAAGTTCCTTTCTATCATAAGTTATAATTATATGATTTCTTTTTTAAACTTTGGTTGCCAAAGGATAATTGGTCTGAAACAATTTTTGATCATTCATTAATAATAAAAGAGCCCTTGTGTTTATCACTTTACCTTACTTTCTTTCTAGAAACATACCATTGTTATCTTTTATTCAATAAGCTAAACTTTTATTGCTACTATTATACATGTGTTTGTGATAAGTGTATAATTGGCTATATTTTACCCCCAATTTTTAGAGCATTTTATTGTTAAATTGAGTTTAATTTGTTTGTTTAAGTGCTTTTCAGAGTGATTCTTAAGAATTCTTCAAATCTTGGAATGCCATGGTCATTTGAGCTAAAATCACAGATTTAATTCTATTGACATGCCCAGCGACATAGGCGTGTCACTGCTCATGTCGTTCCTGTATCTTAAAAGACAAGATTTGTGCATTTAAAGTGTCGACAAGCCTAACAACATGGGTGTGTCGCTAGCCATGTCAGGCAAAATTTCTAGGTATAAAAGCAAATTTTAGATAGAATTAAGGGGATCCGGTTTTATTCATAAAAGCACAATTTTACTAGGCCAGGGAGAGAGTTTTGTAGTGATAATTGAAGGTGAAGATCGAAGTTCTTCAAGTTTTAACTCAAGAATTGAAGATTCAAGTTTGGATTATTATTCATCCACTATGGATTGTTTGATTTTTCTATCTTTTATCTTCCATTCTTGTTGCTTTCTCATTATGAGCTAAATTCTTTATACCTTGGTATTTGATGAATCTTAGATTACTTTATATGGATTGAATGACTTTTTAATCAATTAAATCATTCATTGGGATTAATTTATCTTTATGATTTATATTTGTTATTTCTAATTGTCAATTACATGTTTGATAATTGGAATTAGTTTTCTTGCTAATTGTCTTGAGAAAGCTTAGCTAGAATTAATCACTCATAAAGGTTGAGAATTGATTGGGGTGCTAGAGATAGACCTATAAGATTCTTTGGTTTATGGTTCCTTGATTTTAATGCTATTTCTATTTAATTATAAATTGAGAAGAGATTCCTTTTATAATACTTAGTACTTAGAGATTGAATATCTTGAGAAAGGTTTCAATCTAACCTAGTGGAATGCCAATTCAATATGATGTTTGGTTTAGTTGAGTTTCCATTCATGAAATACATATAGGGTCTAGGAGGATTCAAATATTTAGGTAGCTTATACCATCAATTTTTCTTTTGCAATTCACTTACGTTATTTTAGTTAAGTTTTTAATTTAGTTAAGTTATTTCAATTTAAATCTTACTTAAACTTTTGATTAACTAGACAATAGTCAACATTTGAGCTAGTACTTGAACTTGTCTCCAATGGAACGATAACTCTACTCATCATTATATTACTTGTACGATCTGTACACTTGTAGAATATGCACTAGTTTGCATTCTTCAATACAATTGTTACAAGTGATTACCATTAGCTCTGGCTATGGTACTTATGACCCTTATATGCAGAAATCCTCGTGCTGATGCAAAAAATCATCAGAACCTATGCACATGTTCTTAACTCGATGGATAGGGGCAAAGTATCCACCTCAGTTGGAAGGCTCAGTTCTAGTCGTGGAGCTTGATCAACTTCACACTTCTTTATAAGATAAGAGTTGGAATTTGGTATGATGCCACCTCTCTTTTATAAGTTCGAGTGAATAAGGCAAAAGCCATCACTCTATAAGTGATAAGTTATAAGTTTGATTTCTATGAACCTTGCTAAATCGCAAACTATGAACTATGAACTATGAACCCTTCTAAAGGGATATATGTTATCATACAGGTTGTATTGTTTACTCATTGAGATAATCTATCTCACCCCTTTCCTTGTGTAGTTTCAAGCGAGCAATATGAAGAGGCAAGGTGATAGCTCAAGCAATCTACTACACTTGGGAGATTCCCTTGTCCAAGTCATTTTACATACTATGATATAGAGAGTCACTCTTAGATGCTCTAGGAGTTTTATTTTTTGAACATTATTCATTTGATGATTTATTTGGAGTCTTAAATGTTCTATTCTTATGGATTGTATTTAAAGTATTTTTAAACTATTCTTTTGCTAGTTAAGGATTTCCTTTATTATTGGTTATTTAAGATAACACATATGATTTTGATACTGTAACAACCCACATCTACCTTAGGAGTTTTCATGACAAATTGCTTGAATTTAGAATTATTATGACAAAATATGTGATTTTATGAAAATTCATATGTGATGTGATTTATGAGTATGTGGAATGTTAAATTAATTTTAATGTGCCTAACATGAATTATTATTATGAAATAAATGATTTATATGAAGTGCGTTAGTATAAAATAATTTATTTTACATAAAATGAATTTTCATGCAAAAAGGCGATTTTTAGGTATAAAATAATTTTATGAGTATTTTTAAAATATTTTTAAATAAATGTTTTAGGGGAAATTTTAATGAAAATAATAAGAAAAATATTTTATTTTTAACTACCTATAACCAGCCCCAAAATTAAATAAAAAGTCCAAATACCTAAAAGCCCACTACACCAAAATACTCATAACTTAGCTCATTAGGGGTAACCTTGGAAATTGCCAAAAACCCTACATATATTAATGAAAATTTTGGCTAGCCCTTCATTCCAGTAGCCACCATTTCGTTATTTCATTATTTTGGTAGAAAATTCTCTCAAAATTATTCTCTCTACTGAAAATCACAAAATACCTTCAAACTTTGCAATTTTGGGACCATTTCATAAGTTTTTCTCTTCCCTTCAAATTGCTATTTGATTTTTATGAAATTAATCATGGAATAATTATTTTGAACTGAATATTTACTGATTTTTATTGATTAAATTCGGCCTAGGTGAATTCTTGAGAGAGAAATCCATTTTTCTATCGAAAACACCAACCTCTCTGTGTTATTTCTCCAAAGGTGAATCTTACAACCCAAAATTGAAATTTTTATATATATAAACATCACTAGGGGGGAAAATTTCTATATATTTGTATTCTAAATGGATTTTTAATGTGTTTAGATGAAAAGTATCAAATTAAATCATATTTCTGCATATTACGATAGTGACCGAAAGGTTTTAGAAAATAAGGAAATTCAGGTTTTGGTCCTAGAAATTAAAACTTGGAATTATCATGCATAAGAACTATCTATGGTACTGATTTGTATGTATTGATGTTCTAAATGGATATTTGTTATGATTGGATGAAAAATAATGGTTTAAAGCATGTGTTTACATATTATTGTAATGACCGAAAAGTATGAGAAACAAGAAAAATAATGGTTTTTCATCCTAAAACCTAAAATTGGAATTTTTATGTGTATGTAGTACCTATTGCTGCTAATTCCTATGGATTAATGTTCTAAAATGATTTTTGTTATGATTACATGAAAAATCTTGGTTCAAACCATATTTCTACATATTACTGTAATAGATGGAAAGTGCGAAAAGTAAGAAAATTCATATTTTCTCTTTAATAGGGTATTCGGCCATTGTTGGGATTTTTATCCTAATGTCTATAATTTTTATGTGATGTATTTTATTGATTTTTGACATGTATGTATGAATAATAAATGGTTAAATTGCATATTGGTCAAGGGAATGACTCTAGACAAGGCTAGAGGCAATTTGGTATACTTAAGGTATCTTAACCTTATGTTGTGAATAATATGTGAATATGATTGGATAATATGGAAATAAGTTTTATGATGACTTAATAATGAATTAATGATCTTGAATTGATGAAGAGATTTATTGAATGAATTGGTCATAAGAGACAACATGAGACTTGAAAGGTTATTTGTTAAGTTAACATATATAGAAGTGTTAAGTGTACTAAGATGATTGCTAAAGTGAATTGATATTAAGATAATGATATTGTGTTAACCTTGGAAAGGTATTAACATGAACTATAATGTGTTTTCATTTTGGCCTATAAAGGCTAAGTGTACAAGACCTTTAAAGTCAATATGTTATGTACAAGTGATGAGGGCACATCTTTGTGCAACTCTAATTGTATGTGAATGTTATATGTGCATAGGGTAGTTATGGGATAGGATAGCATGATGATTAAATAAATACTAAGTATTGAATTAAATATTATGTTAGAGCTTGAGGAGTTTTAGAGGTTCAAAGGCTACAAGTAATAGGAGCAAAGGAATCACAAGGTGAATAACATTATGCTATTATTATAAGTACAAGCTATCATAATTATGTCATGGGAACCTTTAAGACTTCTTGAAACCCAAGTTCGCTTCATTTTAAATTTGATTATATGATTTCTTTAATAAACCTAGATTGCCAAAGGACAATTGGTCTAAAGCCATTATTGTTCATTTAATGATATGAAAGATCCTTCATAATTATTGCCTTACCTTATTTTCTTTCTAGAAGCACACTATTCTTTTATCTCTTATTCAATAAGTTTAATTGCTATTGCCAATATGCTATATGCTATTGCTTTCATTAAGTGTTATTTTTATAAGTGATTACCATTAGCTCTAGCTATGGTACCCATAACCCTTTTTATGCAGAAATCCTCATACCGATGCAAAAAATCATCAGCTATGTATTCAAGTGATTAAGGCAATAGCCTTCACTTTATGTGTTCAAGTGATTATGGTAATAGCCTTCACACTATGTGTCCGAGTGATTATGGCATCAACCTTCAATCTATGTGTTATGTGTTATAAGTGTGATTTCTCAAACTTTTTAAATTGCAAACTAGGAATCATGAACTATAAGTTATGAGCTATGAGCCCTTTATAAGGGATATGTGTTATTGTATAAGCCTTATTGTTTACTCATTGAGATCATCTATCTCAACCCTTTTCCTTGTGTGGTTCTAGGTAAGTATTATGAAGAGGCAAGGTGATAGCTCAATCAACCTACTCCACTTGGGAGATTTCCTTGTCCAAGTTTATTTCCATACTATAATGTGATGAGTCTGTAGATGCTCCGGGAGTTATTATGAGAACTTTATTCTAGAATATTATGTTAGTCACTTTATTTATAGTCTTATTATTATTTCTATAGATTGTATTAAAGTATATTATTTTAGCTTCTGCAACTTAAGGTTTTTCCTTTATAAAAGGTTTTTTTTTAGTTAATGTATGAGATTTTGATATGATCTTAGGTAGTATTTATATGTGTATAAGTGGATTTTATGGCCGTGGGTGACCTTATGTCTCCCTGTGTTCTAGGACCATCATGTCTCTGAAAATGGGATTTGACAGGTACAATCCTAGGTAATGTTTAACCGAGCATGAGACAGTTCTATGGGTGTGGGTGACCTTATGTCTCCCTATGTTCTAGGACTGTTATATCTTAGAAGTTGGGATGTGACAAAGAAAATTTTGTTCTTTCATAAAGAATAAAGAGTAAGAAATTTGAAGAACACTTCTTCTTTTTCTTTTCTCTCAAGACTTAGTTGCTAAGTTTTTCTTAATAGAAAAGATGTTGATCAAAACTTCTAATACAAAATAAACCCCATCATGTTCTATATATAGCAAACAACTCTTTGTTTGACATAAAGGAACATTTTGGATATTTAAATTGCTTTGAGCATTAAGCTTAAATGGAAAAGACCAACTTACTCTTTATGATTTATGATAACTTCCATTAAGCCTTAAATAGTTAAAAGACTATTTTGACCTTGGTAGACTTTCTTTAACCCTTAAATTCATCATATGGGTTTTAGGATTATAGAAATTCTCTAACCCCCTAAATTGCCTCTCTGCATTTCTCGAATGGGCTTGGGCTATTTAGGGTTTTGCCCAAAGCTCAAAAATTGATTCTTTTAACTCATATATCATTTTAATTAATTTATAATCCCTCTCATTTATATCATATATAAATTAGGATTTAATTAATAAGAAATCATTTTGGATTTAAACTTTTAAGACATGCTATGGTCTTCGTAAATTTAATTACAAATTCAATCCTTTTACCACTAATCAATTAATTAAATACTTTAATTAATTAATGTGGCAAACCTTTTACTCTTGGAAGGTGAATACTTTTGGGTGTGTGACTTTCTAAGTTCATGTCTAATTAGCAATGGCATTAAGAAAATACTTTCTTCTACTAATCTAAAATCCCTATTCAGCCTTATTCAAGTTACGAGTGATGCATAGCATAGCATATCATGACTATATAATTAGAATGAATGTAAGTGTTTAATTATTTATTCATTTCATGGACCATTGATCATAATTAACATACACTAAAATCCCTTTATCACAAAATCCCAATCTTAGCTAAGGTCTTGGATTTGTCAAACACGAATATGCATTAATCATATATCTATATCTCGATTCTAATTCTTGATAAAATTGATTCTTACTACAAACTCTTTTTAGTGAACCTTTACTACCTCGACCAAGGATTTGATTATCAAGAATAATTAGATAGCATAGGATTTCCTTCTTGTTTAATCAAGTTAATGAATTCTCCCTTAGCTATCATTTACGTCCATACATAACTAGTTAGAACTATCACATACTATATAGCTTTACTTGAATAGTATTAATATGTAAGTAGTAATAAATTTTAACTATCGATGAATGAGATACAATGTCCTTCAAGTCAAAGGACTATATGTACAATTATGATGTAAATGATAATTTATTAACTATCAATAAAACTCCATGTTATCATCATCAAACATCATACTTCAACTATTCATCATATGAATATACACATGTTTATATCAACAATTTTTGTCAAACAACATGATGCTCACTGTCTCCATAATTATAAGTATCACATACTAATTATAGATTATAAACAAAGATGATGGTCTTCTGGAATTAATGATACCTAGTCATTAATTGTATGACATGAACATTTCAAAATATATGTTTAAGAGTGATCTGCTGTCCATATTCTCAACACTTGAGTATAGATCCTCTTTTAAAATACTTATAGACCACAAATATATATTTAATATAATGGAATAATTTCATTTATAAACATATATTTTATTGCCATTTAGGGATAATGCATTACATTTACATAACATATACACTACTCTAGGGCATATAATCTAACAATCTCCCACTTGCACTAGAGCCAATCAGTGCAATATCTAAGCCCCATCTTCTCAAGACAAAATTCTAGTTGTTGCTGACTCATTGCTTTAGTAAGTAGGTCTGCTATATTTTTAGCTGATGTTATTTTTTGTGTGGTTATCTCGTCTTTCCAAATTATTTCTCTAATAATATGATAGCACCTTTATATGTATTTAGATTTTTGGTGTGAACTTGGTTCCTTTGCTTGAGCTTTAGCTCCATTATTGTTGCAGTAGACAAGAACCGCCGAGTCAGTGGTAGGAACCACTCCAAGTTCTGATATAAACATTTGAATCCAAATAGCTTCTTTTACAGCAATATACTTAGCTTTTGCAATGTAATCTATGGTAGTTAATTACTTTGAATTTTTTAATCATACTGCTCCTTCATTATAGGTGAAAACAAATCCAAAGATAGACGTTCTATCATTAATATCTGACTAGAAGTTAGAATCTATAAACCCATTTATCCTCAAGTCACCTCATCCATATATCAAAACTAAATCCTTAGTTCTTCTTAACTATATAAGGATAGCTTTGATAGCACTATATGATCTATTCCTGGATTGGATTAGAATATGCTAGTCAAACTAACAACATATGTAATATCTAGCCTAGTACACAATATAACATACATTAGGCTTCCAACTATCGAAGCATATGGAACCTTAGCCATATTTACCATTTCTTCAGTTGTGTTAGGACATAGCCTTAAAAAGGTGGATACCGTGTCTCACAGGCAACAATCCTTTCATGGAATCTTACATGCTAAACTGTTTCAGCACCCTTTCCAAGTGTCAACTTTGAGAAACCCCTATCATTCTTTTTGATCTATCTCTATAGATATGGATTCCAAGAATATAGGCAGCTTCTCCCAAATCTTTATTTCACCCCTATTCGCATAAGTCATGAGTGGTGCCTAGCATAGCATATTATGACTACCTAATTAAAATGAATGTAAGTGTTTGATTACTTATTCTTTTAATGGACCTTTGATTATAATTAATGTACACTAAAATTCATTCATTAGGAAATCCCAATCTTAGCTAGGGTTATAGATTTGTCCAACCCAAATATGCTTCGATCATATGTTTATATCTTAATTTTAATTCTTATAATATGATAGCACTTTTCTGTGTGTTTGAATTTCTGGTGAGACCTTGGTTTCCTTTGCTTGAGCAATAGCTCTATTATAGTTGCAGTAAAAAGGAACTACTGACTCAATGAAAGGAATAATAAGTTCTACTTAAAACTTTTGAATCCAAATAGCTTCTTTTGCATTATTAGATGTAGCAATATACTAAACATTTATAATGGAATCTGATTATAGATAGATTTTCTATCATCAATATCTGACTAAGAATCAGAATTTGTAAACCCTTTTATCCTCAAACACCTTCTCCATATATCAAAAATAAATCCTTAGTTCTCCTCAAGTATTTAAGGATAGTTTTGACTGTATTCCAGTGATCTAATCCTGGACATGATTGGTATTTACTAGTCAAACTAATAGTATATGCCATATTCGACCTAGTACACAACATAGCATACATTAGGCTTCCAACTACTAAAGTATATGGAATCTTGGCCATAATTATCATTTCTTTAGGTGTCTTCGAAGACAGCCTTACAAAGGTTGATGCTATGCCTCACAAGTAATGATCCTTTCTTAGAATCTTGAATGTTGAATTACTTCACCACCTTTTCCTATTATTGACTTTGAAGCCCTATAATTCTTTTCGATCTATCTCTATAGATCTAAATACTAATAATATAGGTAGCTTTTTTTAAGTACTTGGTGGAGAAAATTTTGGATAGCTAAAATCTTATAGTTGTTAACATACTAATATCATTTCAAATTAATAAAATATCATCGATAAGAAAAATGAGTATGCTCCCACTAACCTTCATATAAGGCTCATCTTTGTCTTTGATGAAATTAAATGACTTAATTACTTCACCAAAACAATGATTCAAACTTTTTGAAGCTTGCTTAAGACCATAAATGGATCTCTAAAGCTTACATACTTTGAAACATTCTTTAGATTCATAATCTAGGTTATTCTATGAATATGTCTTCCTCAATGTTACTACTAAGAAATGCGGTCTTGACATCCATTTTTCAAACCTCATAGTCATAGTGTGCTACTGTAGCTGATAATATCCTAATAGATTTAAGCATGGCTATAGGCAAGAAGATTTTCTCATAGTTAATGCCTTGCCTTTGATGAAATCCTTTTGCTACTAGCCTTACTTTAAATGTTTCAACATTTCCATGTACACCAATCTTTAGCTTGAAAATGCATCTACTCCTTAAAAAGGTGCCCACTACTAGTGCGAACCAGCCAATCAAAGAGGGTACTATACCTTCTAGTGGATCAATAATTTCCCATACTTGGTTTGTACACATGGTATCCATTTCAGATTTCATAGCTTTTAGCCATTTTGAGGAATCTATATTTGACATAGCTTGCTTAAAATTAGTAGGATCATCATCATAATCAACTTCCTTATAAATGAATAACCATTACACATTATCATGAAGAAGTCCGTCTCTACTAGATCTCCGAGGTAATTTTATGGAAATATTATCAATTGGAATTGGATCATAACAAGATTGATCAATATCCATTTGATCATTTTGTTAGATCTCTTTGGATGACCATTCATCTAATATTATCTTTCTTTTCTACCATCTTTTTAAAGAAATAATTTGTCAAGAAAGATGACATCTTGGCTAGCAACAATTCTTTACTCAGTAGGAAGATAGAAATAATATCCTAAACCACTTTTAGTAAATCTAAAAAAACTACCCTTTACAAATCCTTCCTCCAATTTATCTATTTTCAGCTTTTTAATTAGTGCTAGACACCCCTAAATCTTAACAAGTTTAGGACTTTGTTTCTTACTATACCATATCTTATATGGAGTAGTAGGAATAGATTTTGATAGAAATCTATTAAGGATATAAATAGTGGTGTGCAGTGCAAATCACTATAAGGAGATAGGCAAGTCGGTATAGCTCATCATAGAATACACCATATCAAATAATGTACCATTTCTCCTTTTAGATGCACCATTTAATTATGTTGTTCTAGGAGGAGTTAACTATGATATAATGCTATGTTCTTTAAGGAAGTCTTTAAACTCAGTACTTAGATATTCACCTCTGCGATCTGATTATAGGAGTTTAATAACTTCTCCCATTTATTTCTCAACTTCATTTTTGGATTATTCAAAATTTTCAAAGGATTCATATTTTTACTTCATTAAATATACATACCCTAACCTTGAAAGGTCATATGTAAATGTAATGAAATATAAATATTCATTTTTTGTCATTGCACTTAATAGGCCTCGTACATCACTATGTATGAGTTCCAAAAATGCTTTGGCTCTTTCATTTTGTCCAATAAAAGGTGACTTAGTCCATTTTTCCTTGGACATAAGGCTCACAAATTGAAATAGGTTCACCACCTAAAGGGTTAAGGATCCCTGTATTTTTCAATTTTAATATCCTATCTTTGGCAATATGACGTAGTCTAAGATGCTAAATATGTTTTTGAATTAGGGTTTATTTTTATCATGGCATTTATATTAGTTATACTTGCATTTGTATTATTATCACCATTATCCAAATAATAAAGACCATCAAATACATAACCCATATTAACAATTTTATTACAATAATAAATAATACAACATCTTTCTTAAGTAAGAGTTCATAACATATAGTAATCACGCTAGTTATAGAAATGATCTTCTTATAGGCATCTGAAATATACAAAAACATCTTTTAATAATAATACATAATCAAAAAGATCAATACAAGTTAATCCAATAACCTTGGCTACAACACTTGCTCAATTGCCTAGCTTTTAGATCACTTCTCCCTTTTCTAAGCTTATACTAGTCATTTCCTACATAAAAGTACAAATATAAGAACTTGCACTATTATCAAGTATCTAAGCCTTTGATGAACCATGTGAAATATTAGAAATCGAATAATTAAAAGACATAACTTTCAAAGGCTTGCCCTTCACTTTATTCTTCTTATTGCCCTTCAAGGATTCCAAATACTTTAGGCAATTTCTCCTCCAATGTCCACTTTAGTCATAATGGAAATATTTTCTATTGCCATCCAAAGCTAGTTTTATGGGCTTATCTTTGCTTACCTTACCACTTGGCTTGAATTTAGAGGCTTTCTTTTTGCTTTTCTTCTCAATGGTCATACTACTATAAGAAGAAACTAGAATAGCCTCCTTAACCTTGCATTTCTTTGAAGTTTACATAGTCATGAAACTATTATGTAACTCAGCAAGAGTGGATTCCATCTTATTCATATGGTAATTCATGATGAAATTAGAAAATGAATTGGGTAGGGATTAAAGGATCAAATTCGTTTGAAGGTTGGCATCTAAAGAGAAGTCTAAATTCTCTAATTGCTCAATGAGCCTAATAATCTTATGAACATATGGCCTAAACTTCTCTTCCTTATGTATCATGGTTTTGAACAACTGCTTTGATATCTTATATCTAGTAGTTCTACTTTCTTCCCCTTATAGCTCACACAGATGGAAAAGAATGTCCCTAGCCTTAGCATAATTGTCATATTGCTTATGAAAATCACTTAAAATATAAGCCAACATGATACATCTTGCCAAAACATGATCCTATTGCCACCTCTTTAAAGTAGCATATTCCTCAGGAAAAGCCCTTTTAAGTAAGGGTCTAGGAAAATTGAAATCAAGTACATAAACTATGTTTTTATAAGCAAGGACTAATTTCAAGGTTTCGATACCAATTCACAAAATTAGGTCTCGTGAGTTTGCTTTTTGAAAGTATGCCAGTGACAGGATAAGATTTGCTCATTTTAATAGAATACTGAAAAGATAAAAAGATTGTTATTTCTATGTAAAAATTAATTTCCATAATGATTTGGTCTTTAATTATAATGGTACTCCCACTAATTTTGCAATATTTGCATTCTAAGTATGAAATTAAAATCTAATTGGGTGGATTTCTTATGGGTGATTGAATTCTTATGAGATTATAAAGTACCCTCAAATACACATTATCTGTATTAGGAATTTGATATCTAATAAGTGAACAACACTTGTTCATCATAACTCTTTGTTAGCCTCAACCAATCAAGTTATTAATACTTCTAACCTTAAATACACATTGTTGTTATTGGTCATTCACATTAGTTAAGTCAAATCCGTTGGACCAATAAGCATAGAAATTTAAACGTTGCATAGCTCAGGTGCTCTTTACTGTTACTGGAAAATTATATATCCTATACTTGCAACATCACATGTTATCTAATAACTTCAAACAAATTATTATTTCAATAGAGAACCATGACTTAATATCTCATTTGGAAGATTTTCTAGACAATAACATTACGTCTCACTTTGCACATTATTCATTTTATCATGCATCACATTTATAGCATCTATATCACTAAGTGAACAATGTAAATATAAGTTTAACCACGGGCTAGCTATGGGCTCAATTCCTAGCCATAAGGAATGAGTTAAAATTTACATTAATCAAATTACAAACATGAAATTACAACACTTGAATCTTTATGCTCCCATCAGCCATCTGGATGGGTTAAACCTCTTCTTGTTCTTGCATCTACATATTACCATATGTACATTAATATTCTCAGCATAACAATGTGAGAATTTCAAAAATAAAAGGACTCATAAAGCTCAATGAATTTCAGTAAAACCTAAACAAGTAATTAACCTTGAATTACATATCCATAAAATAAAGCATGCATTATGATTTCCTAGTCCAAGATAAACCATTCATGCCTATCAAACAAACAACAAATAAAAAAAATACAACAATTGTAATTATTGATATATGGAACATTTCTTAAACCACTTTGAATATCACATATTCCAGGTTTGTAATACTCAAGATTTCCTTAACTTATGAGAATTTACAATAATGCCATTAAAATTATGAGAATTAATAAACATGCCATTGGAAGATGAATTAGAGGAGGTTGTGTTAATAAGTTTAATTGGAACCTAACAATGTCTATTTAGGATTAGGTGACCTACTTTGCTTGTTTGTGGTATTATAATAAGTGACCTATTTGCTTAATTTGTTTATAGTACTAATTGACCTACTAGCTTAAATCACTTGTAGTCTTATTTGTTTGCTTAGGATGCATATTGAATCTATATGGTTGAATTTCTTGTCACCTATTTGCTTAGTATGTGACACTAAATGACTTACATGCTTATGACCTACTTGCATATTATGTAATATTTATTGACCTACTAGGTTATCTTAGGACACTATAATACTAATTGACCTACTTGCTTATTTCATGACACTATAAAATGCATATGTGTATGAAAAAAATAAATACAATTAATATAAGAAATACAAAAAAATTAGATATATTAGTAAATAAAAAATGGGTATGAAGTAAGAAAAATAAATACAAAAGTTATGAAAAACAAATACAAAAGCTATTAAGTATTAAAGTGTGTAATAATGAGCTTAAGGTTCCAAGCCCAAGCCCAATGGGTGGTTGGCCCAATAAGGAATAATTAGTGGTAAAAATTGATTTAACTAAGGGTTAAATATTTACCTAAGTTAAACTATGATAAATGGGAGAGCTAGTCAAAATTTTTGGCTAATTAGCCACCATTTTTTACTAAGTAAAAATGATTTATTTGAATTAAAAATTTCTATAATTAAGTTACTAATTTAATTTGACTATTACCACTCCAAATCAAATTTACTTTTTCCAAACATAATAGCCATTCATGTAAAATAAATCTTAGCCATCCATTAAGATTAAATCATAACCATTCATCAAAGTTAAATCATAGCCATCCAAAATGACAAGATTAAATCCTAACCATCCAATCTACCTATATATTCATCTCATTCTCCCATTTCTTTATTTTTCTAACTACTAAAACAAAACATAAACCCTAAGAAAATTCTCTCAAATATTGGGCCAGCCTTTGCTAAATATCAAAACAAGTGTTTTCAAGGTAAAAATTCATATTTAATTACTCATTTCTTTGTTCTTAGTATGCTCTTGTGTCTTCTTGCCAAGAAGTTATGTAATTTCTTTTCTTCTCTTCAAAACGGATTGGGCCAAGCATGGTATTGCTATGGGAAGGGATTATTTGAGTTATTTCTTAGTAAATAATGATATATTGACATGTAATAAATGATTTGATAACATGAAAATGAATTATGGAAATCATATATATATTGAACATGTATATGAGTTAACATTATTGAATTGAACTTGAATAAAGTACTATTTAATAGGATTTTAAAGATAGGTTCTAAGTTAGGTTACTAGAATTTAATACCTAGAAGATGGAATTTGGTTGGACTACATGACTCTTTAAGTGTTAATGTGCAAAGTGTAACTTGAAATATGATGAATGATTATAAAACAATTATAGCAATAGAAAGGAAGTGTTAGAGTACATGGCCTAGAGCAGTGTATATGTCATGTAAATGTAAAACATTATCCCTTAATGGAAATAAAATATTTAATTATAAATGAAATTATTCCATTATATTAAAAGTATATTTGTAGTCCATAATATTTTGAAAGATGATCTATTCTTAAGCATTCAGAATATGGATAGTAGATTATTCATTGTAAGGCCTTGCCTAAACACCGAAATGCTTTTGGAAAAGTGTCATGATTGGAACTCACTATGAGTTCAAAAAAATGGCATTTGAAAGTTGTAAATTGTAAAAAGTGAGTTACCACTTTAATTTTATCCTATTTTGGGAAAATTAAAGAAAAACACAAATTTGACTCTAATATTATATCAATTTACCCAAAGGAAAAACACTAATTCATGAGCGACTAAAGAGGGCTCAGGGACTAGGTTTTGGTAACAAATAGCTTAAGAAACTTGTTTTCTTAGTTTGGTTTAGAATTGTAAGATAGCTTTTAAGATAAAAAGAGATTTTTTATGTATGCATGATCAATTGTATATTGCATGAGACAAATATAAGTCATGCAATTTGTGATATGGCAAATAAACAATAATGGAATAAAAGAAAAGGAAAATAAATCTACTTAAATTATCACTTATCACAAGCAAAGAAAGATTAAAATTGAGGGATCTTTTCTTTAGCCCTTATCGATTCTAGGGAAACCACACATTCCCTAATTAGCTAAGATAAATTACAAAAGAGAAGCAAAATATATAAACAAAAAAAAAAAGCATAACAAAATAAAAAGAATAACATAATAAAAGAAAGGAAAATAAAAAGAACCAATTTTATTAAAGAAAAATAATTTTATCTATTCTATGTGAAAAAGGTGATAGGAAGAAGAAAGTTATTGGTTTTAGCTGAGTTGATGCCTTACAGCGGTATGCCTGCATATCTTTTTGAATGGGAATCAAACTCTATGCAGTTCTTCCTTCTTGTGAAGGAGGAGTTTTATATTTTAGCCTTGTTTATCATGTTTTAATTGATTTTAAGATTGGAGATTTGCTACTTAATTCAGATTTTCATTAGCAGAATAGTAAAAGAGGGAGATTACTATATCAGATTTTGGAATCTTAAAGAGAAAGAAAAGAAAGAATTGTACTTTTAATATTATTTTCCTTTGCACGAATGCGACTAGCTTCACCAGATCTGAGAATCAGAGTCTCCCAATATTGAACCTTGCACAAAAAGGCTAAAGAAGAAAATAACAAAAAAATAATAATTGAAAAATTAAAATAAATTCAATATTATTTTTGAAAGGATTTTAGCAAAGAAAAGAGAAGATTTTATGGAAAAGAATCTTAATTTTTGTCAAAAACAAAGTTTTGTCTTGAAAAGTAAGAGAAATTGGGGATTTTTAGGCCTATAAAACTATGTTGAATGACTGGGGGTGGACCCTTATTTATAGGAAAAAGTCTGAGGGATAGAATGGGAAAAAATTAGAGGCCTTAGTGTCATGAGCAACACATCGACCGGCCTAGTGGCACACAAAAGATGCCACCAAATCCTAGTTTGATTACCTACTAATTCGACCTAGTTCTATCCCATTTTTACCCATTTCTAATTTGATTTGAGCCTAGTTTGGTTTTATGGTACTCTAAGGTTTGAATTTAAGGAAATTGAGTACTAGTTTGACTGAGGGACCACTGTACTAGCTCTATGTAGTGCACTAATCTTAGCAGGTGTCAAGTTGTAGGCAGATCATAAGGGTGCAAAATTAAGTGTTCGCAACTTCCCCTTATCAGAGTTGTCTTTGAAAGGCAATTCTGATCATAATGAACTTAAAAATGAAGATGGAAAAAGGAATAAAGTGATGTTTAGGTTAGGATTTAAACATGTTTGGGTGAAAGGCATGGTTGAATTTTAGAGTGAAGGGTAGGTGGAAAAAGGAACCATAGGGATGTTTGGGTGCTTATTTCCAAATATTTATGGTGGAGTTACTAAGAGGATGGAATGAAAAGATGAACTATAGAGATTCCTAAGTGATCATTACTAGACATTTATGGATGAAAAATTCATAAGGTTATCCTTGGATGGTCTAAAAAATTGAAAAAGAAACCTGACCCTATGCAAGGTTGATGATCATAATGCTATCTTAGGATAGTATGATAAATTTGAAAGATAAACCCAACCCTATGCTAGGTTGATAATCCTAAGGTATCCTAGGATGGTCTAATAAGTTTGAAAGAGGAACCTAACCCTATACTAGGTTGATAATCCTAAGGCAATCTTAGGATGCATCTAATTAAAAGAGATACCTAATTTAGATTTAAGGAATGAATCCTAAGGTTATACAATGATGGGTCTGATTAGAAAAGATACCTAATTTGGATTTAAGGTATGAATCCTAAGGCTATTTAGGATGGGTTTGATTATAAAAAAGATACCTAATTAAGGTATGGTTAAATGTTGGATATGTTGATGGTCTCTGTGTAGTTTGAGAACTCTGATTTGGATTGATGATCTATTTTAATCTAGGAGTCTACTTAATGTAAAATGTGTATGATTATACAATGACTACATACCTTGAAATTGTGAAGGGTCAACTTGGTATAAAAGTGTTGATTTTTTTAGAGGAAGATGCCCCCATTTTGGAAAGGTGAATATTTAGAAGGGAGATGCCCCCACTTTAAAATGATAAAAGAAAGTGATTTGGTCATTTTGTTTGGATAGACCAACTTGGGGATGGTAAGGTCATATTCAATTTGGACAAGTTATGAAGGTTGGTTGAAATGTTGACCAAAGGCTATTAGTTTAGCCTTAGAAGAAAGCTAGGTCAAATGTGGAAGAGATCAAGCTAATCAACTTGGAAAGTCTTAAGCAGGACTGATCTTGGAAAATGTTTGGTTTGGGATCGGATTGGATGGCCAAGTCAAGTTTGAGCCTCAAAGAAGATCATTTAAAATGAGTGGGTCATCTTGGAAAGCTAGCTCAGGTTTAGCCTTAGACAAAAATCAATTTGGAAACTCGATCTAGTTTGGCTACATAAGAAGTCAAATTAGAGGTCTGTCAGGTTTATATTAAAAGGCTTGATCAAGTTTTGACCCTTGGGTTGATGAAGTTGGCTTAGTTAGGTTTTCCCTTAAGGCAAGGTTAGAGAGATCAAGCTAAGATGCTAGACCTTAGAGGAGAATGAATTGGGAGGTTAATCCTAGCTTAGAGGAAAGGTCAAGCTAGGAAATTAATTTGAAAAGCTTAGTCAGATTTGGCCTTGAGGGAGATCATCAGCTTTAAAAATTAAGGGCTTTTGGGAGTGGGCTTCATAGTGAAGGATTTTTGGTTTGGGTTTCTTAGTGAAGGAATGCTGGTTTGGGTTCATGGTAAAGACTTTTTAGTTTAGGCTTTATAGTGAAGGCTTCTAGTTGAAAGGCTGTCACATCCTAAGTTCTCAGATATGATGATCCTAGAACATCGGAGACATAAGGTCACCCACGCCCATAGAACCCACTCACACATATACAAATATTGCCTAGGATCGTACCAAAACTGCAAGCACTAACTTAACTAGACCATTTATAAGAAAACTTTAAGTTGCAAAAGAATAGTTAAAATATACTTTAAATACAATTCATAAAAAAAAATAATATTTAGACTCCAAATAAGTAATAATAGATAATGTTTCGAAATAAATTTCCATAACAAATATTCCCAGAGCATCTAAAGATGACTCTTCATTACATAGTATGGTAAATAGCTTAGACAAGGAAATCCCCCAAGCGAAGTAGATTGCTTGAGCCATCACCTTGCCTCCTTGTAATGCTCACCTAGAACCACACAAGGAAAAGAGGTGAGATAGATTATCTCATTGAGTAAACAATAGGGCTTACACAGTAACACATATCCTTTAGAAAGGGCTCATAGCTCATAACTCATAGTTCATTATTCAAAATTTATGATTCATAGTTTGTAATTTGTAAAGGTTAGTAGAAATCTCACTTATAACACATAACACACAGAGTGAGGTGGATACATAGCTAGAACTGCCCCCTCTGGCTGAGGTGGATACACTACCCCTATCCATCGAGTTAAAAACATATGCATAGGTTCTGACGATTACCAGCATCGATACGAGGATTTCTGCATAAAGGGTTAGAGGTACTATAGCTAGAGCTAATGGTAATCATTCATAACAATAGCACTTAAGAAAATGAAAACATATAACATAATAGCAATAGCAATTTAACTTAATGAACAAAAGATAAGATAATAGTGTGGTTCCATAAAGAAAGTAAGGTAAGACAATAATTATAAAGGATCTTTTATATCATTGAATAACAATAATGGCTTTGGACCAATTGTCCTTTGGAAACCCAAGCTTAACAAAGAAATCATATAATTATAATTGAAAGTAGAAAAAGACTTGGGTTTCAACAATCTCAAAGGTTCCTATAACATAATCACTTCTACTTGTAACATAAATTTAATGTTTACTCACCTTATCATTCCTTTGCTCTTAGTACTTATAGCCCTTTGAACTTCTACTACTCCTCAAGCTCTAACACAATATTTAATTCAATACTTTGCATTTGCTTAATCATCATGCTATCCTATCCCATAAGTACCCCATGCTCAAATAATATTCATATACACTTGGAGTTGCATATAGAAGTGCACTCATCACTTGAGCATAACTTATTGATTTTCAAAGTCTTGCACACTTAGCCTTTATAGGCCCACATGAAAACACATTATAACGCATACCAAACTTTTATAAAGTCAAACACAATAAATTATAATCTTAATATTAATTAAATTTAACATTCAACTTAGTACACTTAACACTTTCCATATGTGTCAACTTAACAAGTAACCTTTTAAGTGTCATGCTTATCTCATATGGCCAATTCATACAATCAATCTCATCATTCATTTAAGATTATTAATTCATTATTAACTCATTATAGAACCTATTTCTCATATCACTTAATCATATTCACATATTAATCACCACGTAGTAATAGGGTTAGAAAACCCTAAGAATGCCTAATTATCTTTAGACTTATCTAGAGTTATTCGTTCAACCAACATACAATTTAATCATTTATCATTCATATGTATATGTCAATAATCATTAAAATATATCATATAAAAATTATAGATATTGGGATTAAAATCCCTATGTTGGTCGAATCTACCATCAAAGAATGAATTTTTTTACTTTTTGCACTTTCCGTTCATTATAGTACTATTCAAAAACATGGTTTAAACAAAGATTTTTTTTGTAAACATAAAAAAATCATTTTAGAACTACTAAAGCACCAATCAACACCCCTATATATATATTTATGCATGAAAATTTTTTAACTTTAGGCTTTATGGTGAAAACCATGAATTTTCTTGCTTTCTGTACTTTTTTTTTTTATCATTATAGTATATGTAAACACATGATTTAAACCATTATTTTTCACCCAAACATAACAAAAATCAATTTAGAACACATTGATACAAGAATCAGCACTCCATTAGGGTTTATATACATGAAAAACTCCAACTTTTAAGTTTTAGGATGAAAACCATGAATTTTCTTATTTTTCGTATTTTTCGAACATTACAGTAATATATAAAAATATGATTTTAATCAATATTTTTCATCTAAACATAACAAAAGTCAATTTAGAATACAATAATATATAAATTAGCAGCCCCCTTGTGTTTATATATGAAAATTCTAATTTTGAGTTTTTGGATTCACCTTTAGAGGATTCGTGTAGAAATGATTGTGTTTTCGGTAGAAAAATCAATTTCTCTCTCAAAATTTCACCTAGGTTGAATTTAATCAAAGAAAAACAGTAAATACATAGCCCAAAATAATTTAAAGATCAATAATCTCATACGCTATAGAAGAAATCGCAAAGTTTGAAATCACCTTGTGAATTTTAGTTGAGAGAATATTTTTAAGATAATTTTTCTACCAAAATTATGAATAATAATAGAATTTTGGTTGTCTAACAAGGGGCTAGCCAAAATTAGCTTTAAATATGTAGGGTTTTGGTAAAATTCCATGTTTACCCTTAATGAACTAGATTAGGAGTATTTTGGTGTAGTGAGCTTTTGGAAAATTGGGTTTTTTATTTAATTTATGGGCTAATTATAGATAGTTAAAAATAAAATATTTTTATTATTATTTTCAATGAAATTCCCCCTAAAATATTTATTTAAAAATACTCATAAAAATTATTTTATGCTTAAAAATCACTTTTTGCATGGAAATTCATTTTATGTGCAATAAATCATTTTATGCTTATGCAGTTCATATAAATCACTTATTTCATAATACATATTATGCATATTAGAACTAATCTAACATGCCACATACTCATCAATCACATAATACATGAATTTTCACAAAAGCACACATTTTATCATAATAGCTCTAAATTCAAGTAAATTGTCATGAAAACTCCTAGGGTGGGTGTGGGTTGTTACATTCGCCCCCCTTTAAAAGAAATTCATACTCGAATTTAAACACTTAAGCATTCTTGAAAAGCTAAGGATCCTTCTGTCGCATCCCTACCTCGGCTTCCTAAGTACACTCATCCATTCCATGATTACGCTAATGGACCTTAATCATAGGTAGGTACCTCTTTGATACACAAATTTCTTTTCATCCTTAGTTCAGAATTCTACTTGCTTTTCTTTACAGTCAATCCGAGCTCTATACTCATATAGCCAATCCATTCCTAAGATCACTTTGAATTCTAGGACATTAAGTTTTAACAACTCCATTAGAAGTTTTCATCCATCAATATCTACCTCACAGTCCTTAAACTTATTCTTACTTCCATCATTACATCCCCAAGGAGTCGACACTACTAAGGGTTCATTAATTAATTCCTTATTCCTACCTAGATTCTTAGAAAAACATGAAGACACAAATGAGTGCATAGCATCAAAATCTATCAAGCATCTTGCACTAAAAGTTTGAATGGGAATGATACCTTCTTCTTTTAAATCACACTAGATTAATATTCTTCCTTTGGCTATACTTGATATTAACATAAGTGACATAGAAATATGATATGATGCAAATATGTATATCTAAACTAATCAATTAATAGTTAATTTTGTGTTCATATGCATGAATTTTATCTTTAAAGTGGTGCTTTTAATCTTGTTTTCAAGTGTTCTTTAAGTAATCTAGGTAATTATCAAAGGTTCAAGGATTCTATGCTAGAAAAGGAAGAAAGTTTGCAAAGATTAGCTAAGACAAGCATGGTGTCGAGTTGTGATAGAATGTCATGGTGCCGACTCATGCCCTATGGTGCTGAGTCGTGACAAAATCACATGGTGCCAACTCATCCCTACTTGTCTCGAGTGGTTATAGTGCCTTTTCACCAAAACACTTTACAAAAGGCTCCTTTTTGCAATGGACATGACTTGGGACACCTAGAAACCTATAAATAAGAGTGTTTTATAGAATTTTGGATATGTGATGTTAGTATTATTCATATATTAAGTTAGTAATTGAGAGTGTAATTCAAGTGTTTAAAGTTAGAACAAGATTGAAGAGTTACCAAGGCATTCAAGCAAGCATTCAAGGACATTTCTTCAAAGTAATTTTCTAGAGCAAGGATTGAAGAAAACATCATCAAAGTTTCCTTTCCCTTGTCTTTTTATCTTTGTTCCTTGATGTTCATCTTGTCTTCTTGTCTAAACTTTGTCATTTACACTATGAATATGCACTAGTTTGGTTTCTTTGAATTGCAATAAAGTATTGGTTTTAATCATTCTATTTCTTATACGCTTTGTATGATTAAGTTTTAATTGTGTGCTTAATTAATGTTGTACGTGCTTGATCACCATTTATAACATGTTAGCCAAATTATTCACAATGAGAGTTGGGATAAATTGATGGAAAGACAATTGAAATTACTTAGAGAATAGGATAAGCACTTGGAGACAAGCAAATCCACTATAAGGGGAATTATAGTATTGGCACGAATATTTATGGTTCTATTCTATCACTATGATGACACGAGAATGCTCATAGACTCTAGATCAAACACTTCTAATTAACAATGAGAGTTGCTTTTGAGAATTATAGACCATACTCTCAATCATTGCATGCATGTAACACATCTTATTAAAATCAATTCTGACTTGTAATTCAATCTAATCAACATCCTTAAATCATAATATTAGTTCATATAGTAGCATATAGTTAGAATTAAATCTCTTATTTAATATCTTTGCCTATCCATCTTAGTAACTTTTCAATTAATACAAAATTCCTAAATTCCCCAGAGTTTGACAGCCTACTCATCCTATACTAATCCTTTTGGATTTGGGTCACCCATAGTAGGCTTAACAAAATCCCTACCTTTCTTGTTGTTCTAGCCTATATGGTAGCATCTAGGCCTTAAATTCCTTAATATAATTCACTTAATTCATACTGTATACTAATGTAACTGATTTATTTCATTCTCACACCAATCATTACTAAATATCATTTCCCTTCTTATGGCATCAATCACAATTATCATTTAATAATTCCATATAATTCACATATCAAACCATTATCACATATAAGCATTTCATATAGCATAACATTATACTGTCACATTCCAACCTTAGAGATATGACGGTCCTAGAACATAGGGAGACATAAGGTCACCCATGCCCGTAGAACCCACTTACATGTAACAAATCATGCCTAGGATCTTACCAAACCTCTTTCATTAACTCATTTAAAACATTTAGATGAATACTATAAATTGCAGAAGACTTAAAATAAATCATTACATATAAAACCCATAAGGAAAAATAATATGTATCCATAAGTATCAATCAACATTCCCAGAGCATCTAATAACAAGACTTTGTAAAAATAGTATTATTGATAACTTGGATAAGGAATTCCCCAAGTGAAGTAAAATGCTTGAGCCATCACCTTGCCTCCTCACATTTGCTCACCTGGAACCACACAAGGAACAAGGGGTGAGATAGATGATCTCAATGAGTAAACGAAAAGGCACATACATTATCACATATTCCTTTGAAAGGAAACACATAGCTTATACACATAATTCATGATTTATAAGTCATGAATCAGGTTGCAATTTAGCAAGGGTTCAATTTGGCAAGTTTTGCAAAAATCACACTTATAACACATAGTGAGTGAAGGCTATTGCTCTATCACTCGAACACATTGAGGAGAGGTGGCCTTATACCAAATTCCAACTCCTATCACATAGAAGGCGTGAAGCTGATCAGGCTCCATAGCTCGAGCCGCCCATTTCTTGCTGAGGTGGATACACTGCCCCTATCCATCGGGTTAAGACTGTGTGCACAGGTTCTGATGATTACCCACATCGGCATGAGGATTCTGCATAAAGGGTAAAAGGTACTATAGCTAGAGCTAATGGTAATCACAATTATCAATATCACATAAGGCAATAATAACATGTATTTCAATAACAATAGTGGTTTAGCTTTCAAACAATGGTACAATGATAGTGTAGTTTCAGAAAGAATACAAGTTAGGGGGTTAATCACAAGAAGTTCTCAATGGATAATAAACTAGTTTTGGACCAAATGTCCTTTGGCAACCTAAGCTTGACAAGAAATCATGTAATAATATTTAGAATAGAAAGAACTTGGGTTTCAAAGATCACAAAGGTTCACATAACAATATATCACATTCTTGTAACACAACAAAATGTTGTTCACACTTATAACATGAATGTGGCATTTGCCCACACTTGAAGAATAAATAAGATGTTTACTCACCTTGGGGTTCCTTTGCTCCTAGTATACGTAGTCCCTTTTGCACTTTTAAAGCTCCTCAAACTCTAACATAATATTTGATTTATTACTTAGTATTTATTTACTTATGATTCTCCTATCCCATAACTACCCATGCATATATAGCATACACATACACTTAGAGTCCACACATAGGTGTACCCATCATTTACACATAGCACATTGACTTTAAAAGTCTAGCATACTTAGGCCTTATAGGCTCTCATGACAACACATTATAATCATATCGACACCTTTTTAGGGTTATCACAATATTATTACCTCAATATCAATTCACTTTAACAATTATCTTAGTTCACTTTACACTTCCATTCATGTTAACTTAATAATTAACCTTTCAAGCATCATGCTTAACTCTTATGATCCTTTTCACTTTATTAACTCATAACCATATGTTCATCATCAAGTCATCATAACATCTAGTTCCAATTTCCTCAGCCACATTTGCATTCTAATCACAATATAAGGTTAAGATACCTTAAGTATACCTTAAGTATACCAAAATGCATTTAAGCTTATCTAGGATCATACCTTCAACTAACATGCAATTTTATCATTTATTATACATACATACATGTCCACAATCATCAAAACACATCACATAAAATTTATAAGCATTGGGACAAAAATGTTCATATAGGCCGAATGCATCACCAAGATAAAAACTAAATTCTTCTTCTTTTCGCACTTTCCGTCTATTTTAGAAATATGTAAAAAACATGGTTTGAACCAAGATTTTTCATGTAAACATAACAAAAATCATTTTAGAATTTAAATCCATAAGAATCGGCCATTATTGGTGTTATTTATACATAAAAATTCAACTTTTGGTTTATAGAGCACAAAACCATAAGTTTTCTTGTTTTCGGTATTTTCCGGTCATTTCAGAAATATGAAAATAGGTTTATTAAACTATTATTTTTCATTCAATCATAGAAAATGTTAGTTTAGAACACATTCCTTCATGAATCAACAGCCATAGATAGGGTTTATAGGAAAAAATTCCAAGTTTAAAGGCTTAGGTGAAAAATCTTGAGTTTCTGCGCTTTCCGCGCATTTCGTTCATTTCAGCGATAAATAGACACATGATTCAAATCATTATTTTTCTTCTAAACAAAACAAATATCATATTAGAATACTTATTCATACAAGTCAGCAGCCATATGACCATGCAAGAATAAAATTTTCCAACTTCCAAGTTCTAACACGAAAACCTTGAATTTCTTTGTTTTTTAAAACTTTTTGGTCATCGCAGAAATATACAAAAATATTATTTAATACAATATTTTTCATCAAAACAAATTAAAAATCAGTTTAGAATGCAACCATGCACAAATCACCCCTCCTGTCCCCTTATGATGTTTATGCATAAAAATAGTGATTTTAAGTTATAGAATTCACCTTTGGAGAAATCTTGCGGAAAGAATAGTGTTTTCGGTAGAAAATAAATTTTCTCTCCCAAAAACTCACCCAAACAGAATTAAATCTATAAAAATTAGTAATCAAATAGTTCAAAATAATTTATCCATAATTTATTTCATAGAACCCAGTTTAGAAATTGAAAGAGAATAAAAACTTACAATTACAGTCACGAAATCGCAAAACGGAAAGGTGCTTTCAATATTTCAGTAGAGAGAAATATTTTGAGAGAATTTTCTACCAAGATACAGAAAGAATAAGAGAATGGCTACTGGAAACCCTTTTTTGGCTGAAATTTAGAATAAATATTAGGGTTGGAGTGGAATTTCCACTAATACCCTTAATGAATTAAGTTAGGAGGATTTTGGTGTAGTGGGCTTTTGGGCATTTGGGCTTTTCCTTTAAATTTTCAGCTGGATAAGATTTAAAATAAAAAGAATATTTTTCTTATTAATTCTGGAACATTTTCCTCAAAAATATTTATTTTAAAATATTTTAAAAATATTAAATTATTTTATGCTTAAAAATTGTCTTATGCATGAAAATTTATTTTATTTAAAATAAATTCTTTCATGCAAATGCACTTCATGTAAATCATTTATTTCACAATAGCAACACATATTACGCATATTAAAATTAATTTAATATGCCACATACTCATCAATCACTTAGATCACAAATCTTCACACAAGCACACACTTAACCTTTAAATCAAGCAATTTATCATGAAAATTCATAGGGTGGGTGTGGGTTGTTACATATACATATCAATCATTAATCTAAATTGGATCAAAACTTAGTCAACTTCTTTTTAACCCCACTATCAAATTATCATACTTACCATGTATTTAACATGAGCACCGATCATATAATATCACATCACAGGACACATATTACTTAACATATATCACATATCATGGCATGTATCATGTATCCTAATCATGTGACATATAACTTATAGCATAATGAGCTCTCTTACCATTTAAAGGTCAATCATCTCATAGGCAATAGAAGAAATCAAATCCAACCTAAGTAGCTAAGTAGTCAAATAATATCATTCATATCATATAGGTCCTATGCCACTAGGCTAATAGTTATCAACTACTAGATCGAGTCTCAATTGTGTCCCTCATCAAGGCAAACATTGGTGCATAGTCTCCCATTTGTTCAACATCTCTGGACATAATTTGTTCCACGTCCTTTCTCATAGCATGCACTAGAGTCCTCAGATGTTTACTTTCCTTTATCAAGTCCAAGCAATCTCTTTCAAACCTTTGCATCTTACTCTAAATCTAGGTATAACCTAAACATTCTATAGGGTCCTCCTCACTAGGAGTCTTCTCTCTCTTAAGGTGGGTCATAGGCATGGCCTTCTTGAACATCTTTAGCCAAGTGTTCTTGCACGTTATGTGAGGTGCTCTAGGTCAGGGTCCTTTAGCAGGGGTATTCTTCTTAGTCATTTGATAAGAGAATCGTAAGACAGACAAATAATAATAAGGAGTACCATAGCTTATCAAGATTCGGCATAACTATACTAGTGATAGACTATAAATGACATGATAGGAAAATTCCTATGATCTAGGATTATACTTAATCAACCCATTAACTAAACAAGTCTAAATAAGACTGAAACTGCAACTCTGATACCATCTTTGTCACTAGTTGAATGGCAACAAAGGGTACCAACCTAATTAACTAAGCTCTGATGCCATCTTTATTACATCCCAATTTTTGAGATATAACAATCCTAGAACATAGGGAGACATAAGGTCACCCACGCCCATAGAACCTACTCATACATATACAAATATTGCCTAGGATCAAAACCTCATGCATTAACTTAACTAAACCATTTATAAGAAAATGGAAGAATAGTTAAAATATACTTTAAATAAAATGTATAAGATAATAATATTTAGACTCCAAATAAGCCCCAATAGATAACGTTTCAAAATAAATTCCCAAAACAAATATTCCCGAAGCATCTAAAGATGACTCTTCATAACACTATACAGTAAATAACTTGGACAAGGAAACCCCTAAGTGAAGTAGATTGCTTAAGCCACTACCTAGGACCACACAAAGAAAAGGGGTGAGACAGATAATCTCAATGAATAAATGATAGGGCTTATACAATAACACATATCCCTTAGAAGGGGCTCATAACTCATAACTCATAGTTTATGATTCAAAATTTATGATTCATAGTTCATGGTTTATAGTTTGCAATTTAGAAAGGTTTGCAAAAGTCTCATTTATAACATATAACACATAGAGTGAGGGCTGTTGCCATATTCACTCGAACACATAAAAGAGAGGTGGCATCAAACTAAATTCCAACTCCTATCAAATAGAAAAGTGTGAAACTGATCAGGCTCCATGGCTAGAACTGCCCCTTCTAGTTGAGGTGGATACACTACCAATATCCATCAGGTTAAGACCATGTGCACAGGTTCCGATGATTACCCGCATCGGCACGAGGATTTCTACAAAAAGGGTTAGACGGACCATAGCTAGAGCTAATGGTAATCACTTATAATAATAACACTTAAGAAAGCAATAAAATGTAGCATAATAGCAATAACAATTTAACTTATTGAACTAAAGATAAGAAAATAGTGTGGTTCCAGAAAGAAAGTAAGGTAAGGCAATAATTATAAAGGATCTTTCATATCATTGAATAACAATAATGGCTTTGGACCAATTGTCCTTTGGCAACCCAAGCTTAACAAAGAAATCATATAATTATAATTGAAAGTAGAAAAAGACTTATTTTTCAAGAATCTTAAAGATTCCCATAACATAATAACTTATACATGTAACATGAATATAATGTTTATTCACCATGTGGTTCCTTTGCTCCTAGTACTTGTAGCCCTTTGAACTTCTACTACTCCTCTAACTCTAACATACTATTTAATTTAATACTTAGCATTTGCTTAATCATCATGCTATCCTATCCCATAACTACCCACATACATATAATATTCATATACACTTGGAGTTGCACATAGAAGTGTATTTATCACTTGCACAAAACATGTTGACTTTCAAAGTCTTGCACACTTTGCCTTTATAGGCCCACACGAAAACATATTATGAATCATACCAAGGCTTTTCTAAAGTCAAACAAAATATATCATAATCTTAATATCAATTCAATTTAACATTCAACTTACTACACTTAACACTTTCCATATGTGTCAACTTAACAAGTAACCTTTCAAGTGTCATGCTTATCTCTTATGGTCAATTCATACAATCAATCTCATCATCCATTTAAGATTATTAATTTATTAGTAACTCATCATAGAACCTATTTCCCATATCACTTAATCATATTCACATATTAATCACCATGTAGTAATAGGGTTAGAAAAATCTAGGTATACCTAATTGTCTCTAGACTTGTTTAGAGTTATACCTTCAACCAACATACAATTTAATCATTTAACATTCATATGTATATATCAATAATCATTAAAATATATCACATAAAAATTATAGATATTGGGATTAAAATCCCTGTGCTGGCCAAATCTACCCATTAAAGAAAATATTTTCTTACTTTTTGCACTTTCTGTTCATTACAGTACTATGCCAAAACATGGTTTAAACTAAAATTTTTTATGTAAACATAAAAAAATCATTTTAGAACATACTAATGCACCAATAAGAACCTTTATATATATTTATACATGAAAATTTTTAACTTTAGGTTTTTGGGTGAAAACCATGAATTTTCTTGCTTCACATACTTTTCTTGTCATTACAATAATATGTAAACATATTATTTAAACCATTATTTTTCATCCAAACATAACAAAAATTAGTTTAGAACACAATGATAAAAGAATTGGCACTCCTTTAGGGTTTATAGAAATGAAAAACTCTAACTTTTAAGTTTTAAGATGAAAACTATGAATTTCCTTGTTTTTCATATTTTCTAATCACTATAGTAATATACAAAAATATGATTTAAATCAATACTTTCATCTAAACACAACAAAAATCAATTTAGGACACAATAATATATAAATTGGCAACCCACCTTGTGCTTATGTATGAAAATTCCAATTTTGAGTTTTCGGTGAAAAAATTGATTTCTCTCTCAAAATTTCAGCTAGGCCAAATTTAATAAAAAAGAAACAGTAAATACATAGCCCAAATAATTTTCTCATGATCAGTTTCATTAAAATTAAATAGTAAATTGAAAGAAGGGAAAAACTTATGAAAACTGTCGTGAAATCACAAGGTTTGAAAGCACCTTGTGAATTTCGGTTAAGAGAATATTTTTGAGAGAATTTTTCTGCCAAAATTATGAAGAATATTATAATTTTGGCTATCTAACAAGTGGCTGGCCAACATTAGCTTTAAATATATAGGGTTTTGGCAAAATTCCATGCTTATCCTTAATGAACTAGGTTAGGAGTGTTTTAGTGTAGTGGGCTTTTGGAAAATTGGGCCTTTTATTTAATTTATGGGCTGATTATAGGTAATCAAAAATAAAATATTTTTCTTATTATTTTCTTTAAAATTCCCCCCAAAATATTTATTTAAGAATATTTTAAAAATGCTTATGCCTTTTATTTAATTTATGGTTTGATTATAGGCAATAAATCATTTTATGCTTATGCACTTCATATAAATTACTTATTTCACAATAATAATTCATATTATGCATATTAGAACTAATCTAACATGCCACATACCCATCAATCACATAACACATGAATTTTCATAAAAGCACACATTTTGTCATAATAGCTTTAAATTCAAGTAAATTGTCATGGAAACTCCTAGGGTGGGTGTGGGTTGTCACAAAGGCTCAATCAGATTTAGCTTTGGAGGAGATTGTGGGCTTCATAAATGAAGGCTTTTTGGAATTGGGCTTCATGGTAGGGACTTCTTAGTTTAGGCTCTATGGTGAAGGCTTTTGGAATTAGGCTTCATAGTGAAAGCTTCTAGAATTAGGCTTCATGATGAAAGCTTTTTAGTTTAGACTTCATGGTGAAGGATTTTCAGTTTAAAATTTATAGTAAAGGCTTTTTGGTTTGAGCTTCATATGGTTTGGGCTTTATGATAAAGCCTTTTGGTTAAAAAGCATTTGGGCTTTGAGGATAGTTTGTTAGCTTGAGCTTTTCTACAAGGGTGTTTTGGACCTCTTTTAATGATGGATGGCTTTAGCTTATGTTTGATGCTAAAGGTTTTTGTCATAAAAAGAGCACAGACTTATGGAGAAGGGTTTGTCCATTGACATAGTTGCATCAATTTATACGGAGAATGGTTTGCAAGCCTTAAGAGACTTTGATCTTAGGGATCATGTACTTTGCCTATAAGGTTTGATCCTTTTAAGGATAATAAGAAGTTGGCAAAGAGGCAGGGGATTGGCTCTAACTAGTTTGAGCCCAACTTCATTTGACTTTGACTTTGTTAGGGAAATTGACTTCAATGATGATGAATCCTGAGAGATTTGGGATTTTTGGGTTTGCCCATGATTAGATTTTGCCAAAGAAAGGGTGGTATAAGGCTTGAGCTTTGAAAAAATGGTATGAGTTGACAATAAGGCTTGGGATCAAGTTTGGGAATAGTCTGAAGGTAGGTTAGAACTTCTAAAAAGGATTAAATAGGTTGTATGGTTTTGTTATTTACAACATAATTCATGGAAGAAGAGTAAGTCAAGCCAATCTTGCCATTTGAAATTGAAGAGTTTGACTTAATGTAGGTGACACACCGGCTAAAGGGAAGTACCCTAAGGAGTGGCTGAATGACTAGTGAGAAGAGATAATTTGAGGATAATGCTCCCAATGAGAGATAGGGATGTGATGGACTGGTAATGCAAGAGTTAAGGCGTTAGCTATTTAAACAAAGCGATGAGATAAATTGATAAATGATAATGACATTCTAGAAAGATATGCCCCCACTATAGGATAAGGGCATATAAGATAATATAACTTTAGAAAATGAGCCTCTAATAAGGAAGGATGACTTTAGAATGCATGAGGTAAGACAAATTGATTAAGACAATTTTGACAACATTAGACACAAGGAAAGATTACTAAGATGAGCTTTCTTTGTCTCTTTCTCTCTCTCTTAGCTCTAACTTCTGCCTAAGCCACCCTTTCAAGTTTTCAATTTAACAAGCTCTCTATTTTTCTTCTCTCTTTCTCTCTTTTTATTTATGATGCAAATAAGAGCCAAACAAATGTGTAGTACAAAATGAAATTTTATTGATGATTTGGACCGAACCCACATGGGTTGCATACATATCTCCTTACAACAATTTCATCATTTAAATTTTTTCTTTTTTATGGAGAATAAAGTCCATATAGTTATGTGTTATGATGCTTGATCATATCGATGATTATTGGATTAGGGGACAGAGTTATATTTTTCCTTCCCTTTCTACTTTGGGTTAGGAAGGCTATTTGTTCTGCCTTGCTTGGAAGATCTAATTTTGTTTAGATTATGCAATGGATTTTTAGTTTTCCTTCCCTTTCTTGATTGGCAAAGTTATTTGTTTTGCCTTGCTTAGAGAGATAATTAAGGAGTACCCCCTAGGTAAGGATGAGAGCTTGATATTCTATAAGGATTGATAAGATGATGATTTTAGATAATGCTCAAGGTGTGGCAAAACATGTCAACTTGGAGAGAAAGTGACATGAATGTTTTTAAAGGAATTTAACTATTTCCCAAGGAATTGTAATTTTGGTGAAGGCTACCTTTTATGTTTGATCATTTGTCATGGCTTTACATTCATGAATTCTTGTGCTTTCTTATTAGCATAAAAATTCATTATTTCATTCAAATTGGATGAAAAGAAACACATATAAAGAAACGCATTTGAAAAATTCAAACTTTATTAAAAAGGCCATCTTTTTTTATTACAATGAAAAATAAAGATTACATAAACAACTTTGATGGACTCAATAGGATGACCCTAATAGACAGACTTGAAAAGGATTGGCCCTAACTTGAATGATGACTCTGACAAATGGACTCTTATGACATAGACTTTAACTAGTATCCCTTTTGCCTTGTTGACTCAATAGATGGTAAGAAAAGGGACTATATTCTTAATAAGGCCTTGCAATGACTCTAAATAGGTCAGGTTTAGCTAGAGTTAAACTCTTCAATATTGGGTTTAGATTTTTCTCACTGTCTAAGTCAATGGTGGGGATTTTTACCTTCCTTTGAAGGTGATCTTCAACCTTGTAATTACAATCAAAGCATTGAAAATGGGTAGATATTGTATCAATAAGAGATCTTGATAGCTTGGAAGTAGATTCTTGATAAGGATATCCACTTATTCTTGTTCAGTTAGCCTATTTACCATTAAAGCAGCTTTGGCCTTCCGCCATGTAAGGAAAATGGAGAAGGATTTATTTGGAAGTTGCTTAGTACTTTTTAGGTCTCTTCTTATGATATCCATTTTAATATTTGTAAGGCCTCACTCAAGCACCAGTCCGATCTGCTAAAAGGAATAAAAAATGCTCTTTTGGGAGAAACATCACAATTGGAACTAGCTATGAGTTCATAAAACTGTATTTTGTAAATTGTAATTTGCAAAAGGAGTCACCACTTTAATTTTGCTTATTTTAGTTGGGAAAATTAAAGGAAAAACCCAATTTGATTGACTCCAAAATTATATCATTTATCCCAAGGAAAAGCATTAGTCCTCGAATGACCAAAAAGGACTCGGGGACTAGGTTTTGGTTAAAATTATACAAAAAAATTAGTTTGGCTTTAATACAAAATACCTTTTGCAAAAAAAAAAAAAAAAAAGATGCTTTTATGTTTGTATGAACATATATAATATGTTGCATGAAACAAATATTACTTGTATAAAGCATGGCAAATATGAGATAATGACAATTATAAAATGCAAAAATAAAGGAAAACTACTTAAAATTATTACAAGTTAAAATGTCAAAATCAGGGGATCTTTCCTCTAGCCCTTATGAGTTCTAGGAAAAGCACACATTCCCCAAATATAATATTGTAAGAAAAAGTAATAAAATAATTGTAAGAGATCTAAAGTTTCGACTTTCATTTAAGAAAAGTAATCTCAATCCTAAACTATGTGAAGAATGTGATAGAGAGAAGAAGTTGTTAATTTTAGTGGAGTTGATGCTTTATAGATGGTATGCCTGTATATCCCTTTGAATGGGAATGAAACCCCATACAGTTCTTCCTTCTTGCGAATGAAAGGTTTTTAAGTCATTGCCTTTGTTATCATGTTTTCATTGATTTTAAGAGCTTAGGGATTTGTTAATTAGGTCACATTTTAATTAACAAAAATTAGATCTTTTTAGATTTAGATCCTAAAATTGGAATTGAAAAGGAAAAGGAAAGAACTCTTACCTTTGACTTTCTGCGACGAAGAACATAGGGAACAAGCTTAGCACCAGATCTAAGTCCCACCTTGGCTTAGGGATAGCACGAGCACTCCTTTTGGAAGAAAGACTCTTGAATAGCATGAACTTTTCTTGGAGGGACTTAGATCACACCTTTGCTTGAGTACCACGAATTCCTTTTGAAAGGAAGAATTTAAATCACATCTTTTCTTGATGAGGAGGTTTAGAGATAGGGTTTGAGCTTATTAGGAGGCTTATGAATAGGGTTTTATTTGATGGAAAAGGTTTTGGAATGGGGTTTTAGAGATTACAAGGCTTAGAGAAAGGGTTTTGATGATTTAAAGGCTTAGGAATAGGGTTTAGAGAGCTTTAGGGGGAATATAGAAGTATGTAATTGTTTGTGAAAGTTCTTAGAAGATGCGAGGTATTTATAGAAGGAGTTTGGAGGCTTAAAATAGTGAATTTTTAGTGTGGGATCAAGAAAAACATGCTGTAGTAACTGGATTATCAGCTATAGCAGCCGCAGGGACACCTGTTGGCCCATGGGTTGCCGCACCTCTTTTTCAATCCATTCTCATCCATTTTTTATTTGATTTGGGCGCAGTTTAATTCTATAGGTTCATAATTGAGTGTTAGTCGTTTAAAGGTGCAAGTTTAAGGAAATTTATTTTTCAACAGGGCACTGCCTCCTTAACCCCTGCCTATTAACCGGCTAGTAGGACTGCCATACTAACTCTATGAAGCACACTAATCTTAGTAGGTGTCAAGCTGTGGTCGGATTGTAACAACCCATACCCACCCTAGGAATTTTCATGATGAATTGCTTGAATTAGAATCTATAAGGTTAAGTGTGTGCTTGTGTGAATGTTTGTGATCTAAGTGATTGATGAGTATGTGGCATATTAAATTAATTTTAATATGTATAATATGTGTTACTATTGTGAAATAAATGATTTACATGAAGTGCATTTGCATAAAAGAATTTATTTTAAATAAAATGAATTTTCATGCATAAAACAATTTTTAAGCATAAAATAATTTTATGAGTATTTTAAAAATATTTTTAAAAAATATTTTGAGGGAAATACTCCAGAATTAAAAAGAAAAATATTATTTTTATTTTTAAATACTTCAGCTGAAATTTTTAAAGAAAAAGGCCCAATACCTAAAAGCCCACTACACAAAAATGCTCCTAATCTATTTCATTAAGGGTAATAGCAGAAATTCCACTCCAACCCTAATATATATTCAAATTTTTGGCCAACAAGGGTTTTCCAGCAGCCATTCCCTCATTCTTTCTATATTCTGGCAGAAAAACCTCTCAAAATAATTCTCTCTACCGAAATATTGAAAACACTTTACCGTTTCGCGATTTCGTGACCATAATCGTAAGTTTTTAATCTCTTTCGATTTCTAAACTGTTTTCTATGAAATAAATTATGGGAAAATTATTTTGAATTGTTTGATTACTGATTTCTATAGATTCAATTCTATTTGAGTGAATTTTTGGGAGAGAAAATTTATTTTCTACCGAAAACACAATTCTTTTCGCAAGATTTCTCCAAAGGTGAATTCTATAACTTAAAATCACAATTTTATTGCATAGACATCATAGGGGGGGGGACATTTGTGTTTATTTGCATTCTAAACTGATTTTTGATTTTTTTTTATGAAAAATATTGCATGAAATAATATTTCTGTATATTTATGTGATGACCGAAAAGTTTCGAAAAACAAAGGAATTCAAGATTTTCGTGTTAGGATTTGGAAATTGGAAAATTCTATTCTTTCATGAATACATGGCTTCTGATTTGTGTGAATTTATGTTCTAATATGATATTTGTTCTATTTAGATGAAAAATAATGATTTGAATCATGTGTCTGTTTATCGCTGAAATAAATGAAATGCGCGGAAAGCGCGGAAACTCATGATTTTTCACCTAAGCCTTTGAACTTAGAATTTTTTTGTATAAACCTTACCTATGGCTGCCGATTTGTGAGATAATGTGTTCTAAACTAATATTTTCAATGATTGAATGAAAAATAATGGTTTAAACAACCTGTTTGCATATTTCTGAAATTACCGAAAAATACCGAAAATAAGAAAACTCATGTTTTGTGCACTATAATGCAAAAGATTGAATTTTTATATATCAATGGCTCCAATGGTGGCCGATTCTTATAGATTTGAGTTCTAAAATGATTTTTGTTATGTTTACATGAAAAATCTTGGTTTAAACCATGTTTTTGCATGTTTCTGAAATAGACAGAAAACACGAAAAGAAGAAGAATTTGGTTTTCACCTTAAAGATGCATTCAGCCTACATGAACAAATGTGTCCAAATGTTTATAAATTTTATGTGATATGTATTGGTGATTGTTGACATGTATGTATGTATAATAAATGATGAAATTGCATGTTAGTTGAAGGTATGATCCTAGATAAGCTTAAATGTGTTTTGGTATACTTAAGGTATCTTAATATCATATTGTGGTTAGAATGCAAATGTGATTGAGAAATTTGGAACTAGATGTCATGATGACTTGATGATGAATATATGGTTATGAGTTAATGAAGTGAAAGGGATCATAAGAGTTAAGCATGACGTTGAAGGATTAATTATTAAGTTGAGATGTATGGAAGTGTAAAGTGAACTAAGATAATTGACAAGTGAATTGATATTGGGGTAATGATAATGTGATGACCTTATAAAGGTATTGATATGATTGCAATGTGTTTTCATGTGAGCCTATAAGGCCTAGATATGCAAGACTTTTAAGTCAACGTGATATGTGCAAGTGATGAGTACACCTATGTGTGAACTCTAAGTATATGTGTATGCTATATGTGAAAGGGGTAGTTATGGGATAGGAGCATCATGAGTAAATAAGTACTAAGTATTAAATCAAATATTATGTTAGAGTTTGAGGAGTCTTAGAAGTGCAAAGGGGACTACGAGTACTAGGAGCAAAGGAACCCCAAGGTGAGTAAATTCTATATTCCTGCTTTTAGTGTGAGTAAACATTATGTTCATGTTATAAGTGCAAGTAACACTTTGTTATGTTACAAATGTGTGAAAACATGTTATGTGAGCCTTATGATTATTGAAACCCAAGTTCTTTCTATTCTAAATATTATTATCTGATTTCTTTGACAAGCTTGGGTTGCCAAGGGACATTTGGTCCAAAACCATTTTGTTTATCCAATGAGAACTTCTTGTGATTAACTCCCCAACTTATATTCTTTCTGGAACTACACTATCCTTTTATCTTTTGCTTGAAAGTTAAACCACTATTGTTATTGGAATACATGTTATTGATGCCTTATGTGATATTGATAATTGTGATTACCATTAGCTCTAGCTATGGTACCTTTTACCCTTTATGCAGAAATCCTCGTACCGATGCGAGTAATCATTAGCTATGTGCTTCTCGTACCGATATGGGTAATCATTGGCTATGTGCTATTCATACCGATGTGAGTAATTATCGGCTATGTGCTCGAGTGATTATGGCAATAGCCTTCACTCTATATGTTATGTGTTCGAGTGATTATAGCAATAGCCTTCACTCTATGTGCTAGAGTGATTATGGCAGTAGCCTTCACTCTATGTGTTATAAGTGTTTGCAAACCTTTCTAAATTGCAAACTATGAATCATGAGTTATAAGTTATGAGCTATGGGCCCTTTCTAAGGGATATGTGTTATTGTACAACCCCTATTGTTTACTCATTGAGATCATCTATCTCACCCTTTTTCCTTGTATGGTTCCAGGTGAGCATTATGAGGAGGCAAGGTGATGGCTCAAGCATCCTACTTCGCTTGGGGAATTCCTTGTCTAAGTTATCAATAATACTATTTTTATGAAGTCTTATCATTAGATGCTCCGGGAATGTTAATTGATACTTATAAAGATTTATATTATTTTTTCGTGTGGAATTTATATGTAACGATTTACTTTAAGTCTTCTGCAAATTATGGTATTTATCTAAATGTTTTAAATGAGTTAATGAAAGAGGTTTGGTAAGATCCTAGGCATGATTGTTATATGTTAATGGGTTCTACGGGCATGGGTGACCTTATGTCTCCCCATGTTCTAGGACCGTCATGTCTCCAAAGTTGGGATGTGACACGGATCCTAAGGGTGCAAATTTGAGAGTTTTCAACTACCCCTTCATTAGAATTGGCTTTGAGCAAAAGGTGATTCTAATGATAGTGAACCCTAGGAAGAGCTGCCATGTCAGACTTTAGGCTTATACTCGTGCCATGTCAAATTTTTGGCTTATGTGTTCTTGTGCCATGTCAGATTTCAGGCTATACCATGTGAGACTCGAGGCTTGTGCCCTGTCAGATTCTTGGCTTGTGATATCTACTTGTGTTTGTCATGCATGAGGGCATTCATGCTTTATGCAAATTGAACCTTCTAAAGGATAAACATGGTATAAGAATATGAACCTTTTGGGAGAAGGCCCTTTGCATAAATGAGGTTTTGTTAATGGCTATCAGTTTGGCCTTAATATTGGATGTGAGAATGGTCTTAGTGAATTTCAATTAAAGCTATCTATCTGGCCTAAATGTTGGAGATAAAGATGGTTTTGGTGAATTTGAATCAAGGTTATCTGTCTGGCCTAAATGTTAGAGGTAAAGATAGTTTGGTGAGTTTAAATCAATGCTAACTATCCGGCCCCAATGTTGGAGATAAAGTTGGTTCGGCAAAATTCAATCAAGGCTATCTATCTGGCCCTAATATTAGAGGTAAAGATGGTTTGGTGTATTTCAATCAAGGCTATCAGTCCGGCCTTAATGTTAGAGGTAAAGATGGTTTCATGAATTTCAATCAAGGCTATCTATCCAGTCTAGACTTTAAGATTTAGAGAATTGGTCCGCCTAAAAGGATGAGATTTGGGAATTCAAGCTGGTTTAGCAAGGCCATATGTTCGGTCCTACTTTTGGGGAGATCATGATTGAAGTTATTCATTTGGCTTTGATGTTTGGGAGGATTAGGATCAAAGCTATCTATTTGGCTTTAATACTTTAGAGGAATGGGACGCTTTTGATGATTAGGAGGATTGGGATCAAAGCTATCTATTTGGCTTTGATGATTGGGAAAATTGGGATCAAATTTATCTATTCAACTTTGGTGCTAAGGAAAATTAGGATCAAAGCTATCTATTCAGCTTTGGTGCTTAGGAAAATTGGGATCAAAGCCATCTATTCGGCTTTGGTGCTGAGGAAAATTGGGATCAAAGTTATCTGTTCAGCTTTAGTGCTTAGGAGGATTAGGATCAAAGCTATCTATTTGGCCTTAATGTTGGGGGGATTAGGATTAAAGCTATCTACTCAGCTTTGATGTTGGGAGGATTGGGATCAAAGCTAGCTGTTCGACTTTGATGAATGGGAGGATTGGGATTAAAGCTATTCTTTTTAGCTTTGATGTTGGGGAATTTAGGAAAGGTTATGTCTCTGAAAGACGAGAGGTGTTGGAATGTCAGCGTGGGTGACTTATCTCAGTTTGTCTATGGAAAGTTACAATTGAGGATCACTCCTTATAGGGAAAGGTCTTGGCTAATGATTGGTCATTAGGAGGGTAGGTCAGATGGGTTCTTAGAAGGATAAATTGATCTTTGAGATGTTAGGTTAGGTTAGGTTCTAAATCAGGTCAATAATTGTCACTTGAAATTCAATTTGCAAGATTTGAGCAAAATGGTTGATGCAATATAGTGTTTAAGGTAGTGGATTCATTAGTTGATCTAACTTGATAAAGAGACCTTAAGCTTTGAGGGAGTTTACAAGTATTGCTAAAAAAGGCAGTTTAGCCAAGAAACTTGGGCTATAATGATGATGGGCCTTAGTTCTGCTAACTAGCCCAAGTCTTGAGATTTTGCCAAAGAATTTGATAATAATATACCCAGGATGCATAATCTTTGGAAGGATGGTATGGTTGATCACTTGAAGAGATAGTAGGCCTTAACCAAATAGTTTGGGCTAAAGGTGTTTTCAAGGAGATATGTAAGATGCCACCTCGTGAGTTGATTCAGTAAGTTAGAAACATAGACTGAGAGGTGAGACTAGACTCTGACTGATTTAGGATTAGACATGATAAGTTGATGACATAATGAGCCATAAGAGGCTAAAAATTCTATGTGGAAGTGATGATTTTGACAAACACTTAAAGGGGTATGACTTTATGAAAGGTAAGATTAACAGGATGAATATCTTTAGACAAGATAAGACTAACGGACTTGATAGTGAATCCAATTTGAATGAAATAGAGCTCCATCTTGAATTGTTGCTTTTAGTTGATTCCATCTTTTGACTAAGCTGCTTTTATAGGTTTTGATTACTTGCTCTAAGCTACTCTTCTAAGTTTCTCTCTCTCTCTTTGTTTGTTTTCTTTTCTTTTCTTTTTTCTTCTTCTTTTTTTTTATTTTTTATTTTTTATTTTTTTGAAATTTTTCCTTTTTTTATTTTTTTTTTGGTGGGCAAGGCTATTTGTTCCTTCTTGCTTAGAAAGACATGATTCTATTATCATGGGTTCGATTTCTAGTTTTCCTTTCCTTTTTTAGTTATCAAGGCTATCTATTTTACTTTGCTTGTAAAGATGATTGAGGATTGCCTCGCAGCCTCTAAGGAGGATGGAAGTTTTGGTGTTCTGCAAAATACTTAAAAAAGGGGTGTTAACTTGGAGAGAAAGTGACATGGATGTTCACTTAGGGAATCTAAATGTTTTCCAAGGAATTGCAATTTTGGTGAAGGCTATCTTTAATGATCATTTGTTATGGCCTTACATGAATTCTAGACCGTAATACTTGAGGTTTCCGTAACCAACTGTAAATAGTAATGATGATATTATAATATCCATATACCATACCATTCATGGCCTTCCTAGTATACCAAGAACCATAAGAATATCAAAAGAGGTAAATTCTAAATAAATAATATGATGATGAGTAAGGAATGTAATCAATTTTGATAAGCATTTTTATGATAAAATGGAAGTGAAACTGAGTTTGACTTAATGGGACTATGTTAATAATTCATTTGAAGTGTGAATCTAAAGTGCTTATGAAAGGGCATTAACATCTTCTAAGACATTGGGAGATGATAATAGTGGTATAAGAAGTTGGATTTAATCAATGTTGCAATGGTGCAATGGAAGTCAAATTTAGTTTGACCCAATGATCTATATGATGTACAAACTTGAACAATGCAATTGAAAGACTAGTAAATGTGTATTAAAATGTGTATAGAATTTATCTAAAAATGTCTAAAGTGTGTAGTGATACTAAAAGGTAGAAATATGTATTCTAAAGTGAAAGAAACGAAATGAAAAATTTATTAAGTTACCAATTTTGAAACGTGCATATATGGATTTGTTAATGGGCTTTTAGACTTTAAGGTCCTAGCCTAGTAAAAGGTGGTTGGCCCATTGGGCCTAAGATTTAGTGAACATTAAAACTTATGAGCTAAAAACATTTGGCCCAAGACAATAAGAATATGTTGTAAAGAAAGAGTTACAAAATTTGACCAACTAGCCATCAAAAATTGACTAAGTCAAAATCCTAAACGAAGTTGAATTCTCATTTTCTTTACATATGAGTCTAGGTTCATTTTAAGCATCCCAACACCCTATGATGATCATCACCATTATAAAGAGAATCCTAGCCATCCAGGTTGATCCAATCTTAGCCATTCATTAAGATTAAATCATAACTATTGGATTTAACTTGATTAAATCCTCACCATCCAACCCATTATATATATAAGCAAAAATTATGTTATGAAATAACATTTAGCCTATCTCTACACCAAATTTTCACCCTAAGAAAGGAAATTCTCTCTGCACCACTTGCAATAAGAACCTTAACAAATCAAAGCTAATCAAGGTGAGAAATTATGTTCATCTTATCTTTTCTATGTTCCAAGGTTGATTTTAGTATTTTAGTTCCATAAAATCCTTTCTACACCATAAGAAAATTTGTCCAACCAAGTGAAACCCTATATAAGATGTGGTTTTGAATGATCTTAAATGAAATAAGGAGATTTGGTTAAAGAATTAAAGGGTTCATGGGAAGATAGGAAAAGAAAACATGAAAATACCTAAGTACAATTAAAGGGTGAATTCGGCCCATGTTAGTGAATGATCAAAGATGTGTTCTAAATTCTAATTGAATACATCTATGGTCATTTTAGATGAAGAAAAATGATTTAGAAATGTTAGAATGACTTTTGGAAACTTGGTTTAAGATTTAAACATCTTAGAGGCATAAATATAGTTTAAAAAGGGAACTTGATGTTCTAATGCTAGATATTGACAATTGAATGATCGTAAAGGTTTTATGTTATGCAAATTTCATAAATCTATGATCAATTTGAAGATTTAATGAGGAATTAATAGTTTTCACTAAGTTCTAGGGTTTATGGAAAAATTGGGAATTTTAAGTATTGAACTTGAATTCATGAAATTGAAGTGAAAATTAAGTTTAAGAATGGTCTAACATAATTTGTATAATGTTAATTTTGAAATTCAATTGATAGAAATGATTTTCCCCAAATGTAATGAACTAGGTTCATTTATGGAATTTGATGGTGGAAGTAGAATTAATTCCATTGAATATTATAAATTGTTTAAATTGATTTTACTTAAAGTTGAAATGTGAAATTGGGAGGAATGGAATTATCTTTCCTTAAGTGAATACTTTTGGCTATTTGAAAGATAATTAAGGGAAACTGTTAAAATTAGTAACAAATATATGTATGGTGTGTCATGACCTTAAAAGTAACAAGTTCATACTACAATGAACAAGTTAAGCTTACACTAATGACAAAACCAGGAAGTGATTAATGTGTAATTAAAATGCAAATGTGTAGAACCTAAAGGCAAGGACAAGGATATTGTCTAAGAGTGCAAAGAGCACCACTAGCATCAAAGTTAAATGTACATAGGAGCAAAGGTGTCACATCCCATTTTTTGGTCCTAGAACATCAGGAGACATAAGGTCACCCATGCCCGTACAACCCACTTACACTTATACAAATACTGCCTAGGATCATACCAAAACCTCTTACATTAACTTAAATAAACCCTTTTTTTTTTTTGAAAACCTTAAGTTGCAGAAGCATGGTTAAAATATACTTTAAACATAATCCATAAGGAAATAATATTTAAAATCCAAATAAAACCTCGAAAGATAACATTTCAAAATAAACATCAAAAAATAAATATTCCCAGAGCATCTAAGGATAACTCTTCATAACATATTAAACTAATTATCTTGGACCAGAAATTCCCCAAGCGAAGTAGGATGCTTAAGTGATCGCCTTGCCTCCTCATACTACTCACTTAGAACCACATAAAGAAAAAGGAGTGAGATAGATGATCTCAATGAGTAAACAATATGGCACATATGATAACATATATCCCTTTTAAAAAGGAAACCCATAACTTATGACACAAAGTTCATGTTTTACAATTCATGAATCAAAGTTTGCAATTTAACAAGGTTTGTAGAAAATCACACTTATTACTTATGAGTGAAGAATCTTCCTCAATTCACTCTTCAGTGAAGACACTACTCAATTCACTTGAATTTACATAAGTGAGTGAAAACTCTTACTCAATTCGCTCGTGAGTGAAGACACTGCTCAATTCACTAGAATTTACATAAGTGAGTGAAGACCCTTACTCAATTCACTCGTATTTATGACAATCACTTATAACAATAGCACTTAAGAAAGTAATAACGTGTATCACAATAGCAATAGTAGCTTAGCTTATTGAACAAAAGATAAATAATAGTGTGCTTCCAGAAAGAAAGTAAGGTAAGGCAACAAATCACAAAAGTACTTTATTGTCATTGAATAATAAAAATAGATTTGGACCAAATATCCTTTGGCAACCCAAGCTTACAAAGAAATCATTTAGTCATAATTAAAAATAGAAAAGAACTTGGGTTTTGAGATGTCAAAGGTTCATATAACATGATAACTTATACTTGTAACTTGAATATAATGTTTACTCACCTTGTGGTTCCTTCACTCCTAGTATATGTAACCCTTTTGAACCACTAAAACTCCTTAAGCTCTAATATAATATTTAATTTAATACTTAGTATTTATTTAATCATGATGCTATCCTATCTCATAACTACCCCATGCACATATAACATTCACATACACTTAGAGCTATACATATAAGTGCACTTCATCACTTGCACATAATATGTTGACTTTAAAAGTCTAGTACACTTAGCCTTTATAGGCCTATATGAAAACACATTATAATTCATGTCAATACCTTTCTAAGTTCAACACAATATCATTATCTTAATATCAATTCACTTTAACAATCATCTTAGTACACTTAACACTTTTATATATGTCAACTTAACAAATAACCTTTCAAGTGCTATGCTTATCTCTAATGACCAATTCATTCAATCAATCTCTTCATCAATTCAAGATCATTAATTCATTGTGAAGTCATCATACAACCTACTTCCATATTATCCAATCACATTCATATATTAATCACAACATAAGGTTAAGATACCTTAAGTATACCAAATTGCCTCTAACCTTATCTAGAGTCATTCCTTCAACCAACATGCAATTTAACCATTTATCATTCATTCATACATGTCAATAATCATTAAAATACATTATATAAAAGTTATAGACATTGGGATAAAAATCCCAACAATGGCCAAATACTCCATTAAAGAGAAAATCTATTTTTTCTTACTTTACACTTTTTGTCTATTATAGTAATATGTAGAAACATGGTTTGAACCAAGATTTTTCATGTAATAAAAACAAAAATCATTTTAGAACATAAACATGTAGGAATCGGCACATATATAAATCCATATGCATGAAAATTTTCCAACTTTAGGTGTTAGGGTGAAAACCATAAACCTTTCTTGTTTCTGGTACCTTTCGGTCATTACAGTAATATATAAACAGGTGTTTTAAACCATTATTTTTTATTCAATCACAATAAATATTAGTTATGAACATTGATATGTACAAATCGACACATATATAAATCCATATGCTTGAAAATTTTCCAACTTTAGGTGTTAGGGTTAAAACCATAAACCTTTCTTGTTTCTAGTACTTTCCAGTCATTATAGTAATATATAAACAGTGTTTTAAACAATTATTTTTCATTCAATTACAACAAATATCAGTTATGAACATCAATATGTCTTATGCATGAAAACTCCAAGTTTAGGGTTTTTGAATGAAAATTATGAGTTTTCTAGCTTTCCGCGCTTTCCGTTCATTACAGAAATATGTAAACACCTTATCTAAATCATTATTTTTCATCCAAACAAAAACAAATATCAATTTAGAATTTCATCATACACAAATTGACAGCCACATTCATATATAATCATAGAATTTTCCAATTTTCAAGTTCTGGGATGAAAACCTTGAATTTTCTTATTTTTTGAAACTTTTCGGTCATTATAGTAATATGCAGAAATATGATTTAATCCAATATTTTTCATCTAAACATATCAAAAATTAGTTTAGAATTCAATGATGTAGAATTCACCCCCCCCCCCCCCCTTTATTGAGTTTATGCATGAAAATTTTAATTTTTAGTTACAGGATTCATCTTACAAATATGGTCAAAAAAGCACAAAGATTGAAGGTGTTTTGTGAATTTCAGTAGAGAGAATAAATTTGAGAGAATTTTTCTATCAAAATAATGAAATAACAGAGGGTGGTTGCTAGAATTGAAAGGCTAGCTGAATTTCTTGAATTTATATGTAGAGTTTTGGGTAATTTCCAATATTACCCTTAATAAGCTAGGTTAAGAGTGTTTTAGTGTAGTGGGCTTTTAGGTATTTGGGTTGTTTATTTAATTTAGGGGCTGATTAAGGGTAATTAAAAATAAAATATTTTTCTTATTATTTTCATTAAAATTTCCCCCAAAATATTTATTTAAAAATATTTTAAAAATACTTATAAAATTATTTTATGCTTAAAAATTGCCTTTTTGCCTAAAATTCATTTTACGAAAGAAAATATTTCATGCTAATACACTTCATATAAATCATTTATTTCACACTAATAATTCATATTAGGCATATTAAAATTAATTTAACAAACCACATACTCATGAATCACATCATACATGAATTTTCATAAAATCACACATTTTATCACAATAACTCTAAGTTCAAGCAATTTGGTCATGGAAACTCCTAGAGTAGATGTGGGTTGTTACAAAAGGAGTCCAAGGTGAGTACTTAATAATATAATATGACATGTGCCATAGTCTTTGAACCTTTATTGTTCAAACTATTACCGTTGAAATATTCCAATTCCTTGATGAACATGAATCACCTATTGAATATTGAGCCATTTGATATAATACTTCTTGATGGCATTTAATTATTGTGAACCTATCATGTTGAATTCATAATGTGATCATTGAATTCCTTGTCATACACCTTATATGAATCTTTCTATGGTGCTGATTGATAAGAAGAAATACCCTTTTGATGTGGGGTAATACATTGGACCTTGTGCACTTGGTATAAGCCTGCGGGTAGGGTAAGAATACCCAAACTCTATTAGGGGAATGCCTAACCATAAGACCTATTAGTCTTTTGTAATGTGATGGATGTGAGTGAGCAAGGTTTAGGCCGCCACTCTTTAATTTATATGTATAGGAAGCATTCCGCTTCTAAGAAAATATTATTTCTCCTAAAGATATTGTTTCCAACTTAAATGAGAAATTGGATCGTAATGACAACATTGATTAAAATCATTCCATTGCCATAAAGAGCCCTTCCTAATAATGGTCATTGTACTCACCATTTATATATTGTATTATTATGTACTCACTAAGCTTTGTCTCATTCCCTAGTTGTTTAAATTTTTAAGGTAAGATTAATGAGTTAGTAAGGTAAATTCTAAGCCCTACACATTCGCTCGGAAGTTATTTTGCTAATTTCAAGAGTTGTAATTCTTGACTATGAAGACCATTATTTTAGAGCTCTATGGTTAATAAAGGTTTAGTACTAATGTGACATGGGATTGATATTGTAACAACCCACATCTACCCTATGAGTGTTTGTGACAAATTGCTTAAATTTAGAATTATTGCGACAAAATATATGGTTTTATGGAAATTCATGTGTAACGTGATTTATGAGTTTAGGGCATGTTAAATTAATTTTAATATGCGTAATATGAATTATTATTGTGAAATAAATAATTTGAATAAAATGCATTAGCATGAATAATTTATTTTTCATAAAATGAATTTTCATTCAAAAAGACGATTTTTAGGCATAAAACTAATTTTATGAGTATTTTAAAATAATTCTTAAATAAATATTTTGGGGTGAATTTTATAGAAAATAATAAGAAAAATATTTTATTTTTAATTACCTATAATCAACTCTAAATTAATTAAAAAGTTGAAATACCCAAAAGCCCATTACACTAAAACACTCCTAACTTAGCTCATTAAGGGTAATCTTGGAAATTTCATCCCAAACCCTAATATATAATGAAAATTTCAGCCAATACTCTCATTCCAGTAGCATCACTCCATTTTTCTGTATCTTGATAGAAAAATTCTCCGAAAATATTTCTCTCTACTGAAATTAAGAAAACACCTTTCAATTTTGCAATTTCTCGCCCGTATTTGTAAGTTTTCCTTCTCTTTTCAATTTCTTATCTGATTTCTATGAAATAAATTATGAGAAATTTTTTTTGAATTGGTTGTTTACTAATTTTTACAGATTTAATTTTGTTTAGATGAGTTTTTGAAAGAGAAATTTAATTCTCTACCGAAAACACAAATCTTTCTGCACGATTTCTCCAAAAGTGAATCCTATAACCTAAAATTACAATTTTTATCCATAAACATCACTAAAGGGGGGCAATTTCTATACCATTGCATTCTAAACTGATTTTTTATGTTTTTTGATGAAAAAATATTGGATTAAATTATATTTCTGCATATTTCTGTAATGATCGAAAAGTTTTAGAAAACAAAGGAATTCAAGGTTTTTGTGCTAGAACTTAGAAGTTAGAAAATTCTATTATTATTTTAACATGTGGCTGCCAATTCATACATGAGGATGTTCTAAACTAATATTTGTTGTGATTAAATGAAAAATAATGGTTTAAAACACCTATTTACATATTACTGTAATGACCGGAAAGTACTAGAAACAAGAAAACTCATGGTTTTTCATCCTAAAACTTAAAGTTGGAAATTTTCATGCATATGAATGTATATATAGGCTGATTCCTACATTTCTATATTCTAATATGATCATTGTTATGTTTACATGAAAAATCTTGGTTCAAATCATGTTTTTACAAATTATTGTAATAGACGAAAAGTGCTAGAAATGAGAAAATTCAGGTTTTTCTTTGAATGGGGTATTCGGCCTACATTGGGATTTTTATCCCAGTGTCTATAATTTTTATGCAATGTATTTTGATGATTATTGACATATATATATGTACAATAAATAATAAAATTGCATGTTAGTTGAAGGTATGACCTTAGACAAGCCTAGAGGCACTTTGATATACTTAAGGTGTCTTAATCTTATATTGTCATTAGACTGTGAATGTGATTAGGAAACATGGAACTAGATGTTATGATGACTTGATAATGAATAATGCTCTTGAGTTGATGAAGGATTGATTGAATGAATGGATCATAAGAGATAAGCATGATGCTTGAAAGGTTATTTGTTAAGTTGACATGTATGGAAGCATTAAGTGTACTAAGATGATTTTTAAAGTGAATTGATATTAAGATAATGATATTATGATGACCTTAGAAAGTTATTGACATGATTATAATGTGTTTTTGTTTGGGCCTATAAGGGCTAAGTGTGCAAGACTTTTAAAGTCAACATGTGATGTGCAAGTGATGAGTGCACTTCTATGTGCGACTCTAAGTGTATATGAATGTTTATATGCATAGGGTAGTTATGGGATAGGATAGCATCATGATTAAATAAATATTAAGTATTGAATTAAACATCATGTTAGAGCTTGAGGAGTTTTAGAGGTTCAAAAGGGCTATGTGTACTAGGAGCAAAGGAACCACAAGGTGAGTAAACATTGTGTTCAAGCTACAAGTGTGAGCAAACATTATGTTTCAAGTTAAAAGTGCAAGCTATCATGTTTTGTGAACCTTTGATATCTTGAAACCCAAGTTCTTTTCTATTTTAATGATTTCTTTGTACACTTGGGTTGCCAAAGGACAATTGGTCCAAAACCATTTTTCATTATCCAGTGATAATACCTTTACGATTATTGCCGTAACTTATATATATATTTTTTTGGAACTACACTATTATTCATCTTTTGTTAAAAAAGTGAAACTCCTATTGTTATTATATTACATTTAATTGTATCCTTCAGTTCTACTATTACCTTCATATGTTATGAATTATGTTATGAGTTATGTGTGAATATGGCAGCAGCCTCACTTTATATGTTATGAGTTATGTGAGGACAAAGTAGCCACCTTCACTCTATATTATGTTATGAGTGGACAAGGCAATAGCCTTCACTCTATATTATGTTATGACTAGACAAGGCAGCAGCTTTCACTCTATATTATGTTATGAGCGGACAAGGTAGGAGCCTCCACTCTATATGTGTTATGAGTTATAAGTTGATTTCTATAAACCTTATTAAATTACAAGCCATGAATTATGAATCATAAATTTTGAACAAGGAGCTATGAAATCTTCTAAGGGATATATGTTATTGTATAAGTCATATTTGTTTACTCATTAAGATCATCTATCTCACTCCTTTTTCTTGTATGGTTCCAGGTGAGCATTATGAGAAGGCAAGGTGATCACTCAAGCTACCTACTCTACTTGGGAAATTCCCTTGTCAAAATTTTAATAATACTATGTTATGATGAGTCCTTAGACACTCTAGGAGTTGTTATGGGAACTTTACTCTAAGATACTATGTTGGAAAATTTACTTGGACTCTTACTATTGTTTTCTTATCAATTGTAATAATGGATATTTTTAGCTTCTGCAACTTAAGGTTTTTCCTTTATAAATGGTTTTATTAAGTTAATGTATGAGGTTTAGTATGATCCTAGGCAATTTTTTTGCATATGTATGAGTGGGTACCATGGGCATAGGTGACCTTATGTCTCCCTATGTTCTAGGACCGTCATGTCTCAAAAGTTAGGATGTGACAAATATGTACTAAGAACCAAAATGTAATTATATTTATGTTGGTGTAATTAATAAGGAACATACATAAATGAGATGAATGTCATAATGATATAATGAATATTTGGCTATATGTAAGACGACAATATAGAAGTTACCAATAAGGAAATTGGGTTTCGATCTTGGGACAAGGTTCAATATGATTTATGGTAAAGGATTATAAGTTATGTTAGGTTCTACAGGTTTAGGTGACTTTATGTCTCCTTATGCCCTAGGACCATCACAGCTTAATAAATGGGTGTGAGGCCTCGCCTGAGCACCTGGTCAGATCCACTAAAGGGGAATAAAAAATGCCCATTTGGGAGAAACATCACGATTGAAACTCGCTATGAGTTTAGACAATTGTATTTTGTAAGTTGTAATTTGCAAAAGAGAGTCGCCACATTAATTTTGTTTATTTTAGTTGGGAAAATTAAAGGAAAAACCCAATTTGATTGACTCTAAAATTATAATATTTATCCCAAGGAAAAACACTAGTCCTCGAATGACCAAAGAGGGCTTGGGGACTAGGTTTTGGTTAAAACAATACAAAAAAATTAGTTTGGCTTAAATACAAAATAGCTTTAATAAAAGGAAGTTTTTATATATGCATGACTAGATATAATATGATGCATGAAACAATATTACTCGTGAAATGCATGACAAATATTAGATAATGATAATCACAAGATGCAAAAAAAGATAAGGGAGAAACTACTTACAACTATTACAAGTCAAAATACTAAAATAGGGGATTTTTCCTCTAGCCCTTATAGGTTCTAGGAAAAGCACACATTCCCCAAATATAATCTAAATAACATGAAAAAGAATATTAAAACAATTATAATAAAAAGGATTAAAATTTTGAGTTTTATTTAAGAAAAGTAATTTCAATCTTAAACTATATGAAGAAGGTGATAGAGAGAAGAAGTTGTTGATTTTAGTGGAGTTGAATGCCTTAGAGATGGCAAGCCTGCGTATCCCTTTGAATGGGAATCAAACCCCATGCAGTTCTTCCTTCTTGCGAAAGAGGGGTTTTTAAGTCATTGCCTTTGTTATCATGTTTTGATTGATTTTAAAGGGCTTAGGGATTTGTTAATTAGGTCAAATTTTAATGAGCAAAAATTAGATCTTTTTAGATTTAGATCTTGAAATTAAAATTGAAAAGGAAAAGAAAAGAACTTTTACCTTTGGCTTACGTTGGCGAGGAATGTAGGGAGTGAGCTTGGCACTGGATCTAAGTTCCACCCTGGCCTGGGGATATCACGAGCACTCCTTTTGGAAAAAGGACTCTTCAATAGCGTGAACTCTTGGATAACACCTTTGCTTGAGAACCACGAATTCACTTTGCAAGAAAATGGCTTGAATAGGATCTTTTCTTGATTAGGAAGCTTAAGAATAAAACTTGAGGTGATTAGGAGATTTGTGAATGGGGTTTTGAGATGATTAGGAAACTTATGAATGGGATTTTATGTGATGGGGGAGGTTTTGAAAGAGGGTTTTGATGATTGGAAAGCTTAGAAATAGGGTTTAGAAAGCTTTAGAAAAAGTATGTAAGCATATAATTGTGTGTCTCTAGTTGTTATGAGGTGCAAGGTATTTATAGGAGGAGTTTGAGGCTAAAAATTAACAGTTTTTGGGTAGGATTCTGAAAAGGGCTTAGTGCGGTAGTTGAGGGATCAGCTACGGTAACTGCAGAGCTTTTTGCAGTTACCACATGGGCGGCTACGATAGCCAATTGGCTACTACAGGGACCTCTGCGTTAATCGCAGCCGGCTGCGAGTTACTACAGCTGGTCCGCAGGCTGCCGCAGTTCATTTTTCAGCCTATTCTCACTCATTTTTTATCCGATTTGAGCCCATTTTGATTGTATGAGTTTGTAATCAAGTGCTAATCGTCAAAAGGTGCAAGTTTCAAGAAAATTTTTTCCAACGGGGTGCTGCCCCCTTGACCCTTGCCCGCTAACTGGCTAGTAGGACTGCCATATGCATAGCGCATGAATTATAGCAAGTCTCAAGCTATGGTCAAATCCTAAGGGTGAAAATTTAAGGGTTCACAGCTGCCCCCTCATTAGGATTGGATTTGAACAAAAGGTGATTATGATGATAGTTAACACTGGAATGAGGGATGGTAAGATGAACCAAATGGATGCCTAATATAGCATCTAGACATGTTTGGGTGAAGATGGTTATTTTTTAAATGTGGTGAAAAAAAAGAACCACAGGGATGCCTAGATGATCTAAACATTTATGGGTGAAATGATCCTAAGGCTATCCTAGGATGGGTCTGATCAAAAGGGGTACCTAATTTAGATTTAAGGTATGGATCCTAAGGCTATCCTAGTATGAGTCTCATTAAAAGAGATACCCAATTCAAATTTAAGGTATGGATCCTAAGGCTATCCTAGGATGAGTCTGATTAAAAGACATACCTAATTTAAATTTAAGGTATGGATCCTAAGGCTATCCTAGGATGGGTCTGATTAAAAGAGATACTTAATTCAGATTTAAGGTACCATAGCTAGAGATATTGGTAAACACAATTAACAATATCACATAAGACAACAATAACATGAAATTCAATATCAATAGTAGTTTGGCTTTCAAACAATGATACAATGAAAATGTAATTCTAGAAAGAATACAAGTCAGGGTGTTAATCACAAAAAGTTCTCATTGGATAAACAAAATAGTTTTGGACCAAATGTCCTTTGGCAACCCAAGCTTGACAAAGAAATCATATAATAATATTTAAAATAGAAAGAAACTTGGGTTTCAAAGATCACTAAGGCTCAAATAGCATGACATCACATATTTGTAACATAACAAAATGTTACTTGCACTTGTAACATGAACATAGTGTTTAATCATACTTATAATAAGAACATTGTGTTTACTCACCTTGGGGTTCCTTTGCTCCTAGTACACATAGTCCCCTTTGCACTTTTAAAGCTCCTTAACTCTAACATAATATTTGATTTAATACTTAGTATTTATTTACTCATGATGCTCCTATCCCATAACTACCCATGTCCATATAGCATACACATTAGAGTTCACTCATAGGTGTACTCATCACTTGTACATAGCACATTGACTTAAAAGTCTTGTGTACTTAGGCCTCATAGGATCACATAAAAACACATTGCAATCATATCAATACCTTTTTAAGGTCATCACAATGTCATTACCTCAATATCAATTCACTTATAAATTATCTTAGTTCACTTTACACTTCCATACATGTCAACTTAACAATTGATCCTTCAAACATCATGCTTAACTCTTATGATCCCTTTCACTTCATTAACTCATAATCATATGTTCCTCATCAATTCCTCATAACATCTAGTTCCACATTTCCCAATCACATTTGCATGCTAAACACAATATAATGTTAAGATACCTTAAGTATACCAAAATGCATTTAAGCTTATCTAGGATCATGCCTTCAACTAACATGCAATTTTATCATTTATTATACATACATACATGTCAACAATCACCAAGACACATCACATAAAATTTATAAACATTTGGAGAAAATTGTTCATGTAGGCCGAATGCATCATTAAGGTGAAGACCAAATTCTTCTTCTTTTCGTGCTTTCTATCTATTTCAAAAATATGTAAAAACATGATTTGAACCAAGATTTTTCATGCAAAACATAAAAAAAATTATTCTATAATATAAATTCATAGGAATTAGCCACTATTGGTGTTTTAAATATATAAAAATTCAATCTTTTGCATTATAGTGCACAAAACCATAAGTTTTCTTGTTTTCGATATTTTTTGGTCATTTTAGAAATATGCAAACAGGTTGTTTAAACCATTATTTTTCATTCAATCATTGAAAATATTAGTTTAGAATACATTCCTTCATGAATCGACAGCCATAGGTAGGGTTTATACAAAAATTTTCCAAGTTTAAAGGCTTTGGTGAAAAATCATGTGTTTTCGTTTATTTTAGGATAAACATACACATGATTCAAATCATTATTTTTCATCTAAAAAAACAAATATCACATTAGAACACCAATTCATACAAATTGGTAGCCATATATTCATGAAAGAACAAAATTTTCTAATTTCCAAGTCCTAACAAGAAAACCTTGAATTCCTTTGTTTTTCGAAACTTTTCAGTCATCACAGAAATATGCATAAATATTATTTCATGCAATATTTTTCATCAAAACAAATCAAAAATTAATTTAGAATATATCCATGCACAAATCATCCCCCCCTCCCCCCTTTATGATGTTTATGCAGTAAAATTGTGATTTTAAGTTATAGAATTCACCTTTGGAGAAATCTTGCGGAAAGAATCGTGTTTTCGGTAGAAAATAAATTTTCTCTCCCAAAAATTCACTCAAACAAAATTGAATCTATAGAAATTAGTAATCAAATGGTTCAAAATAATTTTACTATAATTTATTTCATAGAAATCGAAAGAGAATAAAACTTACGATTACGGTCACGAAATCGGGAAACGGAAAGGTGTTTTTAATATTTCATTAGAGAGAATTATTTTGAGAGGTTTTTCTGCCAAAATACAGAAAGAATAAGACAATGGCTACTGGAAACCCTTGTTTGGCTGAAAATTAGAATATATATTAGGGTTGGAGTGGAATTTCTACTATTACCCTTAATGAAATAGGTAGGAGCATTTTTGTGTAGTGAGCTTTTTCTTTAAAAATTTTGGCTGAATGGATTTAAAATAAAAATAATATTTTTCTTATTAATTCTAGAACATTTCCCTCAAAAATATTTATTTAAAAATATTTTAAAAATACCCATAAAATTATTTTATGCTTAAAAATTGTCTTATGCATGAAAATTCATTTTATTTAAAATAAATTCTTTTATGCAAATGCACTTCATGTAAATCATTTATTTCACAATAGCAGCACATATTATGCATATTAAAATTATTTTAATATGCCACATACTCATCAATCACTTAGATTACAAATTTTTTCACACAAGCACACACTTAACCTTATTAGCTCTAAATCAAGCAATTTATCACGAAAATTCCTAGGGTGGCTGCGGGTTGTTACAAGGTCAGATTAGCTAGGCTTGAACTCCTCCATGTTATGCTACTCAGGGTTGAATTAAGGTCTTAGGTCTTGCTTTAAAGGGATGATGTCTCCACTATCGATCAGATCCTAGATTCTATGTTACAAAGCTTTGCATGCATTGATTTGGTGCCCCGCTCCTTGATGATATTCACAATACTCATTGGGGTGGTAGCTCTTTGGTAAGGGATTAGGAGGACTCTTGCTTCTAGGGGTTTTACCATTCTTGCCTTTAAAGCCTTCTTATAAACTACTACTAATGGAACTCCCAAATATGTGAAAGCCCTTCATTGAGATTTCAAGGGTCGCCTACTAGTCATGCCAGCTACCTCTATTCTCTCTTGCTCGACATTAACAAGGGTAGTGTGGGTGTCCATATCCTTCCATTTAGTAGAGGCAAAGGGAGTGGAGGTATTGCTCTTCTTACACCCTTTCCATCATGAGGGTTTGCTCTAATGCATCAATGTTAAGTTTTAAAGGTCTTTTGATAGCAAAAGAGGTAGGGTTTTTCTTGTTTTGAAAAGGATTCAAAGAAGAGGCAAGGTTAGTATCTAAGATTGATGGCATGGCTGAGGCTAGAATGGCATTGGTGTTTGAGATTGAGGATGTAAAATTATGAGTCATGTCATTGGTAGGTGCAACATTGATGGGCTTAGCTTGGTTCAACATTCCTCTCACTTCATCGATGACAAGTTGGTGTTGAAAACTCAAACCATTAGTGAAAGCAGAAGTAAGATGGATCAAGGCATTATTGAAACTGGATTGTTGGCTAGCTAAAGACTAATTGAAATTGGCTCATTGAGTGTCTAGGGCAGAGATAAGAATGGCTTGAAGGTTCTCTTCTTGCCTCTTGAGTAGGTTGGTTAGAGCTTTCATGTCAGTCAGGCTTGCCATTGGTACCTTTAAAACTAAGTCAAAGAATAACATAAGTGCTTGGAAAAGAAGCAATGAGATGGGCATGCACATTTTGAGGGAAAAGTCTCCCATTGATGATTTCCTAATGTTGTACAAGTTAAGGTCTCATGCTTAAGGTATGAGGTTGAACCAAAGGTATTGGACTTAAGATAGTATATTGGGCCAAAGGTATTGGGCTTAAGGTAATGTGTTGGGGCCAAAGGTATTGGACTTAAGGTAGTGTGTTAGGCTAAGAGTAGTGTGTTTAGGGTATTACATTAAGGATGTTGGGCTTATGAGTAATGGATGATGGTGTCTTATGGCTAGGTTGACTGGGCATGGAAAAAGGAGGGTAGAGGTGTGTGATGTTAGCTAGGTAGGTATTTAGCTAGGGGAGCTTGGTCAAATTTTAACTTTGGGTGGTTAGGTTAGATTTTAGCTTTGAGTGGCTATGTCAGATTTTAGCTTTTGAGTAGCTAGGTCAGATTTTAGCTTTTGAATAGCTAGGTCGGATTTTAGCTTTTGAGTAGCTAGGTTGGATTTTTAGCTTTGAGTAGCTAAGTTAGATTTTAGTTTTTGAGGAACTAAAGTTTAGTTAGGAAGGCTAGGTTAGAGTTTAGCCTCAAGTAATTGGATTTGCAATTTATGGATGGTTTAGTATGGGCTTCAGGATGGAGGGACCATGGGTTTTGTGATTGGGTTATGGATGTACTATGGATTTGGAGGTTAGGTGGACCATGGGTTTGGTGATAGTTAGATAATGGTGAACTAGACTATGGGCTTAAATAGAAGCATGGGTTTGGGTAGTAATGTAAAAGATGAAACTAAGTCAACATTTAGTTTAGGTAATGATTAAGGATAAGAGTGAAGCTAGGTTAGTGTTTTGGCTTTGGTAAGGATTGTTGGATAAAGCTAGATCAGTGTTTAGCTTGCGTAAGAATTGTGAAGGATGAAAGCTAGATTAATGTTCGGCTTGGATGAAAGATGAAGCTAGAATAGAGCTAGGTCAGTGTTTAGCTTAGACAATGATTGTGGATTTGGATGGGGGTACCATATATGGGTTTATTTTTACCATGAGTTTAACATGGGTTTGGGTAGGACCAAACTATGGGTTTAGGTGAACCATGAGTTTTGGGTTTTGACCATGAGTTTAGGTGGACCATGGATTTTGGGTTTTGACCATAGCTTTAGATGGACCATAGGTTTTGGGTTTTGACCATGGGTTTTAGGTGTCAAGGTTTTTGGATAGGTTTTAGACTCTTCATAAGGTTTAATCAATCTATGCATGCATGTATGAATGATTGATTGAAAAAGATTTCATGAAATACCAAGTTTAGTATTATGGTTCATACAATCCTAAAAGAAGGTTCTATGAGTCATTACATAAAAGAGTAGCGGTGGTTTGAAAGGAACCCATCATACTAGAGATGCGATATACCTAATCAAATGTGAGTCAAGGAGCCTTGCGTGCGTCCAACAATACATGCATACTCATTACACCTCTAAAAGGATTAGAGGATATGTCGTGGGTTGGATGATTTCACTATCAGCAAGCAAACCTAACGAAGGTTGCCCACTCGATGTTACTTTTTATTCTTTGTTTTCGTAAGAAACTAAGGTCTTGGACAAGGAGCCCAATGTAGTGATGCATGAAAAGCTACTTTGTAGTAAAAAACCAAACTTTTTGTTTTACCAAGAGTAGTCCACTTTCATCTTTCATTTTGAAAAAGGTTTTGAAATCCCCAATGGAGTCACCAGCTGTGAGGCCTCGCCCGAGCACCCGATCCTATCTACTGAAGGGGAATAGAAAATGCTCATTTGGGAGAAACATCACGATTAGAACTCGCTATGAGTTCGGAAAATTGTATTTTGTAAGTTGTAATTTGCAAAAGAGAGTCACCACTTTAATTTTAGTTATTTTAGTTGGGAAAATTAAAGGAAAAACCCAATTTGATTGACTCCAAAATTATAACATTTCTCCCAATGAAAAGCACTAGTCCTCAAATGATCAAAGAGGGCTCAGAGACTAGGTTTTGGTTAAAAGAATATAAAAAAATTAGTTTGGCTTAAATACAAAATAGCTTTTATAAAAAGAAGTTTTTATGTATGCATGAACAGATATAATATGATGCATGAAACAATATTACTCATGAAATGCATGATAAATATGAGATAATGATAATCATAAGATGCAAAAAAAGATAAGGGAGAAACTACTTAAAACTATTACAAGTCAAAATACTAAAACATGGGATCTTTCCTCTAGCCCTTATGGGTTCTAGGAAAAGCACACATTCCCCAAATATAATCTAAATAACACGAAAAAGAATATTAAAACAATTATAATAAAAATGATTAAAATTTTGACTTTTATTTATGAAAAGTAATTTCAATCCTAAACTATGTGAAGAAGGTGATAGAGAGAAGAAGTTGTTGATTTTAGCGGAGTTGAATGCCTTAGAGATGGCAAGCCTGCATATCCCTTTGAATGGGAATCAAACCCCATGCAGTTTTTCCTTCTTGTGAAAGAGGGGTTTTCAAGTCATTGCCTTTGTTATCATGTTTTGATTGATTTTAAAGGGCTTAGGGATTTGTTAATTAGGTTAGATTTTAATTAGCAAAAATTAGATTTTTCATATTTAGATCTTGAAATTGAAATTGAAAAGAATAAGGAAAAATCTTTTACCTTTGGCTTACGTCGGCGAGGAATGTAGGGAGCGAGCTTGGCACCGAATCTAAGTTCCACCTTGGCCTTAAGATATCACGAGCACTTCTTTTGGAAGAAGGACTCTTGAATAGCATGAACTCTTAGATAACACCTTTGCTTGAGAACCACAAATTCCCTTTGAAAGAAAATGGCTTGAATCGAACCTTTTCTTGATTAGGAAGCTTAAGAATAGAAATTAAGGTGATTAGGAGATTTGTGAATAGGGTTTTGAGATGATTAGGAAACTTATGAATAGGGTTTTATGTGATGGGGGAGGTTTTGAATGAGGGTTTTGATGATTAGAAATAGGGTTTAGAAAGCTTTAGAGAGTGTATGGAAGCATATAATTGGGTGTCTCTAGCTATTATGAGGTGCAAGGTGTTTATAAGAGGAGTTTAGTGCTAAAAATTAATAGTTTTTGGGTAAGATTCTGAAAAGGGCTCAGTGCGGTAACTGAGGGATCGGCTATGGTAACCATAGAGCCTTTTGCGGTTACCACATGGCCAACTATAGTAGCCAATTGGCTACCATAGGGACCTCTGCGGTAACCGTAGAGGCAGCTGCAGTAACCACAGCGGGTCTGCAGGCTACTGCAGTTCATTTTTCAGCTCGTTCTCATCCATTTTTTATCTGATTTGAGCCTAGTTTAATTCTATGGGTTTGTAATCAAGTGTTAATTCTAAAGGTGCAAGTTTCAAGAAATTTTTTCCAATGGGGCGCTGCCCCTTAACCCCTGCCCGCTAACCAGCTAACGGGACCATCGTATGCGTAGTGCATGAATCTTAGCAAGTGTTAAGCTGTGGTTGGATCCTAAGGGTGCAAATTTGAAGGTTCACAATAGGTTATGACATAGACCCTTTGCATGTGATTCCTTATTGGCACAAAAATTCATTGTTTCATTCAAATTGGAAGAAAAGAAGAAATGAAAATTTCACACTTTATTAAATAATACCATCTTTCTTTATTACAGTATGAATGACTTCAATAAACCCAATAGGATGACTATGACAAGCAAACTTAAGACAGGTGACTTGGATAGACAGACTAAAAAAAGATGACTCTGATAGTCAAACTCAAAAATATGACTCTGACTCAAATGATGACTCTGACTTAAATGACATGGACTCTGACTGGTATCCCTCTTGCCTTATTGACTCACTAGGTGGCTTGAAAGGTTGATGGGTAAAATAGGTATTTATCGGTAATAAGGTCTTAGACTGATTCTAGACAAGTCAGGTTTAGTAAGAGTCAAACTCTTTAATGTTAGGTTCAAGTTCTTCCTTAATGTCCAAGTCTGGTGGCAGTCTTTGACTTGCTTTGAAGGTGATCTTCAACCTTGGATGCAGTTGCGATCAAAGCTTTAAAAGTGGGCAGGTATTGTGTTAATAAGGGATCTCAGTAGTTCAAAAGCAGATTCTTGATGAGGATGTCCACTTGTTCTAGCTCGGTTGTCCTATTTACCATTAAAGCAACTTTGGCCTTCCACCTTATGAGGAGTGTGGAGAAGGTCTCATTCGAAAGCCATTTATTGCATTCTAAATCCCTTCTTGTAATGTCCACTTCAATATTATAGTGGTACTATTTAACAAATGCCTTGCAAATGTCCTCCCAGGTCTATTTTTGGGTGTCATCCAATTTAATAAACCATTTTAGGGATTCATCAGTAAGGGTTTGTTGAAAGAGTTAAGCAAGGAGCTCATTGTTGATACCAAAGGGATGCATTACTCTAACATACATCTTTAAATGGATCTTAGGGCAAGTATTACCATCAAATCTATCCAAATTTAGCATCTTCAACTTTGGTGGTAACCGGGCATTATGGAAGAGGCTTAATGAACTTATATCAACCATGCCTTCCCTCTTCTTTACACTTTTTACCGACTTTTCCATGGCTTCTAGTTTGAGTAGGAAGACCTCAAGCCTAGGATTACATATAGCTTCCCTCCTATAGGAAGGATCCATAGAAAAAGAGGTGATTTGTATTTGTTTAGTAGGTGTTAGATAGGACAGAGTGTTTGTTTAGAGGATATTAGGTGAGGGAAGTGATGCAGATATTGGCCTAGTGGAGGAAGCAAAAGCATGGGCTTGAACTGATGTCAAATTTTGGTCTAGGTTGACTGGATTTTGGAGAGTGGGATTTGGGGTTTGGTTTATACTAGCTTGACTTTGTATGTCTTGGACATCATTTAATATGGCCTCCCTTTGGGCTTGTAATTAGGCCTAAATTTTGGCCACTTATCTCTTGAACATCTCTTCTTGTTGCTTTAATAGCTTGACTAGAAGCTCATCCATAATATTTTCGTCAAATCTAGTAGACATCTTAGCAAACTTATAAAAGGAAAAGGAACTGAGTTAGTACCAAGCTTTGGACAAGATGGTTATAGTAGGGTATGATGAACCGAGGACCTCAGGTTTAACAGCAATGGATGACGGTGTCTTGTGGTTAGGTTGATGGTGTATCGGTAAAGATGAGGGTAAAGGTGTATGATGTTCGCTAGATTGGTGTTTAGTTAGGGGAGCTAGGTCTTTTTTAGCTTTGGATAGCTAGGTCAAAATTTAGCTTTGAGTAGCTAGGTTAGTGTAACAACCCACACCCACCCTAGGAATTTTCATGATGAATTGCTTGATTTAGAACTAATAAGGTTAAGTGTGTGCTTGTGTGAAAATTTATGATCTAAGTGATTGATGAGTATGTGGCATATTAAATTAATTTTAGTATGCATAATATGTGTTGCTATTGTGAGATATATAATTTACATGAAGTACATTTGCATAAAATAAATTTTAAATAAAATGAATTTTCATGCATAAGACAATTTTTAAGCATAAAATAATTTTATGGGTATTTTTAAAATATTTTAAAATAAATATTTTTGGGGGAAATATTCCAGAATTAATAAGAAAAATATTCTTTTTATTTTAATTCTTATTCAGCCAAAAATTTAAAGGAAAAGCCCAAATATCCAAAAGCCCACTACACCAAAATCATCCTAACCTAATTCATTAAGGGTATTCTTGGAAATCCCACTCCAAACCTAAAATTTGCCAAAAAAGGGTTTTCAGTAGCCATTCTCTTATTCTTTCTGTATCTTGGTAGAAAATTCTCTCAAAATATTTCTCTCTACTGAAATATTGAAAACAGATTTCCATTTCACGATTTCGTGATCATAATCATAAGTTTTTATTCTCTTTTGATTTCTAAACTGATTTCTATGAAATAAATTATGGGAAAATTATTTTGAACTATTTGATTACTGATTTTTATAGATTTAATTTTGTTTGAGTGAATTTTGGGAGAGAAAATTTATTTTCTACTGAAAACACAACTCTTTCCGCAAGATTCCTCCGAAGGTGAATTCTATAACTTAAAATCACAATTTTTATGCAGAAACATCATAGGGGGGGCAATTTGTGCATGGTTGTATTCTAAACTAATATTTGATTTGTTTTGATGATAAATATTGGATTAAATAATATTTTTGCATATTTCTATGATGACCGGAAAGTTTCCAAAAACAAAGGAGTTCAAGGTTTCCATGTTAGAACTTGGAAATTGGAAAATTTTATTCTTTCATGGATATATGGCTATTGATTTGTATGAAGAAGTGTTCTAATATGATAATTGTTTTGTTTAGATGAAAAATAATGATTTGAATCATGTGTCTTTTTATCGTTGAAATGAACAAAATGCGCGGAAAACGCAAAAACTCATGATTTTTCACCTAAGCCTTTGAACTTGGAATTTTTTTCGTATAAACCCTATCTATGGCTGCCAATTCATGAAGAAATGTGTTTTAAACTGATATTTTCTATGATTGAATGAAAAATAATGGTTTAAACAACCAGTTTGCATATTTCTGAAATGACCGGAAAATACTGAAAATAAGAAAACTTATGGTTTTGAGCTTTATGATCCAAAAGTTGAATTTTTGTGTATAACTAACACCAATAGTGGCCGATTCTTATGAATTTAAGTTCTAAAATGATTTTTGCTATGTTTACTTGAAAAATCTTGGTTCAAACCATGTTTTTACATATTTTTGAAATAGATAAAAAGTATAAAAAGAAGAAGAATTTGGTTTTTACTTTGATGATGCATTTGGCCTATATAAACATTTTTGTTCCAATGTTTAAAAATTTTATGTGATGTGTTTTGATGATTGTTGACATGTATGTATGTACAATAAACAATAAAATTGTATGTTAGTTGAAGGTATGATCCTAGATAAGCTTAAATGCATTTTGGTAAACTTAAGGTATACTTAAAGTATCTTAACCTTATATTGTGATTAGAATGCAAATATGGTTGAGGAATTCAGAACTAGATGTTATGATGACTTAAAGATGAACATATGGTTATGAGTTAATGAAGTGAAAGGGATCATAAGTGTTAAGCATGATGCTTGAAAGATTAATTGTTAAGTTGACATGTACGGAAGTGTAAAGTGAACTAAGATGATTGTTAAAGCAAATTGATATTGAGGTAATAATATTGTGATGACCTTAAAAAAGTGATAAGTACACCTATGAGTGAACTCTAATGTGTATGCTATATGTGTATGGGTAGTTATGGGATAGGATCATCATGAGTAAATAAATACTAAGTATCAAATCAAATATTATGTTAGAGTTTGAGGAGCTTTAGAAGTGCAAAAGGGACTACGTGTACTAGGAGCAAAGGAACCCTAAGGTGAGTAAACATCGTATTCATTCTTTAAGTGTGGGCAAATGCCACATTCATGTTATAAGTGTGAACAACATTTTGTTATGTTATAAGATTGCGATATATTGTTATGTGAACCTTTATGATCTTTGAAACCCAAGTTCTTTCTTTTCTAAATATTGTTATATGATTTCTTATCAAGCTTGGGTTGCCAAAGGACATTTGGTCCAAAACTATTTTGTTATCCAATGAGAAATTCTTGTGATTAACACCCTAACTTGTATTCTTTCTAGAATTACACTTTCATTGTATCATTGTTTGAAAGCTAGACCAATATTGTTATTGAAATACATGTTATTGTTGCCTTATGTAATATTGTTAATTGTGTTTACCAATAGCTCTAGCTATGGTACGTTTCACCCTTTATGTAGAATCCTCATGTCGATGCGGGTAATCATCAGAACCTGTGCACATGGTCTTAACCTGATGGATAGGGGTAGTGTATCCACCTTAGCTAGAAAGGGGCAGTTCTAGCCATAGGGCCTGATCAGCTTCACGCCTTCTATATGATAGGAGTTGGAATTTGGTATCAAGCCACCTCTCCTCAATGTGTTCAAGTGGTAAAGCAATAGCCTTCACTCACTATATGTTATAAGTGTGATTTGTGCAAAAATTGAACCCTTGCTAAATCGCAACCTAATTCATGAATTATAAATCATGAACTATGAGTATAAGCTATGTGTTTCCTTTCAAAGGAATATGTGATAATGTATGTGCCTTTTCATTTACTCAATGAGATCATCTATCTTACCCCTTTTTCCTTGTGTGGTTCCAGGTGAGCAAATGTGAGGAGGCAACGTGATGGCTCAAGCATTCTACTTCGCTTGGGGAATTCCTTGTCCAAGTTATCAATAATACTATTTTTATGAAGTCTTGTCATTAGATGCTTTGGGAATGTTGACTGATACTTATTGAGATATATTATTTTCCTTATGGATTACATATGTAATGATTTATTTTAAGTCTTTCGCAATTTATGGTATTTATCTAAATATTTTAAATGAGTTAATGAAAGAGGTTTGGTAAGATCCTAAGCATGATTTGTTTATATGTAAGTGGGTTCTATGGGTGTGGGTGACCTTATGTCTCCCCATGTTCTAAGACCGTCGTATCTCTAAGGTTGGGATGTGATAAAGGTGGTATCAAAGCCATAGCTTTTAAAAGTCTGGTTTAGGCGTGTTTTATATAAGTTGCTTAAGTAAAATCCTAGAGCATAGGAATTTTCCTGTCATGTCACTTGTAGTCTATCACTAGCATAGTTCTGTGAAATCTTAGTAGATTTTAATAATCCTTGTTATTATTTGCTTGGCTTACGATTCTTCTGACAAATGACCAAGAAGATTATGCCTGCTCGAGGACCGCGACCTAGAGCACCTCGTGTGACCTGTAAGAGGACTTGGCTAGAAATGCTCGAGAAAGTTGTAATTGTGATTCACCCTATGAAAGAGAAGACCCCTGATGAAGAGAAGGACCCCGAAGAGCACTTAGATCCTGAGTGGGTATATAGTAAGGTTCAAAAATTAGAGGATAATAATTCATACTTGAAGGATGAAAACCGACGTCTTAAGGTCATGATTCATACACTAAAAGAGGATATGGAGCAACTCAAGTCAGGGATTGTTGAGCATAGAGGAGATTACTCGCCAGTGAGGTCTGCATCTTCAGCTAATCACCATCAAGATAAAGATCTTCTTTGCTACCAATGTGGTAGCAGTGGCCATGTCGCTCTTGATTTCTCTGGAGGTGGACATGATAACTAGGTCGAGTAGATATGATGATCAACGTAACGGCATTGCACTTTATATGATATGAATGATTTTCCTTGATTGCCTAGTTACCTAGGATGAGATGATTTCCTTCATTATTATGCTATAGTGTGATATTATGAGATATATGCTACATGATTATGATATGTGATATGTCAAAACTATATGACATGCGATTCATACATGGCATGTGCTTAGTGATGTGACATGGTAAATGCATGAAATGCATGCTAGGATAAGGGGGAGGTTAAATGGGTTAGGATAGGGGATTAGTACTAAATTCCCTTATTATGATAGATAGAATGCCTCCCAAGAAGAAGGTTCACACAGTCACCCAATCCGTTAGGGCTAACGATGATGTTATATCAAACACTGCATTAAATGCTGCCTCTGCACCTATGCAGTCAAGAGAAAGATCCAACTCAAGGGCACCGACTATGGGCTTTGGTGAGCAAGCATCTTCGCAAGAAGTGTATGCCATGCGCGAAGAAATGAGAGATTTGCCCAAGGAACTGGATGAGCTACGAGCTCAAAGGCAAGAAGCACCGCCAACTCAAGAAAGGAATAGAGTTACGCCACCTGTGGTAGTGACACCTGCTCAAAGAGAGAGGAAATGGCTACCCGATGAGGGAATGACCATGGCGGAGTTTAAGAAGCTGCAACCACCTACCTTTGTGGTGAGGAAGGAGATGACCCTCACAAATTTTTGGATGAGATGGATAAGCTAGTCCATCATTTATCTTGCTCAGATGCTCGAGTGATTGAGTTGGTAGCACTCCAACTCAAGAAAGAAGCTTGGTACTGGTATGAGAGGAGTATTGAAGAACGACTTTACGAGGTTGACCCATCTACGTGGGCAAAGTTTAAGCAAGAAGCAATGGATCAATTCTTGCCAGAAGGAGAAAGGCAAGATAGGGCATTACAGTTCGAGCAACTGAAGCAAAGGCTAGGAATGTCTATGTCAGATTATGCTAAGAGTTTAACCGACTTAGTCGATTCATCGTCAACATCATTCCTACCAAAGCAAGTCGCGTCAATCGCTTCTTTAGAGGATTGATCACACCTCTATTCAATTCATTGGCAACAACAGAGTTTCCAACCTTAGCCAAGGTCATGGAGAAAAGATATAAGGCGGAGAGAGCTGAACGAGACCATAAGGTAAGGCATAAGAATAAAGGTCATAAAGGACAGCATGGAAATGAAGGAGAACAAAAGAAGGAGTTTTCATCATCTGGACCACGAAATGGTCAAACTAAGCAAAAGATCCCCACTTGCGACAAATGTGGAAAGAAACATTCTGGAGTCTGCCGGAAAGATACTGGTGCTTGCCTTAAGTGTGGGCAAATGGGGCACTTCATAAAGGACTGCCCTCAGATGAGGAGTCAAGGGAATGGGACCACGGTACGACCATAACCCAAGCCATTCCAAATGCAAGGACAAGGAGTCAAGGACAAAGGACCAATGGTTGGGAATGCACCGACGACAGAAAATAAGGGCAATGGTCGAGTCTTCGCGTTAAATCCGCATGAGGCTCGTGATTCACACACTACCATCACAGGTATCATTCCCATCCAAAGTTCTAGCTCAAAATGTTTAATTGATTCTGGTGCTACCCATTCTTTTGTGTTGCCTAGTTTTGCTAAGTACTTAGGTATAGATAAGAAATTGATGAGTGAACCGTTAGTAATAGCGACTCCTTTAAAGGAAGTGATGGAAGTAAAGTATAAGTATAAGGGCTGTGATGTAGACATTAATGGACAAACACTTCCAGTAGTGTTGCTAGAATTGGACATACTAGAATTCGATGTGATATTAGGGATGGACTGGTTGTATGAGCATGGAGCTCGTATCGACTGTAGGAAGAAACTAGTTGAGTTTCGAACTAGAGATGGGAAGGAGTTTGTGTACCAAGGAAATAGGAATGAGAATCCTCTAAACTTTATATTGGCCTTAGGAGCGAGGCAGATGTTAAGGAAAGGATGCCAAGCGTCTCTAGCCCACATAGTCGACACCGGCAAAGAAGCTGCCATTTGAGACAAAAGCATTCTAGTGGTGGATGAGTTCATGGATGTCTTTTTAGAAGATTTACCTAGATTACCCCCTAATCATGAGATCGAGTTCAACATCGAATTGCTACTCGGTACGCAACTGATATCGATACCGCCATATCATATGGCACCAATGGAGTTGAAGGAGTTAAAGACGTAATTGCATGATTTGCTCAATAAGGGCTTCATTCGACCAAGCAGTTCACCATGGGGTGCTCAAGTGTTGTTCATGAAGAAGAAAGGTGGCTTGTTCTAAATGTGCATCGACTATTGTCAACTTAACAAAGTCACTGTGAAGAATAGATACCCATTGCCGAGGATCGATGATCTTTTTGATCAACTGCAAGGAGCTAGTCACTTCTCTAAGATTGACTTAAGGTCTGGCTATCACCAACTAAAGATCCGAGGAGAAGATATCTGCAAGATTGCCTTCTGTACTAGATATGGACACTGCGAGTTCACGATTTTGGCCATTCAGTTTGACGAATGCTCCTACTGTTTTCATGGACTTGATGAATCGAGTATTCAAGCCATTCCTTGACAAGTTCATGATCGTATTCATCAACAACATCCTGATTTACTCAAAGAATAAAAAGGAACATGAAGAACATCTAAGGATCATGCTTCAAATGTTACGTGATCACCAACTCTAAGCTAAGTTATCTAAGTGCAAATTTTGGATGGAGTCAGTTAACTTTCTTGGACATGTAGTAAGTAGGGAAGGAATTCAAGTTGATCCCAAGAAAGTTGAAGCGGTAGCAAATTGGCCAAGGCCCACAACAGTCTCAAAAGTATGAAGTTTCTTGGGCATGGCTAGATATTATCATAGATTCGTATAGGACTTTTCTAAGATAACACCCCCATTGACCAAGTTGACAAGAAAACAAGTTAAGTTCAATTGGGAAGAGTCCTATGAGAAGAGTTTTCAAAAGCTCAAGGAGTGTTTGGTATTAGCTTTGGTTTTGACATTACGAGAAGGAGAAGAAGGATTCACTATCTATTGCGATGCTTTGAGAGTAGGACTTGGGTGTGTTTTGATGCAAAATGGTAAAGTCATCGCCTATGCATCATGATAACTAAAGAGATATGAAGTGAATTATCCTACTTATGATTTGGAATTAGCCGCAGTAGTGTTCACTCTAAAGATCTGGAGACATTACATGTATGGGACGAAGTACAAGATCTATACAGATCATAAGAGTCTTCAGTACATCTTGAGCCAAAGAGACCTCAATCTAAGACAAAGGAGATGGATTGAACTATTGAAGGACTATGACTGTGAGATTCTCTATCATCCTGGGAAGGCAAATGTAGTGGTAGATTCCTTGAGTTGAAAGTCGATGGGAAGCCTAGCCCATGTGGATGTGAGAAAGAGGCCAATCGTGAACGAACTAAAGGAATTGTTTAATCAAGGACTGAAACTAGAGATTGGAGGATCAAGAGTTTTATTGGCTCATTTCCAAGTAAGATCTAAGTTAATGGAAGAAATAAGGGATTCACAAGATAGGGACCCATACTTGGTGAAGTTGAAGGATGAGATGAAAAAAGGAAAGAACTCTGAGTTTGAGATAGTCAATGGAATTTTAAAGTGCAAGAATAGAGTATGCATGCCTGATGTGGATGGACTAAAGGAAAGGATATTAAAGGAGGCACATCAGACACCTTACTGTGCTCATCTTGGAACTACCAAGATGTACTATGATGTGAAAGCTAATTATTGGTGGCCTAGATTGAAGAAGGATGTGGCTAAGTTTGTAGCATCCTGCCTGACTTGCCAGCAAGTCAAGTATGAACATCAGCGACCCTCAAGATTACTACAAGAGATTCGACTACTTGAATGGAAATGGGAATGCATCACTATGGACTTCATTGTTGGTTTGCCTAGAACCTCTAAAGGACATGATTCTATATGTGTCATAGTAGATAGATTGACAAAGTCGACCCATTTTCTAGGAGTTAAGACCACATATTCTACAGCTCAGTATGCGCAGTTATATGTAGATGAGATCATGAAACTACATGGAGTGCCAATTTCTATCATCCCAGATCAAGGAACTCAATTCACCTCAAGGTTTTGGCAGAAGTTACAAGAAGCGTTAGGAACACAACTAGATTTTAGTATGGCATTTCACCCTCAAACGGATGGCTAGTCTAAAAGAATGATTCAGACACTCGAGGACATGCTAACGATGTGTGTCTTGGACTTTGGCGGTAGCTGGGATAAGTATTTACCCTTAATTGAATTCACCTACAACAATAGCTATCATTCGTCCATTGGCATGGCACCATACGAAGCATTGTATGGGAGAAGATGTCATTCTCCAATTTATTGGATTGAGCCTGGAGATAAACATATAGAAATGCCCAAATTGCTTAAGGAGACTACCAAGAAAGTACCATTAATTCAAGATCGATTGAAGATAGTGTTCAGTCAGCAAAAGAGTTATGCGAACCCTAAGCGAAAGGAAGTCCAATTCACCATGGGAGATCACGTATTCTTAAAGGTCTCGCCAATGAAAGGAGTTATGAGATTTCGCAAGAAGGGGAAATTATCACCTCATTTCATTAGTCCTTTCAAAATCTTAGATAAGGTTGGAGAAGTGTCTTATAGACTTGCCGTACCTCCAACTTTGGTGCATGTGCACCCAGTGTTCCACATCTCAATGTTAAGGAAATATATGTCAGATCCATCGCACATTCTTTTACCTCCAGACATTATGTTAGATGAGCAACTTCCAGACGTTACGTTAGATGAGCAACCATCCTATGAGGAGTCACCGATAGCCATAGTGGTTCAACAAGTAAAGAAGTTAAGAAATAAGGAGATACCCATGATTAAGGTTCAGTGGCGAAATCATGGGATAGATGAGTGCACTTGGGAAGTGGAGGAGGAGATGCGAATGAAGCATCCTCAGCTTTTCAAGAGAAACTAGGTAAGGGTTTAAATTCGAGGATGAATTTCTTTAAGGGGGGAGAATGTGACAAACCACACACACCCTAAGAATTTTCGTGATAAATTACTTGATTTAGAGCTAATAAGGTTAAGTGTGTGCTTGTGTGAAAATTTGTGATCTAAGTGATTGATAAGTATGTCGCATATTAAATTAATTTTAATATACATAATATGTGTTGCTATTGTGAGATAAATGATTTACATGAAGTGAATTTGCATAAAAGAATTTATTTTAAATAAAATGAATTTTCATGCATAAAACAATTTTTAAGCATAAAATAATTTTATGGGTATTTTTAAAATATTTTAAAATAAATATTTTTGGGGGAAATGTTCCAGAATTAATAAGTAAAATATTCTTTTTATTTTAATTCTTATTCAGCCAAAAATTTAAAGGAAAAGCCTAAATACCCAAAAGCCCACTACACCAAAATCCTTCTAACCTAATTCATTAAGGGTATTAGTAGAAATCCCACTCCAACCCTAATATATATTCTAAAATTTGGCCAAACAATGGTTTCCAGTAGCCATTCTCTTATTCTTTCTATATCTTGATAGAAAATTTTCTCAAAATATTTCTCTCTACCGAAATATTGAAAACACCTTTCCGTTTCGCGATTTCGTGACCGAAATCGTAAGTTTTTATTCCCTTTCGATTTCTAAACTGATTTCTATGAAATAAATTATGGAAAAATTATTTTGAACTATTTGATTACTAATTTTTACAGATTTAATTCTGTTTGAGTGTATTTTGGGAGAGAAAATTTATTTTCTACTGAAAACACGACTCTTTCCGCAAGGCTCCTCCGAAGGTGAATTCTATAACTTAAAATCACAATTTTTATGCATAAACATCATAAAGGGGGGGGGGGGGGGGGGGGGGGGGGGGGGGGGGGGGGGGCCGGCGCAATTTGTGCATGGTTGTATTCTAAAATAATTTTTGATTTGTTTTGATGATAAATATTGGATTAAATAATATTTTTGCATATTTCTGTGATGACCGGAAAGTTTCAAAAAACAAAGGAGTTCAAGGTTTTCATGTTAGAACTTGGAAATTAGAAAATTTTATTCTTTCATGGATATATGGCTGCCGATTTGTATGAAGAAGTGTTCTAATATGATAATTGTTTTGTTTAGATGAAAAATAATGATTTGAATCATGTGTCATTTTATCGCTGAAATGAACGAAATGTGCGGAAAGCGCGCAAACTCATGATTTTTCACCTAAGCCTTTGAACTTAGAATTTTTTTGTATAAACCCTATCTATGGCTGAAAATTCATGAAGGAGTGTGTTTTAAACTGATATTTTCTATGATTGAATGAAAAATAATGGTTTAAACAACCTGTTTGCATATTTCTGAAATGACCAGAAAATACCGAAAACAAGAAAACTTATGGTTTTGAGCTCTATGATTCAAAAGTTGAATTTTTGTGTATAACTAACACCAATAGTGGCCAATTCTTATGAATTTAAGTTATAAAATGATTTTTGTTATGTTTACATGAAAAATCTTGGTTCAAACCATGTTTTTACATATTTCTAAAATAGACAGAAAGTACGAAAAGAAGAAGAATTTGGTTTTTACCTTGATGATGCATTCGGCCTACAGAAAAATTTTTGTTCCAATGTATATAAATTTTATGTGATGTGTTTTGATGATTGCTGACATGTATGTATGTACAATAAATGATAAAATTGTATGTTAGTTCAAGGTATGATCCTAGACAAGCTTAAATGCATTTTGGTAAACTTAAGGTATACTTAAGGTATCTTAACATTATATTATGATTAGAATGCAAATATGGTTGAGGAATTCGGAACTAGATGTTATGATGACTTGATGATGAATATATGGTTATGAGTTAATGAAGTGAAAGGGATCATAAGAGTTAAGCATAATGCTTGAAAGATTAATTGTTAAGTTGACATGTACGGAAGTGTAAAGTGAACTAAGATGATTGTTAAAGCAAATTGATATTGAGGTAATAATGTTGTGATGACCTTAAAAAGGTATTAATGTGATTGCAATGTGTTGTCATAAGAGCCTATAAGGCCAAGTATGCAAGACTTTCAAAGTCAACATGCTATGTGCAAGTGATGAGTATACCTATGAGTGAACTCTAATGTGTATGCTATATGTGTATGGATAGTTATGGGATAGGAGTATCATGAGTAAATAAACACTAAGTATCAAATCAAATATTATGTTAGAGTTTGAGGAGCTTTAGAAGTGCAAAGAGGACTATGTGTACTAGGAGCAAAGGAACCCCAAGGTGAGTAATCATCGTATTCATTCTTCATGTGTGGGCAAATGCCACATTCATGTTATAAGTGTGAACAACATTTTTTTGTGTTATAAGATTGCGATATATTGTTATGTGAACCTTTATGATCTTTGAAGCCCAAGTTCTTTCTTTTCTAAATATTGTTATATGATTTCTTATCAAGCTTGGGTTGCGAAGGAACATTTGGTCCAAAACTATTTTGTTATCCAATGAGAAATTCTTATGATTAACACCCTAATTTGTATTCTTTCTGGAACTACACTTTCACTGTATCATTGTTTGAAAGCTAAATGAATATTGTTATTGAAATACATGTTATTGTTGCCTTATGCGATATTGTTAATTATGTTTACCGATAGCTCTAGCTATGGTACCTTTCATCCTTTATGCAGAATGCTCGTGTCGATGTGGGTAATCATCGAAACTTGTGCATATGGTCTTAACCCAATGGATAGGGGTAGTGTATCCACCTCAGCTAGGAAGGGGCAGTTCTAGCCGTGGGGCCTAATCAGCTTCACACCTTTTATGTGATAAGAGTTGGAATTTGGTATAAGGCCACCTCTCCTCAATGTGTTCAAGTTGTAGAGCAATAGCCTTCACTCACTATGTGTTATAAGTGTGATTTCTGCAAACTTGCCAAATTGAACCCTTGCTAAATTGCAACCTGATTCATGAATTATAAATCATGAACTATGAGTATAAACTATGTGTTTCCTTTCAAAAGAATATGTGATAATGTATGTGCCTTTTCGTTTATCATCTATCTCACCGCTTTTTCCTTGTGTGGTTCCAGGTGAGCAAATGTGAGGAGGCTAGGTGATGGCTCAAGCATTCTACTTCACTTGGGGAATTCCTTGTCCAAGTTATCAATAATACTATTTTTATGAAGTCTTGTCATTAGATGCTCTGGGAATGTTGACTGATACTTATTGAGATATATTATTTTCCTTATGGATTATATATGTAATGATTTATTTTAAGTCTTCCGCAATTTATGGTATTTATCTAAATATTTTAAATAAGTTAATGAAAGAGGTTTGGTAAGATCCTAGGCATGATTTGTTTATATGTAAGTGGGTTCTATGGGCATGGGTGACCTTATGTCTCACCATGTTCTAGGACCATCGTATCTCTAAGGTTGGGATGTGATAGTTAGATTTTAGCTTTGAGTGGCTGGGTCAAAATTTAGCTTTGGGTGGCTAGGTTAGATTTTAGCCTTAAAGAACCAAATTGTAGTTTGGAAGGCCAAGTTAGAGTTTAGCCTCGAGTAATTAGGATTGTGATTTATGAATGGTTTACCATGGGCTTAAGGATATAGCAACCATGGGTTTTGCGATTGGGTTATAGATGTACCATAGATTTGAATGTTAGGTGGACCATGGGTTTGGTGACAGTTAGATAATGTGTTTGATTAGACTGGACCATGGGCTTAAATGGGCTATGGGTTTGGATAGTACAATAAAAGATGAAGCTAAGTCAGCATTTAGTTTGGGTAAGGATTATGGATAAGAATGAAGGTAGGTCAGTGTTTAGCTTTGGTAAGGATTGTTGAGGATAAAGTCAGATTAGTGTTTAGCTTAGGTAAGAATTGTGAAAGATGAAAGCCAGGTCAATGTTTAGCTTGGGAAGGATTGTAAAATATGAAAGCTTGGTTAGTGTTTAGCTTAGGTAAGAATTATGAATGATGAAGCTGGGTGGGTGTTTAGATTGTATAACAGTTATAAAGAATAGAGCTAGGTCAATGTTTATCGTGAGTTTGACATAGGTTTGGATAGGACTAAATCATGGGTTTAGGTGAACCATGAGTTTTGGGTTTTGACTATGGATTTAGGTGGACCATGGGTTTTGGTTTTTTGACTAAAGGTTTACTTGGATCATGGGTTTTGGATGTGAAGATGTTTGGACAGGTTTTTTACTCTTCACAATATTCAAGCTATGCATGCATGTATGCATGAATGAAAAGGTTTCATGACAATGACATACCAAGTTCAGTATTATGGCACATACAATCTAAAAGGAAGGTTCTATAAGTCATTACATGAAAGGGTAAGGTTGGCTTAAAAGGGAACCCATCACACTAAAGATGTGATATACCTAACCACATGTGAGTCAAAGAGTCTCGCGTGGGTCCAACAATACTTGGATGCTCATTACACCTCTAAAAGGATTAGAGGATACATCATGGGCTAGATGATTTTACTATCAACAAGCAAACCTAAGGAAGATTGTCCACTCGATGTTAATTTCTATCCTTTCTTTTCCTAAGAAACTTCGGTTTTGGACAAGGTGCCCAATGTAGTGATGCATGAAAAGCTATTTTATACTAAAATGGAAAACTTTTTATTATACCAAGAGTAGTCCACTTTCATCTTTTATTTTGGAGTCCCCAGTAGAGTCGCCAATTGTGAGGCCCGAGCAATGGCCTAATTTACTAAGGGAATTGAAAATGCTCTTTTGGGAGAAACATTACGATTGGAACTCGCTATAAGTTCAGAAAATTGTATTTTGTAAATTTTAATTTCCAAAAGAAGTCACCACTTTAATTTTGTTTATTTTAGTTGGAAAAGTTAAAGGAGAAAACCAATTTAATTGACTCCAAAATTATACCATTTATCCTAAGGAAAAGCACTAGTCCTCAAATGATCAAAAAGAGCTCGACAACTAGGTTTTGGTTAAAGCAATTCAAAAAATTAGTTTGGCTTAAATACAAAATAGCTTTTGTAAAAAAAAAATCTTTATATATTCATGAACAAATATAATATGATACACGAAACAAATATTACTAGTACAATGCATGGCAAATATCAAATAATGACAATTATAAAATGTGAGAAATAAAGGAAAACTATTTAAAATTACTACAAGCCAAATGTCAAAATCAAGGGATCTTTCCTCTAGCCTTTATGGGTTATAGGAAAAGTACACATTCTTGAAATATAATCTAAACAACTAAAATAATAAAAAGTAATAAAACAATTGTAAGAGAACAAAAGTTTCGACTTTCATTTAAGAAAAGCAATCTCAATCCTAAACTATGTGAAGAATGTGATAGAGAGAAGAAGTTATTAATTTTAACAGAGTTGATGCCTTAGAGACAGCATGCCTACGTATCCTTTTGACTGGAAATCAAAGCCCAGATAGTTTTTCCTTCTTATGAAGGAGGGGTTTTTAAGTCATTGCCTTTATTTTCATGTTTTCATTGATTTTAAGGGCTTAGAGATTTGTTAATTAAGTCAAATTTTAATTAACAAAAATTAGATCTTATTAGATTTAGATCTTGAAATTGGAATTAAAAAGGAAAAGGAAAGAACTTTCACCTTTGGCTTTCAGTGAAGGAATGTAGGGAACAAGCTTGGCATCGAATCCAAGTTCCACCTTGGCTTATGGATAGCAGGTGCCCTCTTTTTGGAAGAAGGACTCTTGAATAGCACAAACTTTTCTTGGAGGGACTTGGATCAAACTTTTGCTTGAGTACTATGAATTCCTTTTGAAAGGAAGAACTTAAATCACACCTTTTCTTTATGAGAAGGCTTAGAGATAGGGTTTGAGCTAATGAGGAGGCTTATGAATAGGGTTTTATATGATGGAAAAGGTTTTGGAATGGGGTTTTAGAGATTGTGAGGCTTAGAAAAAGGGTTTTAATGATTAAGAGGCTTAGGAATAGGGTTTAGAGAGCTTTAAGAGGAGTATAAAAGTATGTAATTGTGTGTGGAATTTGTTAGGAGGTGTAAGATATTTATAGGAGGAGTCTGGGGCCTTAAAACAGTGAATTTTCTATGTAAGATAAGGAAAAACTCACTGTGACAATAGGATTAGGGCCTACAGTAGCCGCAGGGCCTTCTGCAATAACCAATTGGTTGCAACAGGGACACCTACGATAACCTCAGTGGCGGCTGTAGCTGCCGCAGCTAGCTGCGAGTTGCTGCAGCTGGCCTACAGGTTACTGCACCCCTTTTTTGTCCCGTTCTCATCCGTTTTTTATCTAATTTAGGCCCAATTTGATTTTATAGGTTCGTAATAGAGTGCTGGTCATGTGAGGGTGCAAGTTTGAGGAAATTTATTTTTCAATAGGGTGTTGCCCCTTGACCTCTGCCAACTAACTAGCTAGCAAGACCACCATACTAGCTCTATATAGCACACCAATCTTAGTAGGTGTCAAGCTGCAGTCAAATCCTAAGAGCACAATTTAAGGTTTCACAATATTTTAGTGGTATTGCTTGACAAACACTTTACAGACATCATCCTAGGTTTCACAATATATATGTATGTATATATATATATATATATAGACACACACATATTTATATATATGTGTATATATATATACACACATATATATATGTGTATGTGTGTGTGTGTGTGTATACACACACACATATATATATATGTGCATATATATATATATATATGTGTGTGTGTGTGTGTGTGTGTGTGTGTGTGTGTGTGTGTATACACACACACACACACATATATATATATATATGTGTGTGTGTGTACACACACACACACACGCGCGCGCACACACACACACACACACACACACACACACACACACACACATATATATATATATATATATTATGTATATGAACATCATTTTGGTAAACTCTACACTAAAACTGCACACCAAGTAAAGAAAAATCTCTCCATACTAACATCAACGTAGAAGTTCAAAATCAAGATTTTCTAAGAGTAGAAATTAAGCTCATATTTTCCTTTATATGTTCTAAGCATGAGATTAGTACTTTAGTGGTAAATTTTCTTCATTTTCCCTTCTATATAAATCGACCAAAAGATAATAAGGTTAGGAAATGTTTATTTTATGTGTTCTTTGATTAAATATGAGATTTGAGTTTAAGAATTCAAGGTTTAATATATGAAAATAAGCAAAGAAAGCATGGAACTCACTAAGCCACACTAATGTGAATTTTGGCCACTTTAATGAAATAAAAGGGGAAATGTTCTAAATTTGATTTGAGGATATCTAAGATTATTTTGGATGGAGAGAAATGGTTAGAAAGTGTTAAAAGGAATTATGGAAGCTTGGTTTATGATTTGAGAATTTTGAAGGCATAAACTTAGCTACAAGTGAAAACTGGAGTTCTAATGCTTGTTTTTGATATTTGAATGATCATATAGGTTCTTTATCATGCCAATTTCATAATTATATGATTAATTTGGAGATTTGATAATGAATTATAGATTTTTACTAAATTTGGCCTAAGTGGGACAAATAACAGTTTTATGAAATAAAATGATTTAATTTCAATTAATTGATGGGAATTGATTGTTTAAGTATTAATTGGATGAATCTATGAACAATTTATGGTTTGAATGGGAAATTAATGGTTTTCCCAAATTCTAGGGTTTATGGACCAATTTTGGGAATTTGAGAATTGAACTTGAATTCATGAAATTAAAGGAACAATTAAGCTTAAGAATGGTGTAACAAGATTTTTATAATGTTAATTTCAAAATTCAATTGATAGAAATAATTTTCCTCAAATTTCATGAAATTAGATTCATTTATGAAATTAGAGGGTGAAAGTGGAATTAATCCCATTAAATATTGGAAATTGTTTAAACTGATTCTGATTGGGTAATATAAAGTTGAAATGGGAAATTGGGAGGAAAGGAATTATCTTTCCTTAAGTGAATATATTTGGCCTTTTGGAAAACAACCAAGAGAAAATGTTAAAATTAGTAACAAGTAAATATATAGTGTGTCATGACCTTAAAATTAATAAGTTAGCACTGCAATGAACAAAATAAAAGTGTTAACAAGTTATGCTAAATTTAAACTAATGTCATAATGAGGAAGTGATTAATTTGTAATTGAAATAGAAATGCATAGAATCTAAAGAAAAGGACAAGAAGAAGAGTGCGAGGAGCACTAATAGCATTAAAGTTAAATGTAAATAGGAACAAAAGAGTCCAAGGTGAGTACTTAATAATATAATATAATGTGTGCCATATTTTATGAACCATTGTTGATGAAACCATCTTCATTGAAATATCCCAATTTCATATTAAGCATGAATTGCCTATTGAATAATGAGCCATTTCATATGATACTTCCTTACGACATTTGACCATTGTGAACCTTTCATGTTGACTTCAAAATATGTAATTAAATTCCTTATTGTGAATTGTATATAAACCTTTCTATTGATGCCTATTGATAAACAGTAATACCCTTCTGATGTAGGGTAATACATTAGACCTTGTGCACTTGGTATAAGCCTACGAGTAGGGCAAGAGTACCTAAACTTTGTTAGGGGCAATACCAAACTATAAGACCTAATCAGTCATATGTAATGTATGTATATAAGTGAGCAAGGCTTAGGCTACCACTCTTTAATTCATATATGTGGGAAGCATTCCGCTTCTAAGAACTTACTATTTTTGCTAAAGATATTATTTCTATATTAAATGAGAAATTGATTCATAATGACAGTTTTGATTAACATCACTCTATTGTTACAATAAGCTCACCCTGATAATGATCCATATACTCACCATATATTGTATTATTATATAGTCACTGAACTTTGTCCCATTCCTTAGTTGTTTAAATTTTTCAGGTCAGATTGATGAGTTAGCAAGGTAAATTCCAAGCCTTGTCCTTCCACTTGACAATTGCTCTACTAATTTGGGGTGTTATAGATTTTGGTTATGTGATTATGAAGACTATTATTTTAGAGCTCCATGGTTACCGAAGGTTTAGTACTAATATGTTATTGGATTTATATGTATTGTAATGTTAGTGTATTAAGTAATGAACATATGGATAATGACATGAAATACAAATTAGGAAATTATACAAGATGAATATGCAAATGGTATTAATGAGTATTTTGCAATGTGATAAACTAGTAACGGGCAATAAGGAAAGGTAATTAGGTTTTGATCTTCAAATAAGGTTCAACATACTAAATGGTAGAAAATAATAAGTTAAATGGGGTTATACAAGTTTACGTGACTTTATGTCTCCTAATGCCCTAAGACCGTCATAGCTTAATAAGTGGGTTGTGACAATCCAATAATAAGAGCAACCACTTTTCTTTTCCACTCCCCTTTTTAGATATTTTCCACCATCACATATAGATTGAGGAGTTTAGCCAAAGTGGACTCAACCGTATTCATGTGATAGTTCACAATAAAATTAGAATGTGAATTCGGCAAAGATTGAAGAATCAAGTCAACCTAGAGCTCAAAGTCCATATCAGGACTCTCGAGTGCCTCGAATCATACTCTCAACACGCTTTCCTATTGACTATCCATCAATCATTTATGCTTTAAACAACTGCTTGGCAAGGTCATACTATGCTTTAAATAACTGCTTGGCAAGGTCATACCTAGCAGATCAACTATGCTCTCCATACATCTCATTGAGATGAAGCACCCATGTTCTCATACAATTTATATGACTTATCTTTCATAAATGACAACATGTAATTGAAGGTAGGCAAATCATGTGCTTTCCACTTTTTCTAAGGTGGCATATTCCTCCAAACTAGCTCCCTTAGATAGCAGTCTAGGGATAGGAGTATCAAGAGAATATTTTATCTGTTGTTTAGAACAAAACTTAGGTTTCTAAACTAGTCTGAGAAATTAGACTATTAAGCTTGTGGTGATCAAGAATACATGCAATTAGGCTTATGGAGGTGATGCCATATTAACCAAGGTGATACTACAAAAAATAATAAGTTCATTAGCTCTTTAAATTAAATATTCATAACCACTATAATGATTTGGTTTTTAATCCATTATGGCCCTCCCACTAATTTAGAGAATCGCACACTTCCAAATGGGAAATAAAAATCCTATATAATGGATTTCTAGTAGGTGATTAAATTCTTGTGAACATATCATAGTTTCTCAGGTTCACAGTGTTGTTCTTGTTACTATGATATTCCATAAATGAGCATGACTTCCTTATTACATCCAATGTAAGACTCAATAAATAAGCTACTCTTAGTGCTATGGACCTCAAGTGCATAATGCTGACATTGGCCCTTGACACTAGTTAAGTCCAACCACTAAATCTGGCAGTATGAGAGCTCACATGAATGGCCCACCCTTACTCAGAAAAAATGCCTTAAGGAAAGACAAACAATTTTTTAGGAGGTTATAGAACAAGTTTTGGTGCTCACGATTGGAAGGGCTATGATTCAAAAAATTGACTTTTGATTTTGAAAAGTGATTTCGAGAGTCGTCACCATAATTTATTTTTTAAAATGGGAAAATTAATGAAAAACTCATTTATGACTCCAATTCATTAATTTTAGTTGATTAATTTATCCAATGATAAAATCGCTAGTTTTCGAACTAAGTTGAGCTCGGGGATAAGTTATTAGTTAAATAATCTAAATTTGGTTTTTAAATTTAATTTGACTTGAAAAATTAATTTCATAAATGGCATTTATAAGATAGCAAATAATTAAATGCATGAACATGGCATAGTACAAATATATGGTGCATGAAAAATTAATAAAATAATTAAAGTAAACATCCATAAATTAAAGGGAATGTTCCCTCTAATCCTTATAGATTTAGGAGAATCACGTAATCACTCCTTAATTCCAAATTAACTAAACTAATTACATAAATTAATTAAAATTGAGATGTCCTCTCTAGCCCTTATGGGATTCTAGGAAGACCATGAAATTCCCTTACAAATAGTATTAGAAATAATTAATTACATTTTGAAAAATGAATTTAGTTTGAAAATTTGGATTTGAGATTTGGATTTAAATTTCAAATGTGCCTATGTACCCTAATTGATTCCAATTAAGTGGAAGGGTTTAAAGATTGATTGGATTAATTTTGATTTAGGGATTTAATAAAAATACCTTTGTTTTTAGTGGACAGGATGGATGTAGTATTTTTTTCAAACCAAAGTTTTGTTTTATCGAGACCGGATAATTTGATTGATTGAGAGGTTAATTAAAAGGAATAATTAACCAATTTTAAGTGATGAAATGAATGGATTAATTAATTAAGATGATTAATTAATTAAAATGGATTGATGAATTAAGAAAAGATTAATTTGACTAAAAAAGAGTGATTAATTAATTAATCAAAAAGATTAATTAATTAATTTTTGAATGATTAATTTAAAAAATGAGTTTTAGTTAATTAAAAAGATTAATTGACTTTTGGTTAGGGTAAGGTAATTAATTAACTAAAAGGATTAATTAATTAATTAGAGAGTGATTGAAGGGAGAGAACTAATACATAGTTATCAATATTTTTGCTCTTGGGGTGAAGAAAAATGAAGGAAAATGGGGGCCTATTTATGGGCAAAGATGAGCAAGGATAGTTTAGGGATTGAACGAGTAAAAAACCCAAAAGGGTAGGGCTAAAAGGGGCTAAAAATTAGGCTAAAAAGGGTCATGCCACATTATGAGGCCCCACCCGAGCACCAGCCCAGTCCATTAAAGGGAATCGGGATGCTCATTCAGGTTTAGACTCACGATGTAACCCTCAGGTTCAGATTGGTTGATTTTGAAAATGATTTTAGGAGTCACAACCCTAATTTATTTTTAAATGGGAAAATCAAGGAAAAAACCCAATTGTGACTCCAATTCATTCATTTTCAATTAATTTACTATCCTTGAACCAGATTGAGTTCAGGGACTAAGTTTTTTATTTTAAATAACCTAAATTTGGCTATTAAGTTTAATTTGACTTAGAAAAAATTGATTTCATGAATGATATTTATAAGATGATATTAAAGAAATTACAGGAATATGGCATAACATGAATGCATGGTTATGGGGGATTAGTAAAATAATTAAAGTAAATATTCACAAATTACATTAATTTAAAAAGGGAAAGAAGATTGATTGGGATTTGGATTTGAGGTTTGGATTTAGATTCCAAACGTGCCTACGTACCCCAATGAATGGGGATCAAAACCCACGTAGTTCATTTCATGGTTAAGTGGAGGGGTTTAGGAGTATATCATATTGATTTTGGTTTGGATGTTTTGAGAGTGAGGAAAAAGGATGATACCTTTGTTTTTGCCAAGCATAGGGTTTTACCGGACCAAAGTTTTGTTTTATAGGGACCGGGTGATTAGATTGATTGGGAGATTAATTAATTAATTAAAATGATTAATTAACTAATTAATATGATGAAAAGGATAGATGGATTAATTAATAAAAAGATTAATTAATTAATTTGGATGAAAGGTAGATTGAGAAAAAGGATTAATTTGATTTGGAAAAATGTGATTAATTAATTAATTGAGTGATTAATTTTAATTTAAAAAAAGAGTTTTAGTTAATTAAAAAGATTAATTAACTTGGTTAGGGTGAAATAATTAATTAATTAAAAAGATTAATTAATTAATTAATTAGAGAGTGGTTGGAGGGAGAAAAAGAGAGGAATTAGTAAATAACCATCAATACTAATTCAAGAGGTGTGTTGGAATGAAAGATGAAGGGAGGTATTTATAGGAAAATAAGGTGATGGTGATTTAGTAAGTGGAAAAGTGAAATGACCAAAAGGATAAGGCTGAAAAATGCTAAAAAATCATATTAGGGATATTTTGAGAACTACAAAAAGGGTAGTGGAGATCGTGCCACCGGAAGGGTCGGTGGTGCCCAGTAGGTGGCGGCACCGCCCAAATAGCAACTAGCGCCATCAGTTGCTCTAGCAGCAGCTAACGTGGCTCTTTTTTTTATTTTGGAGATTGGCTAGTATGGAGTTTAAGAAATTTGGATGTCTAGTAGCAATGTAATTGAAGACTAAAAAATTTTCTTTCGGGGAAGCCCTAACCACTAACCGACTAATAGGACCACCATAACGGCTCCACGTAGCGCGTTAAACTTACCAACTGCTAAGGTGTGGCTGGATGATAAGGGTGCAAAATTAAGGGTTCACACACGCACAGTGCGGCAATCTGCATCTTGAACCTATGCTCTACTCAGTTACTGATGTGGCACTGTAAGGCAGTCATGTGGCTGCACGTGGCGCGAGTCGGTGCACATTTTGAGATTTCTTTAGTCAGTTTTTAGAAGTTTTAAGTTAATTTTTGGGAGTTTCAAAATTTAGAAAATTCATTTGTTGGCATCAATAGGCTCAAAATTAATTTTAGAATAATTGAGTAATCACTCTAAGGAAAATTCAATCAGTTTGGGAAGGATGCTATCTAGTACCTGAAGTCGGTCAGGATTGGAAAGTGTTATATTATGCTAGAAATATTTTGGTCAGCTCTAGCGAGTTCAGATTTAATTTTGGAGGTTATAACATGAGGGTTTATAGCTGCCTTCTCATCAAAACTATTTATCAGTTGGATAGTTTTGATGAGAGTGAACCCGAGATTATGATGGATTTGGGGACGAAAAATGATTTCAGTTGTAATGAGATGATTTTAGTAATTTTTGGCGTTTGACTTGACAATTTCTGGGAAACAGGTGGATTTTCAGGTTCATAATTTTTTGGATTTTTTTGATATAAAAGCTACATTTTAATTAGGAAATAAGCAAATGAGATGTTTATGGATAGATAAAAATCACATGAATACACAGGAACTTTCATATTTGGATTCTGAATTGAAATAAGCTAGGAAATGCATTTTTAAGCAACTGGATAATTATAGGGCACTTTTTCTATGTGCAATTTCATCTTTTTCCTTACTTATTCTCTGTATAAACTCACACTTTCACTCTTTTTTTTTTTTTTTTGCACACTCAAATATCCTCTCCTCTCAAGCTCACAATAACGTGAGCTCTGCTTCACTCATTTTTTCCTTTTCTATATATATATATATATATATATATATATATATATATATATATATATATATGATTTTAAAGTGTGATTTTCAAAGTAGGTTGCGAAGATTATTGTTTTGAAACTTAGTACTTGTGTCTAGCTGTCTGTCTACACATGCATTGGATTTTGCATCATAAAGTCATACATCATTAGTCATCATGAGTCTCATTATCCATTCCACTAATTTTGCCTGTAGACTAGCATCATTGGACACGGTTGAATGATTTTGGAAATTTAATTATTTTAGATATACCTAGTTGATTTGAGTTCTCTGGATGATAAATGTTTGGAATGCTAGTTTGTGATTTTCAGAAGTGTCAGAGTGCGCGATGAAAGCGTTGTGGAGTGGGTTGGCTTTAAGCATGTAGTGTCAACTTTAATTTGAAAAATCGAGCATAAATTTTCTGAAGAGGGAAGAGTATAACAATTTGAATTTTTAATTATTTTAAAAAATCTTATTTTTATATGAAAATATAATTATTTAATTGTACGTATTAAATTAGTATTTAAATTTTCATAATTATCTAAAAATTTTGATTTTATGATATTGAGAATATATTATTAATTACATTTTATTTAAATTGTAAAATATTTGAATTTAATGTAAAGAAAATATTTATTTATTTATTTAGTCGTGACCATACTTTATTAAATTTGGATATTATAAAAAATTTATATTTGTTAATATTAAATGTGAAGATGATAAATTTTATATTTTGGTGTTTAAATATTAATTTTTAAGAATTTTTAGAAATTAATTTTATGTTCAATTATTTTTAATAAATCTAAAAGTAATTAATTTTCAAGTTTTAATATATCAAATTAAGGTATATTTTATAAGAAATTTAATGACTATTTATTTGTAATTTTTGGACTTGAAATAGATTTTCTACAAATTTCTAATGATAAAAAAGGAAGAGACTTGTAACACCCTAGGTGTTTCTAGGTCGTTAGAGACTAGAGAATAGTCCAAAAACTGAAATTGGATGAGTCTAAAAATCGGTACAATAAATGCGAAACCGATGAGTTTCTGTACCAGGATTTTCATAAATTTTGACTTAGAAAAATTTAATAGAAGAATAGTTAATTATAGTGTTAGAACCCTAAAAATTTGATTAAAAATATTAATAGACAATAATTAAGTAATTTAGAATAAATAAAGCTTAATAAATGGCACAATTGTAATTATTAGTTGACTAGCAATGATTAATTTGACTTAAGCTAATTAAAAAATAATATATATATATATATATATATATATATATATATATATATATATATATATATATATATATATATATATATATATATATATATATATATAACTAGAGATGTGGCTACCATCCCAATCTTAGAGTTGAATAGATGGGATTAATTGGTGATTTTAGATTATAAGATAAATCAAAAATTAAAAAAATTAGAACGTACAAATATAGGATAAGTATGATTCACCTAACACTAGACCATTCACTAAAAACAATGACAAAAAAAAAATTGTAGAAGGAAAGGAAAATAAAGGTAAGAATAAGAAGAGGGGGAAATCAAGAGGTAGGAGAAAAGAAAAGAAAAGAAAGCAAGATAAGGTAAGATTTAGTTCAACTTTCCTTTCCTTTGATGAAATTGAGTATATGGCTTTTGTTTAATTCAAGGACCTTGGAGTCTGAATTTAGTCTTGAATAAAACTAGAAAGTTATGTATTATGTCCAATATGTGATTATTAAATAGCTTGACCAAACTCAAAGCACGTTAGGAGATATAGAGCTTGAATAGAGACTGACCCTGCACCTAAGTCCAATCTATAGCGTGAGATTGGAGCCCCAGTTTGACAACTTTAAAGATAGAACTGGGTAAAACTTAAAACATATGAAATGTTCCTTTATATGTGTAGTTAATCTTATAAAAATTATTTTGTTATTATATGTGTACATTGTGAGTTATAATCAAAATAATGAGTGGAAGTCAGTCTATCACCAACATAGGATCAAGAAAGAATTCAAAGGTTCACCATTAATCATGTAGATTTTATATGGATCAAAATTTTGGCTATATTATAACCCTATATGTCAATTTTATAAAGGAAAAAGAATCACAGATTTGGATGAGCATAGCTTGAGATATTGTGGAGATAACTCTACTAGGTTAGGAAATAATATTAGGTTATAAGTAGAAATTTAAAGCTTAATGTTTAAATTCCATTATTTTGAATTAATTGAATTTAATTGTTTATATTTGTGTGAGTGTAGAGGTACAAAGAAGACATCAAGGAAGTGAGAAACTAGGTATTAAGGACATCCTTAATTGAAGTGTTAAAGGAGAGAAGTGCATAGAAAAGTTATGTGCAAGAGGTAAGTGATTAATATATTATTATTATTGCTATTTGAAATCGTGAGCCATTATTCTTTGTTAACCACCTTGAAAAATGCATTTTAATATTACTAGAACTTCATGTAGACTATAAGTTCTATTGTAAATTCTAACCATTATATATGCGAATTTTATTCAATCCTCCATCTATATTGTATTTAAGTATTTCTATATGTTCAACAATATTTCTATAAGAAAACTATATATTTTACTTGAGATTTTATTACTAACTATAAGTTTTCTAAAATGATTTATATGTTTCGAGTTTTCATGATGTATTACGAGATTTGTTAATATTATAAGACTACAGGATTACTAGAATATTTAATGAATTACAAGAATTGAAATGTATTGATTATAAGTATTTATTATGAGACTAATTTGATGTGTATTGTATTTATTATGAGCTTATATTGTTTTTATTATGTGATTATTATGACTTTGAATGAGTAGAAATCCCCTAACCGATGAGGGGTAAATCATCAAACATTGTGCATATCATACCCACAGATGAGGTATAACATCCAACCTCTTGCTAGAAGGAGTATAAATTCCTAGCCATAGGACTTGATCAGTCTCATGTTTATCATGAGCTATCACGAGAAATATTACTAGCCTATTATAAGATTACGAGCCGATTTCTATTCTTAGTTTTACATGTAGCCTTGTTGAATAAGCTAGCAAATTTTAATTTGCTAGTCTTGTTGAATAAGCAAAAGAAAAAAAGAAAAGAAGGGAGAGAGGATAGTGAAGGCAGTGAATTTGAAGCTCGACTCTGGCCAAACCATTAGGAGGTGATTGACACGTCCTATACGACCGTGTAGCCTACCAGGAGCTGAGTTTATAGACTCTAACTTTGCTAGATTTTGGTCATTGAGTAAGGAGATATGGCTGCCCAAATTAGCTCTAGTGACCATCTTAGTTTAAAAATTTTTATTTGGCCATAACTCATTCATTTAAACTCCAAATTGGGTGCTTCTAGTTCCTATGGTTTTTTCTCAGTTCCAACTTTGATTTTATACCTTATTCACCACTTGAAGTTTACCAGAGAGGGAGATCAAAGGAGAGAGAAGCTCACCGGTGTTGTTACTTATTTCATCCGATTTGGTGCCTTCCTGTGGGAGTTTAGAGAAAATAACACTATATTTGGATTTCTCACATCCTAATCTACAAGTTGATGTCCTCAAATTGGAGTTTCACCACCGTAGAAGTTTTTCAGAAGTCGGATTCTGGCAACCCCTAAATGGACTATTTTGGATAGCAATCTTGGCTTGTTAAATTGAGTCACCTAGTATCAACCTTGACTTTTAATTATATCTAGATGATGAATTATGAATTTATTTGTGAAAATTTAGATTATTATTTGTTATTGTTTAATTAGTATAATTGAGTAAATAAATTGAATTTGATCATTAATTATGTGATTGTTGGAAATTATTGATAAATAATTGGAAGTCAACTTAAGGCATTAAAAAAATTTATATAATTTCTATAATTATTGAACTAAAATTGTTTGTGTGATATTGATATATATTGTGATAGTAGCAAATATGAATTAATATGGATACATTTTTATTATTGCATTTGAATGGGTAAATTTAAGATTATTAGGAATTTTACAAATTAATTGGTAATAATTTTATGAAAGTAAAATTTATTGGATGCTATTAGAATTTAATTGGTCTATGTCTAACTATTCTTAAATTATGAAATTACTAAGAATAGAAATTATGTTTATGCTCTTAGTGTTAATTAATTAATATGAAACTAATATAATTCTTATGAAAATTTTTGAGTTAAATTTTAAATATTATTAGTTAAATTAAGTAATGAATTTGATTTATGGAGTTATTTTAGTTGAAAGTATAATGAGTCAGTAAAAGGAAACTTAAAGAAATTAAATTAATTGTATGAGGTTTATATTCTTGTATAACTAATGAGTTTCTTTTATGTTATGAAATTATATATTTTTCTAAGTTACTTTTAATGGAATATAGAAATGAAATATCTATTGTAAATTTATATTATTATGAATTTAAAAGTTACTTTTAACTAATTTTAATGTTAGCAATAAATTATGAAATGATGTAATAGTAGTGAAATAAAAGTGAAAGATGAATTGTTGGGAAATAACAATGTGGTGATGATGTTACAATATTTTATGAATATATATATATATATATATATATATATATATGATTGGAGATTGAAACTGTTAATATGTATGGATATGAAGGCCCAGTGATGCAATCGAGTTATTGTTGGTTGTATTATAGAAGTTTTTGTTCTTTTTATATTGGTGGAAAATGTCCTAATTAAAGGGGAGGCTCTGCCAAAATTTTGGTAGAATCTTTAGATTTATTTGAGTATATCATAGTTGAGCAGTTAGTTTTCTAATAATCTTTCAATTATACAGCTCTAGTGTTTCAATCATCTTTCCAACTAGCAAATGTCAAGCTTCGAAGAGAGTTATTTGGGTTTCGTCAAATCAATGAGTTATATAGTTTAATATAACATCCCATTTGCTTTATTTATTTAATGTCACACTTGCATACATGCATTGCTTATATATATATATATATGTGTGTGTGTGTGTGTGTGTGTGTGTGTGTGTGTGTGTGTGTGTGTGTGTATATATATGTAGGTATATATATACATAGGTATATATACACATATATATATGTATATATATATATATATATATATATATATATATATATATATATATATATATATATATATATATATATATATATATGCATTATGAATATAAATTAAGCATCCTAGCATATGTATGTGATTGGTTCGCCATGTTTGTACTGCATTTTGCTTATGGTTTATGAGGATGATGATGATTGATGAGCTTAATTCAATGACTATGTATTTGTAAATTTTGGACTTAAAATGAATTTTCCCCAACTTTCTGAAAAAAAGAAAAAAAGAGGGACCAACCCAAAGCCACGACGTGGTAGCCTTGGGATGGCTGTATAATCAGTAGATTTTAATATGCTAGTCATATAAAGGACAAGCTAAGGAAGAAAAGGGAAGGGAGAGGGGAAATGTGTCGGCAGCCAATTTCTAGTGCCATTTTTTGCCATTTTGGTGTTAGGTGAGAGATACCATTTTGTAGGCTACCAAGTAGAGTTTGTAAGCACTAGCTTTGAAAGATTTTGGTCACCAAGTAAAGAGATATTATTGTCCAAAGTAGCTCCAGTGACCATCTTGATTTGAAAATTTCATTTGGCTATAAAATCTTTCATCTAAACTCTAAATTGAGTGATTCTAGTACTTATAGTTTTCTCTTTGTTCTAACTTTCATTTGATATCTTATTCATTGCTTGAGGTTCATTGGAGAGGGTGATTGGAGATTGAGAAGCTTGCAAATTTTCAATGAGATTTCATCCAATTTCCAGCAAGTAAGGGGGAGTGGTACATGTTTTTGAGTTTTTGATGTCAAGCCAAGAAAAATGGTATACTTTTCTCCTCTATCCTCCATCGTCAACGGTGGCGCATTACTGACCAATCACCAGCGAGTGGCCTCCATGAGCCACTGATGATCTAGGAGTTCTAATGAGCTACATTTTTCTCATATATCGCGATTCTAAAGTTACTTTGCAAAGATTTTGATTTCAGTAAGCCTATAATGTTTTTTTAGTAATTAATTTTGGTGTTTAAATGCCTAGGAAAATTAGTAATTTGTCTATACTTGTTTGTTTTTGTACTAATTTGATAATTAAAATTACTATGTGATTGTCTAAGCTAAAATTAAATCATCAGTGATTCTTAAAATTGATTATTAGTAATTAATATGAATTTTAATTGTGTTATTGAAATTAAATTGAAAAATATATGAATTGTGAATTTATATGAATTTTGTTTTTATTATTAGTTAATTTGAGATTACTAGTAATTTTATGATTTAATCCAAAATAATGTTATAAAAGTAAAGTGATTGAATATTATTAGAATTAAATTGGTTTATGAATAAATTATTACAAATGTAATTAATTTATTATTTTAAATCGCATAAAGTTAGTTAAGTAATTATTTTCACGAATTTATTTATATGATCTTTATATTAATTTAATTTGAGTATTGAAAGTGAATAATATTATTAAAAAATTTAAATTATAAATGTTTTCTTTGCATAAGAAAGTTGATAAATACAAGTAAATTAATTTTATTAAAAGAATGATTATAAGTTTAATTTCATTAGAAAATGAATGATATTGATTGTAAATGATTTATTAGCTAAATTAATTTTATTGAAAGAAATATTCCTAAATATATTAGTAATCTTCTTTTATGTGTAAAATATACTTTAATTTGGTATATTAAAACTTGAAAAATGATTACTTTTAGATTTATTAAAAATAATTGAACAAAAATTAATTTCTAAAAATTCTTAAAAATTAATATTTAAATATCAAAATATAAAATTTTATTATCTTCACATTTAATTTTGCCAAATATAAATTTTATGATATCCAAATTTAATGAACTATTTTCATAACTAAATAAATAAATAATATTTTTTTACATTAAATTCAAATATTTTAAAATTTAAATAAAATGTAATTAATAATATATTCTCAATATCATAAAATCCAAATTTTTAGATAATTATGAAAATTTAAATACCAATTTAGTACATTCAATTAAATAATTATATTTCTGTACAAAAAAAAAGATTTTCTAAAATAATTCAAATTTTGGTTGTTCTTCCTACCTTAAGAAAAATTCGTCCTTGAATTTTCAAATCAAAGTTGAGACTACACACTTAAAGCCAACCTTCTCCACTACGCTTTCACTACACACTCTGACACTTTCAAAAATCACAAACTAAAACTCAAAAGACTTCTCATCTGAAGGACTATAGTTCATTTTAGGTATATTCAAAACTATTTAATTTATAAAATCATTCGAAAACTGTCTGTGAAAATCAAAACATTTTCCTTTCGTTTTAGAACTCAAAATACTGTGTCCAATGATACTAGACCATATGTAAACTTAATGCAATGGGTGATGAGACTCATGATGCATGACTAATGCTGTATGACTTTATGATGCAATATCCAATGCATGTGTAGACAAACAGCTAGATAAGTTCCAAAATGATAAGCTTCCCAAATTACTTATAAAATCATACTTTAAAATCATTTATTATCTTTAAACTCATTTACTTAATTAAATAAAACTAAGGCATTAAATCCAAAAATATTTAAGATTTTGAAATTTAATCATTTTATACCCTAATAGATCAATGTCCTTTCGGATTCTTGAAATCACGATTAGCATAGTCTCAACATCTTCTCACTTTATGGAAATTCATATCCTTTACACTGTGATTGCACCATACACATCTCGAAGAATCCTTATGGTCGAAGAATTTCCACTTGTATCATATATCCTCTTATTGTAAACTATGAATCTAAAAATAGTCATTGAGTTCATTATACTATACAAAGCATACAAAACATATACAAAAACATAAATAAGAATAATAACTAATTATAATATAAGGTTAACGTTGAATTGGAGGCAAAAGAAACTTAAGAAGATGTAAAGGAATCCTATACTCTACATATTATTAGAATAAGGACGATCTACAATTTTCTCATATCTAAACATATTAAAGGTTATAGAAACTTTAATCTGATACCAACTTTGTCACAATCCGAACCCAAGGGCACATGACTAATACTAGGACACAGGTAATATATGTGACTATCAATGCCTGTAATAAGCCTGTTAGCTCACAAAATGAGAAAACTAATAAGTGATAGCTGTAATTGTCATAGAATAGGGGTATGGGCCCACATGTTAAGCAGAACCAACCAAACATCACATCAAATCAATGCCACACTAAGGTAACATCTAAAATATCAACTCATCATAAGGTTCTTGCTTAACAAAACATATTAAAGAGATAATAAATCACTGATGAATAATATAGAATTACATACATAAAGAAAAATAAAAAATGGAGTGTTAAAGATTTAATATATAGATTAATATAAATTAATTACATAACTAAATAATAATATAAACTTCACTGTCGAATGATGAAAGGTAGGAATACACGACTAAAGTATCCTTACAAAAAGCTCATCCTATAACCTAGGCAAAAATTATATTGAACTAGAATGAGCATTCAACTCAATGAGCTATACAATGTTAACATAACGTACCATTCAAAATCAGGAATGTTGATACATATGTCAACTAGACAAACAATATACATAATCATACAAGGATGGAGATTAGTCTATAAGAACCATGCTAATCATCAATCTAGGGAGCTGATCCCCACACCTGGATTTCTTAATCCAAAACTATCTCTTATATCTAATAGGATCCAACTGTCACTAATCTATATCACGCAACCTTGACCTGACTGGCAGTAGCCTTGGCGATGAGCAGGCCTGGCTGTCATACACCAGTCATAGTTTATGTTTAATCTCATCATCATAACCAATTCATATCCCTAAGCGATCCCTATGTCATCCCAATCTCATATAGCAAGCATAAGTAATATACAGTACAAGCATAATAAAATAATCACATATATATGCTAAAGTGCTTAACTTATGTTCATAATGCATATATATATATATATATATATATATATATATATATATATATATATATATATATATATATATATATATATATATATATATATATATAAACAAGTATGCATATATGCAAGTGTAACATTAAATAAATAATAAAATGGAAAGTTATATTAACTTATATATCTCACAAATTTGATGAAACCCAATTAGCTCTCCTCGTAGCCTGACATCTGATAACTGGAAAGATGATACACCAGAACTACATAACTGAATTATTATAAGAAAACTAACCACTTAACTACAATATACTCAAATAAGTCTAAAGATTCTACTAAAATTTCAACAGAACCTCCCCTATAACTAGGACTTATCCCCTACTAAAACAAAGAAACATGCACTTCTAAATAATACTCACAATTCCTCTCAACTAACCATAACACAATGACCCCTCCTAGGTCTTCAACTCGACAAACACTAAAATCTCAATTTATAAATTCAAAATATAAACATATAAACACATAAAAGAAGATTACTAATATAGTTAGGACCATTTCTTTCAATAAAATTAATTTAGCTAATAAATCATTTACAATCAATATCATTCATTTTCCAATGAAATTAAACTTATAATCATTCTTTTAATAAAATTAATTTACTTGTATTTATCAACTTTCTTATGCAAAGAAAATATTTATAATTTAAAATTTTTTAATAATATTAGTCACTTTCAATACTCAAATTAAATTAATACAAAAATCATATAAATAAATTCATGAATATGATTACTTAACTAACTATATGAGATTTTAATTAATAAATTAATTGCATTTGTAATAATTTATTCATAAATCAATTTAATTATAATAATATTCAATTACTTTAATTTTATAAGATTATTTTTGATTAAATCATAAAATGACTAGTACTCTCAAATTAATCAATAATAAAAATAAAATTCATATTAATTCATAATTCGTATATTTTTCAATTTAATTTCAATAACATAATTAAAATTCATATTAATTACTAATAGTCAATTTTAAGATTCACCGATGATTTAATTTTAGTTTAGACAATCACATAGTAATTTTAATTATCAAATTAGCACTAAAACAAAACAAGTATAGACAAGTTGCTAATTTTCCTAGGCATTTAAATACCAAAACTAATTATTGAAAAAATATTACAGGCTTACTGAAATCAAAATCTTTGTAAACTAACTTCTAAATTGCGATGTACGAGAAAAATGTACCTCACTAGAACTTATGGATCACCGGTTGCATGTGGGGCCCACTGCGACAACTGACAGTGGTGGATGGATGCAAAAAGTACACCAGTCTGCTTGGCTTGATGTTAGGAACATGTACCACTCTCCCTCACTCACCAGAAATTATATGAAAGCTCATTGAAAAGTTGCAAGCTTCTCGGTCTCTGATCTCCCTCTATAGCAAACCTTAGGTAACGGATAAAATATCAAATGAAAGCTAGAACTGAGAGGAGATCATAGGAATCAGAATCACTCAATTTAGAGTTCAAATTAAAGAGTTATGGCCAAATAAAGTTGTCAAACCAAGATGGTCACTGAAGCTATTTTGGACAGCGATATCTCCTTACCCGGTGACCAAAATATACCAACGTTGGTGCCTACGAACTCTCCTTATGGCAATCTATAAGATGCTATAGGCGGTATCTCTCACCTTCCACCAGAACGGTAAAAAATAGCACCGAAAATTGGCTGCTGACACATTTCCTTATCTCTCCCTTTTTCTTCCCTTTTCTTTGCTTATCCTGACCAGTAGATTAAAATATGCTAATCATGCAGCAATCCCAAGGTTGCCACGTGGCGGCTTTGGGTTGATCCCTCTTTTCTTTTTCTTTTTTTCAGAAATTTGTAGAAAATTCATTTTATGTCTAAAAATTACAAATAAATAGTCATTAAATTCTTTGTAATATATACTTTAATATGATATATTAAACTTGAAAAATGATTATTTTTAGATTTATTAAAAATAATTGAATATAAAATTAATTTTCAAAAATTGTTAAAAAAAATTAATGTTTACATATCAAAATATAAAATTTTATTATCTTCACATTTAATTTTGGCAAATATAAATTTTATAATATCCAAATTTAATGAAGTATTTTCATGATTAAATAAATAAATAAATATTTTCTTTAAATTAAATTCACATATTTTAAACTTTAAATAAAATGTAATTAGTAATATATTCTCAATATCATAAAATCCAAATTTCTAGATAGTTATGAAAATTTAAACATACAATTAAATAATTATATTTCTATACAAAAAATAAGATTTTCTAAAATAATTCAAAATTTGGGTTGTTACACCATGAAAAATCTACTCTAATAAATCTACTTTGCTAAGAAATAATTTGAGGATGCACTTTTACCATAACTTTTGAAATTTATATTAATCAATGAAAAAAAGCATAAACATAAATTATACTATTCATTAAAAAATAATTCATCCATAATGAATTAAAATTTAATATACATGGTGGATCACAAAAAAAAAAAATGAACTAATCATATTAAATCCAAATTAAATTGTTAAAATAGGAATTAAAAATATAAAGCATATTAATTTATCAAAAAAAATTTGCCAAAGTTTATATTATGTATATAAGATACAAAATCTAATATCCATAATATACAGTAATTTAATTTTCCAAGATATTTGTCAATTTTCATAAAATTGCAATATTAGGCATAAAATAATTAAAAAATAATTTGGTATTTAAAAATATGTAAAAAAAAAAACCAAATCATAGCACAAATAATTTTTAATATTTATATCATAAATTACTTAATAAAAAAGTTATTAATTAATTTAAAAAATTAAATTTTTCATTAGAATTATAACTGAAAATAATTAAAATGGAAAATATAATTCAACAAAATTACAGACTAAAGAACACGATATGTTGGTCAGTTACTTACCAGAGGTGTTGAAAATGGAGGTCGAACATGCCTCTACACACCACCTCTTTGCAGCTACACCTGTATTCGCCCAGGAGGAGAGTGACATACACTCTCCAACTTCTGACAGTCTAATTCCATCATGGACGATAGATTTCAACTCTTGACAGCTTCTTCTTGATATTTGTTAATTTAGTTTTCCCAAACAACGATGGGGTGAACCACACTCTCCTCTCATGAGAGTGAGAAAAACATACTCCTTGTATTTCAAAATTTAGAATTTTTCTAGGTTTGGAGTTCCAAACAGATTCGAAACTCATGTCTCACTCATTTTAAATCCATTATGAGTGATATTTATACTGATTTAAAGCTTGTATGTAGTACTACAAATCTATTAAATAAAATCGCAAAAAAAATAGCATTTTCTAGGTGAAAATTCACTCAAAAACAGGAAATAATTATGTTACAAAACTGAATTTTCTTCAAATAAAAAATTAAGAATTAATTATTTTTATTTCAAGAACAAATCTTACACAAGAAAAATAAATTTTCATCATATTTTCATGGAAAAATTTAATTTCTAAATGTATAATCTCTTATTTGCATAAAATGAAAAAATATACTTATATAATCTTTTTATTTACATAAAATAAAAAATTATCATCATGCATAATCTACCATAAATAGATGAAAGCAAAACATGCATGGTCCGATACCAATGTTGAAAAAAAATTATATTGTACACAATAAAATAGAGTAATAGAATTACCTTATAGCAAAAGTAACAAAATCAAACTTTGATCTACAAAAATAAAAAATTATATTATATAATCTACGAATAAGGTGGACAATTGATCTTCATACCATTTAGGAATGAGCTCTTCAAGAGGTAGAGAAGGCTACAAGAGTCTCTTCAAAAATCCACACTTTCACTGTCTACATTACACAGGTGGAATATTTTTCAAAGAGTTGTAAACTATAAACTTTTTAGTCTATACTCTATTTAGGAGAGTTATAATTTGAATATATATATATATATAGACAAACACACACACATACACACACACACATACACACACACACACACACACACTTAATAGGAGATTAGGGTTAGAAAACCTATTCTTTATAATAAATTAATTAAATAATCAATGTTTGCGTCATAATTTTTTAGTGGGCTAGGTCCATTAAAGGGCCTATTAATATTCTAGCCTAACCTGAGCAAAAAGGCCTATAGAGATCTACATGGCAAGATTAAAGACGGTTTATATTCTAGATAACTATGGACAATTCCAGAGAGACAATAGTTACTAGAGGTTACTAGCAGTTGATCTATCTTAGAGAGTAGAACAATAATTACTAAAATGTAGCAGTGGTGGAGCAATTATCTCTTAGGGAGTATTTAAGCTAAATGATATCTCATGTACAAACCCCAACCAATCAATTACTCAACAAGCCTTGCGCCTTTTATTAGCCCTATCGAGCAGATTTTTCCTTTTCTATTTTCTATTTTCAAGTTTTATATAATCACTGCAATCACTCAATAAAAATTTCTTTTGTTCCATTACTATTACTTTACCTTCATAGTTATTTATTATTTGTTACTGAGAGTTCAAATGTACTATGGTAATAAAATTTGTAAATTTATAGTCCATTGATAAGAAGTTAAAAAGGCACAATCCATAGGCTCATGCACCTTCATCTGCATGTGGCATGCTCGCGCAATTACTAATTTACCCTTATACCAAATTTCACAACCAGTAATATTTTTGGCACGTCTAGTGGGATTCACTCTCATGGCATCAAGAACAAGAAGTTTCAATGGAAAATATGTTGTTGCTAGTTCTTATGAACCGCAAGATGAGACTACAACAACAATGCAAGAAGGACTTATTCCACAGCTGATGGAGCAAATTGAGAGTGGTTGGCTTCTCTACAGCCAGTTCATGAATACAACATATTAGAACCGGAGATTCCTACAGGTTATATTGTTGGTAATCAAGGTGATATTTCTCAACTTGTGGATTTTATCATTACTCATAATAATTTACAAATATTATGTGATGAAATGAACAAACAAACTAAATTAATTTTTGAAGCCTATGCTAAAATCAAGAAATACTTCATCAAGCATTTAAGAGCATCTTTACTCCACCATAAAGTCCTAGGTAGGCTATTGACTATAGGCCTACTAGGCAACCCTTAGAAGAACTTGAGGGGCAATCTTTTACTTAATAAGAGGCTGTGATTCCCACCATTCTGAAGAATGTTTTTCACCTCCTCACAGGAGGTAAGAACCAAAAACTGTGCCTACTAGCAATCCAAGGTAAGTTTTACCACAACAATTACATGCTAACACCAACCCTATTAATCATCCTACTATGTATAACAGTGATATAGGTTTCAATAGATAAGGACTAGTGAATTTAGCACTAGTAGTCAACAGGATTTCACAGCTTGTTGTTCCACCACAAGTCCCTAGGGAACAAATTCCTATGGATATTGAAGTGCACAAGATTAATAAGGGAGTGCTTAAATTTCATAAGAAGAAGAATTCCATTATCATCTATCCACTAGTGCCACTATTAATTTTATGGCTATTGATCGCAAGTCCTTAGCGATTTCATATGACAAGCAGAAAGACAGAAGTCTACAGAGAGTCCATAGGGATGAAAGTTCCTGTCTATGGATTCCTAAACCTAAGCCATCTCACTAGAGAGATAGGCTACCAAAAAAAAAATACTAGGAATAACTCACTAGTATAAGTTCCAGAGGAGTCAATCCCAGTTCATTGTCCTTTTTGCTTTGAAACCTATCCACAAGTGGATTCCTATAGAAAATTATAAGTTCCCAAAGCCACTCACTAGGACTCAAAAATGCATACTGGAAAGACAAAGGGTTGAGGCCAGAAGATAGGCCAATTCATAAGATTTTTCTCCTAGAGAAGTCAATAGAAGCAAATTCAAAAGAAAACCGACTTACGATTCTAAGAGTCATGAATAAGATCTATTAGGGATTCCATGATTTTACTCTAAATTTCTTAGTACTATATACCTATGGAGTCTATTATTGCTATAGGCTAAGATGATATGGAATCAGATGGTAGAAAATGGATGTACTGCTACAATAGTAGAACTACCCACTATCTTTCAATCCAAACTTATAGAGGATGTCACTGAAATCCAAGTTCTTAAGGCTTGAGGGGTAACTTTCCCTAGGGAAGAAGATTTCTATAATGGAGTGGCTATACAAGTACTTAGTTCTCACAACCTAAAAAGGTCATTTGTAAATCCATTGTATGTCAAGGCACACGTCAATGGAAGATCCATCACTAGAGTTCTAATAGACAATGAGTCAGTAGTAAATATCATGCCACTCAGGATGCTACATACCCTAGGAGAAACTGAAGAGGACCTAATTTCTACAGAGGTGGCATCATTAGCTTTCATTGGGGAGCTCACTAAAACTTTAGGGATCCTACTTATAGAAATCACAGTAGCTATGACTGCCATGTTCAAAGCATATGTGCAGTAGACTATAGAGATTGGAAGTGGAAGAATTCTATAGTTCCTAAGGAGCTAAAGTAACTTTTAAGGAGGTGCCTATTGAAAATGAAGAAATTGTATAGATGTATGGCTTAGAGAGAGGCACCAACCAAATTCATCCTAGTTGATATATTCAACATAGAGGTCGGTATTGCTGGTGACTAGAGAGCCAACCTAAAGAAATACTTTAACAATACAAGTAAAAGACTGACATACAAAATAAAGGTACAGGCATAGAACTATGTCATGTTATAGGGTGATCTCTATATGAAAGGATTTGATGGTCTATTGTTAAGGTGTTTAAGTATATTAGATGCAATAGAAATGATACAACAACTGTATGAGGAAGTATGTGGTGATCACCATACTGGAGTAAAGATAAAAGGGCTCATAAGAAGATATGGCTATTATTGGCCAACCATCTTAAAGGATTGTATTGGGCACAATAAGATATGTCAACAGTGTCAAACCTATGGCAAGTTATAGAGGATTCCTATTAATGAATTCTATTCCATGGTGAAGTACTCAAAAAGAGTTTTTCCCACTATATGGGAAAAGGTGGAACAGAAGTAAAGAAACAAAGATAACCTTGGTCTATAATGCCTCAGAAGTAATTTTCTATAAGGACCTAAGGATGATGTAAAGCCAATCCTATGGCTATGTTACTATTCTACTATAAGTTGGCTCCTTAACCACTTTTATACATTAATAAAAAAAAAGTACGCTTGTTGCCACTTTTTATATTTTTATTTCAATTATTTTATTTTAGTTAGTTTGTGTTTCAGTGTTTCTAAGGTTTTTCTAGTTTTCAATATCTTAACAAAATGTCTGCAATATAACAGGAAGCAACACAAATGACCTCAAGCCATACCAAGTGATCAAAATCAACAACAAGCAAACATCGGCTCTTTGTGGTAGATTATACAAATGTCATGACTGCATGAGTGATATAAGAAGAATGATTGAAGTGAATCTGTGCAAATGTTCAGTGCAATGACATGGCTACATGATTCAATCATCATCAACAAGGGCAACAAATTTATCCCCACAACAGATGTAAATGCAAGAGGCCTCAAGCCTTTTCATCTCAAGATATAAAAATAAAATAGCCTTAGTGGCAATACATTATAAGACTTGTTCACATTATCTATAGTTATTCTTAGCAAATTCAAGTGATAGGTTTGGAATACAATTTACAAAATTTGGAGAATGATGTTGTAGGATAGCTCACGGGAAAATACATCTTTCAAAGTGCTCTATTGAGTGATGCATTGTTGCCTAATGATGAGAGAATGATCTTTCCCTATGGAATCTATTACTACAGTTATGGATGAATGGAATGGTCTACTAGTGAATAACTCAGAATAACTCATCTAGATGAAGATTGCAAGAATCCATAGCTATAGGAATTGGTAAAGACAGCAGAGAAGAAGAGGCTATGGAAACACCTATGAATAAGGTACATAATTTTTAATTCATGTATTTATATTTGTTTTGACTTAATTTTATCATTCCACAATCAAAAATCCCTAGTCACTGTAAATTTTAGGTAGAAATGTCGAAATATTCATTCACCATAGCCTATTATATTTTACTACAGTAAAGTACATGAGTTGGCCTTAATTGTTGAAATTCACCAATACCTATGGATCTAAATTTAGCTATTGAGTTTCTAAACCGATGCACAAAAAGCGTAAATTCTACTAAAATAAATCCCAGAGCTGAAATTCAATAGGAATTTCAAGCCAAAATATTTGAGCAACAAAATCCACGGCAATGTACCCAAATTCCACAAACCATAAAAGTTACAATTTCCAATTTTCTGAACTTTTTCCAATATATTTACTGCGAATTTTAATTCTATTAGCTATAAAAATATTTAACAAGTATGGATTTTATTTTATTTTTCAGGCTAATAATTCTAAGGCCAAAAATAAATTATATTTGGTATTTGTTAGATTAATCATAGCTAATAAATTAAATTATAGTAAATATATTAAAATTTTCCCGAAAAATTTCAGCTCAATATCCTCAACAAATTTGCAAAATTCAAAATTCAAATACAAAGGAAAGTTCCACCTATATGGGTTTCAAGAAAATCATGAAATTTTGGCATTTTAATTGCTAAAATTCAAATTATTTCCTAGCTAATTTGTCACCCAAAAATAAAAATTCAGCAACAAGGGGATTAAAGAAGATTATGAAATTCATCCAAATTGGCAAAGAAAATAGCAAGAAATTAAAACCCCATGAGTTTTACAAGGAAACCCATGAAAATTGCAAGAAAAGAACTCAAAAAACTCACCTTTGGAAGCTGAAATTGTTGGGTTAGAATCACCAACCGGTAGTTGCTAACAGCCAGCTAATGCTGGTGATAAAGGAGCAGTAGACATCAACAATAGTGAGAAAAAAAAAAAGTTGAATTGGCAAGAGGGAAAAGAAAGAGAGAAGAGAGAAAAACTTCTGTGGGTAAAGAAAAATTTCTTTTTTGTGGTAAATTAGGTGAATTTTTGAAGATGTATGGATAACTCTTGGGTATTTAAAAATTCCTAATCCTTGAAGTTGTTGGAAAAAATTAAAGGATAATTAGGATTTTTAATTATTGGCTTGGTGAAAGGAAATTAAATGAAGCTATGGAAAAATTAATTTTTCTTGTGAAATTGATACACTGGGGAGCCTATGGAGATTTTGTTCTTTAGAATTTTTCTCAAAGCTGTGAAATTTTAGATCTCATAATAGAAGTTAGACACTAGAGGCACAAATTTATTTTTCATTTATACAATTTGATTTTCAATCAAATTGTATGCAAGGGGCATTGTTTGCATCATAATTTTTTAATGGGCTAGGTCCATTAAAGGGCCTATTAATATTCAAGTCGAAATTGAATAATAAGGCCAATGAAGATCTATAGGCCAAGATTAAAGACGATTGATATTCCAGATAGTTATGAACAATTCTAGAGAAACAGCAGTTACTGAAGGTTACTAGTAGTTGATCTATCATAAAGAGTAGAAAAACAATTATTAAAATGTAGTAGTGGTAGACTAGTCATCTCTTAGGGAGTATTTAAGCTAAATGATATCTTATATACAAACTCCCTAACCAATCCATCACTTAACAGGTCCTACGTCTTTTATCAGCCCCCTCAGGTAGATTTTTCATTTTCTGCTTTCTGTTTTCAAGTTTTCTATAATTATTGCAATCAATCAATAAAAATTTCTTTTGTTCTATTACTATTACTTTACCTCTCTAGTTACTGCTTATTTGCTACTAAAAATCTAAACGTACCACAGTAAGAAAATTTGGGAATCCATAATCTATTAATAAGAAATCAGAAAGGCGCAATCCACAAGCTTGTGCACCTTCTTCCGCAAGTGGCACGCTCTCATAATTACTAATTTACTCTTATGCCAAATTTCACAACCAATAATCAATAAATATTTATTTATTTTACAATGTGAACGTTATTTCGCACCTCTAATTAAAATTTATCCATAAATATAACTACTAGCAATTACCTTTATAACTTTTCAACACTACTAATAACCAATTACCAATTACTAATTGCCAACGAGTGATTGGAACATTCTCTAGTACTAACTGGACTTACTATAGTACATATTTTATAGATTTGATTTATTTATAGACTGAACTAGATACATGGAGAGTCTTGCTTGGTGTTTCTTCATTAAGTGGCTTTGTCATTTGCAAATTTTTTTCTCTTCCAAAATGATTAAAAATCATTAATGTCAAGGATAATACATATACATTCTAACAAAAGTTTGTAATTCATTAGGTAAATTATAAGACCAGTTAAAATTTTAACTCAACAAATGAGAGTTACTTTATTACAATGCCTATAAATAAAATTAAAGGAACAGAAGGTAAACATCCTAACTACGATAAATATATCATCAACAATAACTCTAATCTCCTACCCTTCTAACTGAAAATTGTCATTTGCAAATTAGAGAGGAAATAGAATGTTTTTTTTTATAACATGAACAAATAAAGGGCCTTGTTGGCAATTTCCTACAATGCCTTAATAAACAGCCGCCCAAATAAAAGAAAAGAAAACGAAAGTCTCTATCCTACACGCGCAAGCGCGCGCGCACACCCACTTTGGGAACCCGAAAAAGAAATGGAAGAGACCAAAAATCAAGATTCCAGCAAAGACCCACAACCAGCTCTGTCCGCTTCCTCCGGCCGGAAAATCAAGAACGAAGAATACCCAGTAGAAGACTCAATCAGAGAATCCAAAAGGACGAAAAATTGCCCCTCAGCACTAGAAGACACAACAACCTCAAATCAAAACTTTTCTTTCACTTTTGACACCAAATTGGGCGGAACTTCTCCTCAATTCACTCCTAAATTTGGATCCTTTAATTTGGAGGCCTCCACCGAAGACAAGAAGGACAGCGGCAGTGTGTGTTTTCAGAGCATTTTAAGGGACAAAGAATGAGAAGAAGCAGAAGGTCAAGAGACTGAGTGAAGTGAGAAGTCAATTATAATTAACAAATTTGTAGATTTGTCTGTGGATCTCTTTTTATCCTTTCCATCTACGATTATCGATTAGAATAAAAATGGGAAAAATTTTCTTCTCTATTTGAATTGAGGTTATTATTGTTAATTGCAAAAGGTAGCTTTCTTTCTACTTACTGCACCTTTTGCTCACCCATCCATCTAGTTGGGGTTTGTTGGGTTCCTTTTCACGTGCACGTGCGGCCTTCAATTATTTGGCTTATTTATTTATTTATTTATCTAGGGAAATATAGAATTTTATTTCCAATGTACAATATACATGAGAAATATAATTTATATATTTATTTTAAATATTTTAAATATTAATATTTTTATTTTATTTTTAACTCATTAGAATGAAAAAAAAATTTAAGGATAATTAATGATTTAACATAATGATAAATCTCATATTAATATCTACAAAAAAATTATTTAAAAATGAAGACTATGATCGATAATTATAATTCCTCAATTAAAAAAATAATAATTTGTTTCCAAAAAAAAAAGAGAAACTAATAATTAAGAGGTCATGGCTAAGAATAAATACATTTAATTTAAACTTTTTTTTGTCAAAAGAATAGAAGATTTATTGATTCTCAAATAACAAGATACTATAATGCATGTTGGAAACAAAGAAATCCACTCACGCAGATCAGTTATAGAACAAATTGTTTGGGGTAAATAATGAGATACATTGTTTACTGTTCTATTAACAAAAATAATCTAAGGGAATAAATCTTGTAGTAGAGATTAACATCATCAACTATAAGGCCAAATAGTGAACGGTCAATACTCCTTCCTCAAAGAGCTTGAACTAAAATTAATGAATCACTCTCTAACATAACCGGTTTGACCCCTTTAATTTTCAAAGGGTTTAGTGCCTACAATTTTTGGATCAAACACACTAGGAATTCCATTTTGCCTTGCAACCACACACTTATTTGCAAAATTATGAGGCACACTATCCAACCCATAATAACATATTAAAGCAAAAATCGAGGCATCCACATTACATTTTAGCCAACCAACCCAAGGCTTCACCCAAACAACTGAGCTATCACCTAAAAAAACTAGTATTCATATTGTGAGAAGGTACCTAAGCTGCCAACCATTGGTATAAGAAAGAGCTATAGTAGAAATTAATTGGTAAGGAGAATTGTACTTTTGTTGGAAAATCACTTTATTTCTATAAAGTCCATAGACCCATAAAACTATACTAATAAGAGGAAGATCAAGTCCATTTCTAGCAGCCACCAACGAGACAAACTAATTGAAACCCGTAATCCCTAAAGTAATCATATTTAGTCATGATGCAGCCCAAAAATCCTGTAGAAAGGAATAAAGTAGTAATACATGTAAAATTGATTCTTCATCGTTACCACAAACGAGAAATATTAATAATAACTCTTTTCATAATAAAATTATCCTTGGTTGGAAGACAATCATTTAGCGCCTGCCACAACATCTTCTTCACCTTTGGTGGTATTTTTAAATCCCAAAGGCTCTTCCATACAGGTGGAGCAATACCAATTTGTGAATTAGATTGAGCATGACTCTGCCTAGTGAATTTATAACCACTAGTTTATGAATTCCTTGAAGCACCCATCCATAATCATTGATCATTACTAGGAGATAAACTTAAGGGAATAGAAAGAATGAGATCGCTATCCCTCTCATTAAACGAAGATACAACAAGCTCCATATCCCAACCAGAACCATCATCCAAAAATAAGGAATTCACTATGGCAAATTCCATACCTAGCATAACTAGCATAGAAACCATTGGAGAAATCACATCATGTAACCATGGGTCACATCATATGCGAATATTAGTCTCCTTACCCACCTGTATCATATAATGAGATTTTAACAATTATTGACTTGTGAGGATGCTACGCCAAATGAAACTTGGATTGTGACCCAATTTTGCATTTTAAAAAGAACCATCTCTGTCACGACCCACCTTTTTGAGCCGTGACGGTCCTAGGGCATGGGTAGCCATAAGGGCACCAGAACCCGTAGAACCCATTCCACTCATAATCAATTGACACTCATTACATTGAACCATATCCCAAGACCGTAGCCTAATCACATTTCCTTAATACCCATTACTTGCTATCATTTCCACTTATAATATCATTTACACATATAACTTGTAAAACCTTTAAAGTTTCATTTCATGTCATTAACTCAACGTTCAATAGTTCATATATAATCACAATAACAGTTATGATACGAATCATATTATACAAACATCCTTTAACATATTAATGCTAACCCATTAATAACTATTCATGTTACATATGGACCTTATAACTTTCAATAACCATGGAGCTCTACTTACAACACCGAAACTTAACAAAACAGTTTCCAAGCGAAGGATGGGCTTGGGCCTTTTACTTTGCTAACTCATTGACTGTACCTGAAAAGTTTAAACCACTAAAATAAGAGACAGAGCTCAGTGAGTACATAATAAAACTGTATAAAATAAGCAAGTGATAGGTGGTTTAGTGATAATTTCTTATAGCAATGAAGTGAAACGAATCAAGAATCATTCTTATGGAATAGTTTTCCATATACAGTAATTATTGCATTTTTAGCAGAATATTTCCTTTATGGAAATGGTGTGTTTCCCACATTATCATTATCACTTGAGTGGCGGCTTACGCCTTGCTCACTCCCATATTAGTCACACGTACAACTGATCGGGTCGCACGTACTGGGGGCCATAAACCCTTCCCAGCTAGGGTTCGGATACTCTTTACCCTATCCGCAGGTTCATTACCATTGTGCACAATGTCTGATGTATTGCCCCACATCAGAGGGGTATTCTGCTTACCACAGTATCATTAAAACATTTTTCCTTTTCATCCATGAAATAATTCAATGGATAATATATCAATAAATAATCAAAATTCCCATCATTGATCATATTGGGAAAAGAAGCAATAAGGTTCATGTGGCCAATTGCCATAAGGGATATTTAATTCAATAATTGGTAAAGCATATCATGCATGCCAAAGAATTGCAATGCATTTCAATTAGAAAGGTGACCCAATATTTAGGCTTATATTTAAAGCACAAGAAATGTAATATTACAATGGATAATATATAATATCAATTGGGTTCTCATTATTAATCATATTATAAGATCAAACATTATAGACTCATTTGGCCAAGTGCCATAAAGAAATGTTTGGTTCACTTTGGCTCAATAATCAAGGAAGTATTATATCAACGGTTCAATATTCAATAAGCAGATTAAGCTTATCAAGAAATCAAGATTTTGGAATATCAATGAGCCATTCAACTTTTCAAGGCATAGAAACAATTCAACCATTAAGGTTGGAACAATAAAGGTTCAAGTATATGAAACAAGGAATATTATATTATTAAGTACTCACCTTTTGCTCCTTAGCTCCTATACCAATAGTTCTAGTGCAGATTACAACGAGGCTCCTCGGTATCCCGAGCAAGGCTCCTCGGTATCCCGAGCAATGCCTTTGCCTTTCGATTATACAAATATACCCAAATAATCATACATTAATTCCTACTCCTTTAGCTTGCTAATCTCATTCTAACTCAACTTAACATTAACTTCCTACTACTAATCACCAAAACATATTCCAATACATTAAACAATACATACATAAACACATTAATTATTTACTCACTTTATTCCAAAATCCCATGTTGTCCAAATCCTTTCATTAAAACAATTAGGCCCCTTTTTCCTTCCTAATTCCTTAATTAAATTTTATGTTTATCAAACTAATACTCAAACAATCAACATTCATTTACCAATTGAAACTAATCTCTTTCAATTCCCATAAATCCTAACTTTACCAAAATGGGATGATTTGGGGAAAACCCAAAATTTCTCAATCAAATCTCAAATTGATCTTGCCAAGATGAAATTAATGTTATGCAAAGCCTACCATAACAATCAAACATCAAACTACACTTCATATTACATACTTTCCTTATATCATGCATTATGCCTTCAAGAATTTCAATTTTTGAATAAAATCTCTAAATTCAAATTTTACATTTTTAAACCACTTTTCAACATCCCAAATAACCTTAGATATTGTTAAAAAAAATTTTGGACACTTCCCCTAAAAATCCTAGTTTGGCCGAACCTTATGTAACATTCTTCCTTATTGATCTTTCATGCTTCCCTTGTTATTATTCACCTATTAAACCCCAAATCCTTAACCCCAATTCTCATATTTCATCACTTAACATGCCAAACTAACTCTCCTTCAAATCATTCCACCAAAATCCAATCATAGAGATTAAAAGAAAAGGGATAATTGTTAACAATTTATCACACTTAAGCTAAAGAAAGAAAGGAATTACTTAAGTAATAAATCTCACCTTGAAATGCTTCAAATTTAGCTCTAAGTTGAAGAATGAGTTGGGAGGTTTTTGGTCTTTGATGAGGGTGAAATTTTTGGTGTAGGTTACAAATGAAATGGTTTAACACAATTTCATTTTATATACAAATAAAATCAATGGTGGTGATTTAATCACACAAGATCAATGGTCACATTTTTGCTTGAAATGGAGGGCTAAGATTGATCAAGATGGATGGTTGAGATGGCCCTTAGGTGTATGGTGACTAAGCATCAAAATAATGAATACCATCATCACCAAAGTGAACATAATCATGGTGATGGAAAAGTAGGAGGCTTAGGTGTAAAATTGGCATAAATCAACAAATATGGCTAACCAAATTCCTTTCTCATCCTAACCCCTAATTAACTTGTTCTAACCATTCTTTAGTCAAGCTCCACCAAAATTTAAGGCCTTAGGGCCGGCCACTCCATGGGCTTGGGCTTTGAGTCCGAAAGCCCATCAACAAGCCCACCCGAAACGTTTCCCGAACTTAAAAATTTTTCGTAACTTTTTCCTTTCCTTTTCACTTGGCATTTTAAATCTTACCTTCCCATATCATAATAAGCTTAAACTAAGCCATATTGCCTAAAATTAATTCAATAAAACATACAATAAATATTCCTATCTCATAAAAATACACACTCAAGCACTTAACACCAACAAGAGTCTCTGTCATTCTATCACTATCTCATTAATACTATACTCATAAAATTTATATTTTATAGTATTATTATAACTTCGATGAGCTATGGAGACCTTGGGTATTACACAAAAGGATAATTGTGAGGTCTTGCCTGAGCACCAGCCTGATCCTTCAAAAGGAGGGTCAAAATGCTCATTTGGATTCAGACTCACAGTTGGAGCTCTCGAGCTCGGATGTGTTGATTTTGAAAGTATTGTGTAAGTTACCACCCTAATTTATTTTAAAATGAGAAAATTAAGGAAAAACCCATTTGTGACTCTAATTTATTAATTTTTCAATTAATTAACCTAAGAATAAAATCACTAGTCTTTGAAACTAAAAGAGGATTAAGGAACTAGTTTTTCTGTCTTAAATAATCTAGATTTAGCTCCTGAGTTTAAATTGGCATAAAAATTGATTTTATGAATGTCAATTATAATATTTTAATTAAAATGCAAGAGCACGGAATAATTATGAATGCATGGAGAAAATTAAGAGAGTAAGTAAATAAAACATCCATAAACTAAGGAGAGTGTTCTCTTTAGTTCTTATAGATACTACGAGAACCACATAATTTCTCCTTAACTCTAAAATAATTAAATTAACTAATTACATGAATTAAATGATGGGATGCCTTATCCAACCATTATAGATTCTAGGAAGGCCACAAATTTCCTTTCAAAGTGAAACATGAATATAAATAATTACATAAAAAATAGAGAGGGGAAAAGGAATTAATTTGGAATTTGGTTTTAGACTCCAAACATGCCTATATACCCCATCAAATAGGGATGAAAATCCATGTAGTTCATTCTATGATTAAGTGGAGGGTTTAGGGGTTGATTAGATTGATTTAGTTTGATTTGAGAATTTGGATGGGTGAGAGAAGATATTATACCTTTGTGTGTATTGGGCGGAGTGTTTTGCCATACTGAACTTCCATTTTATTGGTACCAGATAGCAAAAATCCTACTCAAGGAGAGTGGATGAGAACAGAGGGTGAGATTGATTGATTGATTAATTAAAAGGATTAATTAATTAATTGGATAATTGATTGACAAAGGATTAATTAATTAATAGAGGTGGATTAATTAATTAATTAAGAATGAGATGGATTGGAGGGAGAAAGAAAAATAGCAAGTGTATAACCTATTAACAAATACTTTGGGGTGTATGGAAATGGTGAAAATGGGAGCCTATTTATAGGAAAATGGGGTGAATGACATATTAAAAAAGTTAAAAGTGGAAAGTCACTGAAAAAGGGGTGAAAATTAGACAAAATAAGGGTAAAAAGGTCATTTTAAAGGGTAGAGGGAGGACCGACCACACAGGGGGCTGCGGTGCCATAGGTGCTCTATGTGGCACCACATGCCCTTCATGAGGTGCACTGCACTACACTGCCATAGGTAGCCTTTGCGACAGATAAGTGACGGCACCCTTTTTTTTTTTTATTTAGAGATTGATATTGGTCTGTGTTGGAAAATTGAGTGTATGTGTAGCAATATATTTAAAGGCTAAAATTTTCTTTCGCCTATTAGCCTATTAGCGGGATTGCCATATCAGCTCTACATAGTGCATTAAATTTAACAGATGTCAAACTGCGGCTGCATCATGAGGGTGTAAAATTAAGGATTTATAGCAGCCCCCTCATTAGAATTGTCTTATCTGTAAGGCAATTTTGATGATAGTGAACTTAGGAGTTGGGATTGTACAAGGAACCAAAAGGATGTTTGAGTTAGCGCTTGGATACGTTTAGGTGAGAGACATGGTCGAGAAGGAGGATGGTAAAGAGAAGCACATAGATGTTTAAGCAATCGTTTCTAAATATTTATAGGCGGAGAAAATGGCTAATAAATGGAAGCAAGAAAAGGAACCAAATGGATATCTAGACAGGTGGTTAGATATTTTTGGATGAATTAATAGATATAGTTAAGCCTGATGAAAAGGTAGGGAAAAAAAATAGAGGGACATCTAGATTTAACATTTATGGGTGAAAACTATAGTTGGATAGGTATAGAAAAAGGAACCAAATTGACATCTAAGTGAGAATTTTTAGATTTTTCTAGATGGAGGACATGATCTATTCAAAAAATAAAGAGAGACGGGGAAGGAACCATAAATATGTCTGGGTGATTACTTTTAGACATTTATGGATGTTTCTTTGGGAGACTTTTCATGATTTATCTAAAAAAGGAGACTTTACTCTATGCTTACTTTATGCAAAGGTTGTCTAAAAAAGGGATCTTGCTTTATGCAAAGGTTGTCTAAAAGAGGAGACCTAGCTCTATGCAAAGGTTGTTTAAAAAAGGGACATTGCTCTGTGTAAAGATTGTCTAAAAAAGGGACCTTACTCTATGCAAAGGTGTCACATCCCAATTTAGAGACATCATGGTCCTAGAACACAGGAGACATAAGGTCACTCATGCCTATAGGATCCACTCATGAACATGCAATCATTGCCTAGGATTGTACCAAACCTTAAGCATTAACTTAATAAAACCTTTTTGTAAAGGAAAAACCTTAAGTTGTGGAAGTTAAAATATACTTTAATACAGTTCATAAAATATACTTTAATACAGTTCATAAGAATATAATAATAAGACTCCAAGTAAATTCTCTAACTTAATATTTTGAAATAAAGTTTCCATAATAACTCTTAGAGCATCTACAGACTCATCATAGCATGGTATTATTATAACTTTGACAAGGAATTCCTTAAGCGAAGTAGAATGCTTGAGCCATCATCTTATCTCCTCATATTGCTCACCTAGAATCACACAAAGGAGAAAAGGAGAGATAGATGATCTCAATGAGTAAACAATATAGCACATATAATAACATATATTCCTTTAAAAAGGAAACTCATAGCTTATAACACATAGGTCATGATTTATAGTTCATGAATCAAAGTTTGCAATTTAGCAAGACTTGCATAAATCACACTTATAACACATAATTAATAGAGTGAAGGCTGTTGCCATAATCACTTGAACACATAGAAAAGAGGTAGCATCAAACCAAATTCCAACTTCTATCACATAGAGAAGTGTGAAGCTGATTAGGCCCCACGGCTAGAACTGCCCCTTCTAGCTGAGGTGGATACACAACCCTTATCCATTGGGTTAAGACTATGTGCACAGGTTTCAATATTTATCCGTATTAGCATAAGGATTTCTGTATAAAAAGGTTTAGACCTACCATAGCTAGAGCTAATGGCAATCACATATAATAATAAAACTTAAGGCAACAATAACATGTACCAAAATAGCAATAGCAGTTTAACTTTTTGAACTAAAGATACAAGAATAGTATAGCTCTAGAAAAAATAAAAGTTAGGGCAATACTCACAAAGGTATTATCATTGGATAAACAAAAAAATGATTTTTGGACCAATTGTCCTTTGGCAACCCAAGCTTAACAAAGAAATTATAGAGTTTCATTTTAAAAGTAGAGAAGAACTTGGATTTCAAGAATATAAAGGGTTCACATAGTATGATAACTTGTACTTGTAACAATAATATAATATTTACTCACCTTGTGGTTCCTTTGCTCCTAGTACTCGTAGCCTTTGAACCTCTAAAACTCCTCAAGTTCTAACATAATATTTAATTCAATACTTAGTATTTATTTAATCATCATGCTATCCTATCCCATAACTACCCCATGCACATATAACATTTATATACACTTAGAGTTGCATATAAATGTGCACTCATCACTTACATATAGCATGTTGACTTTAAAAGTCTTGGACACTTAACCTTTGTAGGCTTCCATTAAAGCACATTATATTTCATGCCAATATTTTTCTCAAGTCAAACACAATGTCATGATCTTAATATTTATTCACTTTAACAATCATCTTAGTACACTTAACACTTCTATACATGTCAACTTATCAATAGCCATTTAAGTATCATGCCTATCTCTTATGACCAATTCATTCAATCAATCTCTTTATCAATTCAAGATCATTAATTCATTATTAACTCATCATAAATCCTATTTCCATATTACCTAATCATATTCACATTTTAGTCACAACACAAAGTTAAGATATCTTAAGTATATCAAATTGCCTATCTAGAGTCATTCCTTCAATCAACATATAATTTAACCATTTATCATTCATTGATACATGTCAATAATTATTAAAATACATTAAATAAAAATTATAGACATTGGGATAAAAATTTCCAAGTAGGCCAAATGCCCTATGCAATGTAAACCTGAATTTTCTTACTTTTCATACTTTCCATTCATTACAATAATATGCTAAAACATGGATTAAACCAAGATTTTTCATGCAATCAAAACAAAAATCATTTTAGAACACTACACCATTGGAATTGGCACCCATATAAATATAAATGCATGAAAATTTTTCAACTTCATGTTTTAGGATGAAAACCATGCTTCTATCTTGTTTTCGATACTTTCCGGTCATTACAGTAATATGTAAACACATGCTCTAAACCATTATTTTTCATCCAAACATAATGAAAATCAATTTAGGATGCAAACTCATACAAATTGGCAGCCCCTAGGGTTCATGCACATGAAAATTTTCAACTTTTAAGTTCTAGGACGAAAACTATGAATTTCCTTGTATTTTGAAACCTTTCAGTCATTACAGTAATATGCAGAAATATGATTTAATTTGATATTTTTTATCTAAACACCTCAAAAATCCATTTAGAATACAAACATGTACAAATTGGCAGCTCCTCTTGAGTTTATGCTTGAAAATTTCAATTTTGAGTTATAGGATTCACCTTTGGAGAAATCGCATAGAGAGGTTCGTGTTTTTAGTAGAAAAATCATTTTGCTCTCCCAAATTTAATCAATAAAAATTAGTAAATATTCAGTTCAAAATAATTTTCTCATGATTAGTTTGATAGAAATCAAATAATAAATTGAAAGGAGAGAAAAACTTACAAATACAGTCAAGAAATCGTAAAGTTTGAAGGTGTTTTGTGAATTTCAGTAGAGAGAATAATTTTGAGAGAATTTTTATACTAAAATAATTAAATAATAGAATGGTGGCTGCTGGAAGCTAGGGCTGGCTGAATTTTCTTGTTAAATATATAGGGTTTTGGATAATTTCCAAGATTACCCTTAATGAGCTAGGCTAGGAGTGTTTTGGTGTAGTGGATTTTTGGATATTTGGGCATTTTGTTTAATTTTGGGGCTGATTATAGGTGATTAAAAATAAAATATTTTCTTATTATTTTCTTTAAAATTTTCCCCAAAACACTTATTTAAAAATTATTTTTAAATACTCATAAAATTATTTTATGCTTAAAAATCATCTTTTTGCATGAAAATTTATTTTATGTAAAATAAATTATTTTATGCTAATGCACTTTATATAAATCATTTATTTCATAATGATAACTCATATTATGCATATTAAAATTAATTTAACATGCCACATACTCATCAATCACATAGCACATAAATTTTCAAAAGAGCACACAATTAGTCTTAATAGTTTTATGTCAAGCAAATTATCACAAAAATTTCTAAGGTGCTTGTGGATTGTTACAAAAGGTTGTCTAAAAGAGGGGGACCTTGCTCTATGCAAAGATTGTGTAAAAAAAATTGTCTATTGGTTGAAAGAGATGAGTTTTAAAGGCTATATGGAGATTGTCTGAAAATGAGAATGTTCTAATGAACTAAGTATTCAGACCAATGAAAGGTCAACATAAACCACCATGTCATTTAAGGAGGGGTTAATAGTTTAAAAAGGTGTTGGTCAAATTTATAGAGATGTCAGTCAACTTCAAAGAGGCATCGATCATCTTTGAAAGATGTTGATCAGCTTCAAAGAGGCATTGGTCAGCTTTGGGATATGTCGGTCTAACTTCAAAGAGGCATGAATTAGTTTTTAGAGATGTCGATCAGCTTTAAGGAGGAACTTGTTAGCTTTAAAAGATATCAGTCAGCTTTGAGGAGGTATTAGTTAGTTTTGGAAGATGTTGGAGAGATTATTAGCTAAGCTTATGTATGATTATACATGGCTACAGATAGTTGCATATGTTTGTATGTTTGTGCATTGATGATGCATGTTTATGTATGCATGCTTCAGGATTCATGGACCTTTTATTTAATTTCTATGTTATGGATAATTTATGATGATGCCTGTAAAGGATGATTGTGATGATGTTTGTAATGTATGATTGCATTGATACAAGAGGGTGGGTTCATGAGTTTGCTTTGTGTATGCTATAAATACATTTTTCATGTATTTTTTTTTATATATATGAAGCTGTATTTCAATAACTATATGTATTTGTAGATTAAGAAACTCGAGAAAGCAAAGAGGATTTATCTTGGTAGATATGACATTTTAGCAATGGTAATGCTATGGGAAGTATGGGTTGACTAGATTTCTTAAGGGCTTGCTTTAGGTTTTGGCAACCCTTTTATTTCATTTTGGTACTGCTGAGAAAGAGCTATACCCCATTCTTAAGAAGCTCAGTGCTATGCTTAATTGTGATTTGGAGGCATCTTTGGTAGCACTAGAGCTTAGAGTTAGGCATTTCCGTATTTTTTAGGAATTTTTGGACTTGCCTCAAGATGTCGCAAGCTAGATGGTTATTGATAGTTAAGTGAATTTGACCACTATGATTGAGGACTTCTATGATCCCAATAACCAAAGAGATATAAGGAGGTAGAGGCTCAAGATGAGAGCATTGATTTTTTGCTTAATAGCTAGATATCTATTTCATAGGTTTGTTAATAAGGGTGATGCCAGAGTTGCAGAATTGGTATTATAGATAGAGCAATGCTACTCCATGGTTAAAGCTATTTTGGTAGAGATATTGATGAGCCTCAACTATTTTGTTCATGGTTTGGAGAGATGGATTGTCTCCTAGGCTATTCTTCAGGTGAAGGAAAATCCAGTTATTCCTACCCTTCCTTTCAAAGGTGTTTTGTGGGTTTTTGATTTTAGGTTTTTGGGTTGTTTATAGCTTGCCTTGGAGGATATATTTTAGCACCACTAATGGTAAGGGATTGGATCTATCATGAGGGGGGCTATGTGTGTTGAGTGGTTTGCTTATGGGTTGAATGACCTTTGACTAGGAGATGAGGGTTTTGAGGCAGATGGGGTAGACTTAGGACCTTTAACAAATCTGCGCAGATCACAACTCCCATTATTAGGTCTTTCAGGGGTGGTTAGCTAAAGAGTTATCATACTATTAATTTTGGAATTTCATTTAAGACCATATAAGAGCATGGGTAGGTGGTTGATAAAGGTGGTTTAGCCAATTGAAAGAGAGCACTAAGTTGCCCTATTGAGGAAAACAAGGGTGACACATATGAGGAAGAAGAGACTGTAAGAGGAGCCATTGGTAGCGAGAGAATTGCAATGTAGACAAAGGGTGTGACTCAATCTTTAAAGGAGACTCGAGGATCTAATGGAGGAGCAACACCACAGGCTACAGTAGTGACTCAGACTGTGGTAGTAGTGTTAGAAGAGATTATTACTGTAGTGACAGATAGAGTGGCACTACAGTGAAGGTTCATAGAAGGACTGCTATAGTTAAGGCAGAGAGGAGGATTGTAGTTTTTGGAGTATGAAAGGGGATTTCAGTTGCTATAGCCTAATTAATTTAAACTTTCCTTTGGATCACGATAAGAGCTCAAGTTTCTTCTAGAATTAGATTTTCTTCTTACAGACTACTATCTTTCACCTTTTTGTTGAAGTGCCTAGCTAGTCATTGTTGATAGCCTTGAATTTTGTATAGAGCATCCATTCTCTTTTTATCAATGGCTTTCAATTGTTCATGATACCCTTTGATTTATTCTACTTTAATTCTTCGCATCTTTTGCTTGATCGGATTTTTTTTGTAGGTTAGGATCTTGTGAATTGTGATGCTTAGATCTATTCCAACTATGTCCTTGGGTTCTCATGCAGAACAGTCTAAGGACTCATGAGCTTTTTTGATTTATGATATATAGATGCAATGTATGTGATTTTTGATTTTTTATGCCATAATCAATTGATTTTTTTGCCTTTTCATTTTCATCTTTTTTTCATTTATTATTATTATTATTATTATTATTATTATTATTATTATTAGATGTCTCACTTAAAGATGAATTAGAAGAATTAAAGCGAAGCAGAAAGTTCAAACTTTTCATTACTGATAAAAGTCCCATGATCATGGGTTACATTAATGGATAAGCATGGAAGGTAAAATATAGACTCAGAAAGACTCAATAGTCTCAAAATCAGAGACAGATTTAATAGAAATAGACTTAAAAGACTCAGATTTAGATTCAAACTCAGATTTAAATGACTTAGACTTGGACTCAGATCGACTCAAAGGACTCAGACATAGGCATAGTAGGGTTAGCAATCTTCTTAAAATACCAGTTATTGGTTAAAGCTTGAGATGATTTGATGAGCTCAACGGTTCAGAAGAGGATATATTCAGCTTTAGGTTAGGAGTAATAATATCGCCACTATCAATGAGGTCTTAGATTTTATGCTTTAGGGCCTTGCACATATCAGTTTTGTGCTCTGGTTCTTGATGATAGTTGCAGTACTTGTTAGCATTTTAGCCCTTAAGCAAGAGATTTAGAGGAGGTCATGGTTCTAGGGGCTTAATTAGATTAAGCTTTAGGGCTTTCTTGTAAAAAACATTAAGGGGCATGCCTAGCTCAAAAAAAAGTCCTTCTTGCTTTTAATCTTATCGGCTGGTGATAAGAGATATCATTTACCTCCTTTTCTCTATAACAACTCACACCTGCCCTAGGATTTTTTATGACAAATTGCTTGAATTTAGAGTTATTTGTGTCAAAATATGTGATTTTATGAAAATTCATGTGTGATGTGAATTATGAGTATGTGGCATGTTAAATTAATTTTAATATGCCTAATATGAAATATTATAAATGATTTATATGAAGTGCATTAGCATAAAAAAATTTATTTTACATAAATTAATTTTCATGCAAGAAGGCGATTTTTAAGCATAAAATAATTTTATGAGTATTTTTAAAATAAATATTTTTGGGGGAGATTTTAATAAAAATAATAAGAAAAATATTTTATTTTTATTTATCTATAATCAGCTCCAAAATTAAATAAAAAGCCCAAATATCCAAAAGCTCACTACACCAAAACTCTCATAACCTAACTCATTAAAGGTAATCTTAGAAATTGCCCAAAACCCTACACATATTAAGTGAAATTCAGCCAGCCCTTGCTTCTAGCAGCAACCATTATATTATTTCATTATTTTAGCAGAAAAATTCTCTCAAAAATAATCTCTCTACCGAAATTTACAAAATACCTTCAAACTTTGCTATTTCTTGACCCTATTTATAAGTTTTTCTCTCCTTTTAATTTATTATTGGACTTCTATGAAACTAATCATGAGAAAATTAGTTTGAACTAAATATTTACTAATTTTTATTGATTAAATTTGGCCTAGGTGAGTTTTTGGAAGAGAAAATGATTTTTCTACCGAAAACACAAATCTCTCTACACGAATCCTCCAAAGGTAAATTCTAAGACTCAAAATTGAAATTTTCATGCATAAACTCAAGGGGAGGCTGCCTATTTGTCATATTTGTGTTCTAAACGGATTTTTATTGTGTTTAGATAAAAAATATTGATTTAAAATATATTTTTTAATATTACTGTAATGACCAAAAAGTTTCAAAAAATAAGAAAATTCATGGTTTTCATTCTAGAACTTAAAAGTTGAAAGTTTTCATGTGTATGAACCTTAGGGGCTGCCAATTTGTATGATTTTGTACCCTAAACTAACTTTTGTGATGATTGAATGAAAAATAATGGTTTAAAGTATGTGTTTACATATTACTGTAATGACCGGAAAGTATTAGAAATAAGAAAGGTTTATGGTTTTCACCCTAACACTTAAAGTTGGAAAATTTTCATGTATATGGATCTATATGGGTTCCAATTCCTACATGTCCATGTTCTAAAATGATTTTTGTTTTAATTACATGAAAAATCTTGGTTTAAATCATGCGTTTGCATATTACTGTAATGAACGGAAAGTGTGAAAAGGAAGAAAGTTCAAGTTTTTACTTGAATGTGTAATTCAGCCTATAATTGGAATTCAATCCCAATGTCTTTAATTTTTATGTAATGTATTTTAATAATTATTGATATGTATATATGAATAATAAATGATTAAATGGCATGTTGATTGAAGGAATGACCTTAGACAAGCCTAGAGGCGATTTGGTATACTTAGGGTATCTTAACCCTATGTTGTGATTAATATGTGAATGTGATTAAATAATATGGAAATAGGTTTTATGATGAGTTAATAATGACTTAATGATCTTGAATTGATGAAGGGATTGATTGTATGAATTGATCATAAGAGATAGGTATGATACATGAAGGGCTATTGTTAAGTTGATATATATGGAAGTGTTAAGTATATTGATTTTGAGATCATGACATATTTTGTTTGACTTTAGAAAAGTCATAGTCTAAGTTATAATGTGATTACATGTGGGCCTATAAAGGCAAAGTATGCAAGACTGCAAAAGTCAACATGTTATGTGTAAGTGATGAGTGCACTTCTAAGTGCAACTCTAAGTGTATGTGAATGTTATATGTCATGGGGTAGTATGAGATAGGATAGCATGATGTTAAATAAATACTAAGTATTGAATTAAATATTATGTTAGAGCTTGAGGAGTTTTAAAGGCTTAAGGGCTAAGATACTAGGTGCAAAGGAGCCACAAGGTGAGTAAACATTATATTATTATTACAAGTACAAGTTATCATAATATGTGAACCTTTGATATTCTTGAAACCCAAGTTCTTTTCTATTTTTAAAATGAAACTCTATGATTTCTTTGTTAAGCTTAAGTTGCCAAAGGACAATTAGTCTAAAAACCATTTTTTTTCTATCCAGTGAGAATACCTTTGTGATTATTGCCCTAACTTATATTCTTTCTGGAACTACACTATTCTTGTATCTTCTATTCAGAAAGTTAAACTGCTATTGCTATTGTGATATATGTTATTGTTGCCTTAAGTACTATTGTTATATGTGATTGCCATTAGCTCTAGCTATGGTATCTTTAAACCCTTTTATGTAGAAATTCTCATGCCGATACGGGTAATCATCGGAACCTGTACACATGGTCTTAACCCAATGGATAGTGGTTGTGTATCCATCTTAGCTAGAAGGGGCAGTTCTAGCCATAGAGCCTGATCAGGTTTACACTTCTCTATGTGATAGGAGTTGGAATTTGGTTTGATGCCACTTCTCCTCTATGTGTTTGAGTAATTATGGCAACAGCCTTCACTCTATGTGTTATGTGTTATAAGTGTGATTTCTGCAAGCCTTGCTAAATTGCAAACTTTGATTCATGAAATGTAAATCATGAACTATGTGTTATGAGCTATGGGTTTCCTTTTTAAAGGAATATATGTTATTGTATGTGCTATATTATTTACTCATTGAGATCATCTATCTCACCTTCTTTCCCTTTTGTGGTTTCAGGTGAGCAATATGAGGAGGTAAGGTGATGGCTCAAGCATTTTACTTCACTTGAGGAATTCCTTGTCAAAGTTATAATAATACCATGCTATAATGAGTTCTTAAACACTCCAAGAGTTATTATAGGAACTTTATTTTAGAATATTATGTTGGAGAATTTACTTGGAGTTTTATTATTATTTTCTTATGAATTGTATTAAAGTATATTTTTAACTTTTGCAACTTAAGGTTTTTCCTTTACAAAAGAAAAGATTTTATTAAGTTAATGCTTGAGGTTTGGTATGATCCTAGGCAGTGATTATATGTTCATGAGTGGGTTCTATGGGCGTGGGCGACTTTGTGTCTCCCCATGTTCTAGGACCGTCATGTCTCAGAAATTGGAATGTGACAAAGTTGGTATTAGAGCTATAGTTTTTAAAGACTAGTTTAGACTTGTCTATTTATTGGGTTAATTAAGTATAATCCTAGAGCATAGGAATTTTCCTATCATGTCAATTATAGTCTATCACTAGTATAGTTCTGCAAAATCCTAATAACCTATTGCACTCTTTATTATTGTTTGTTTGTGTGTCTTACGATTCTCTAACCATATGACCATAAGATCACCCTGATAAGGAGGAGGACCCTGAGGAGTGTTGGGATTACGATTGGGTTCATAACAAGAGTTAGAAGTTGGAAGAAGACTGCTTGAACCTAGCAAAGGAAAATCAAAGTCTGAGGTCTCTAGTGCAAACTTTAAGACAGGATATTGAGCATAGGGGAGACTACTCACCATCGAGGTCATTGTCTTTACCTGGACATCAACAGGATAGAGATCTTCTTTATTACTGATGCAGTAGCAGTGGTTATGTCACTCTTGAGTGCTCTCATATTGACCATTCACCTACCTGATCTTGGAGCCTACTCGATGACTACCCTAGTAGAGGACACATGAGGGCTAAGATTAGTAGCTAGTGATGATTGGCATAATGACATAGTACCTTATATGATATGTATGATATTTCCTTTGATTGCTTAGTTACTTAGTATGGAATGATTTCATTTTATTGCTTATAACATGATTGACTTATATAGGATAGGGAAATCTATGATGCTATAAGTTATATGTTATATGATTATGATACATTACAAATGCTTTCATATATATGCTATGTGATATATGCTGTGCAATATGTGATATGGAATGTGATATGATATGATGGGTATGCATGAAAAATGTGATAGTATGGTAATGGAGTTAGATGGGTTAAAGGGAGTTAGTACTAAATTCCCTTATTGTGATAAGCAGAATACCTCCCAGAAAGAAGGTTTGCATAGCTGCCCAGCCTATGAGGGTAAGTGAGGATGCAATATAGGACACTGCTTTGAATGCTGCCTCTGCACCTGCACAGTCAAGAGAAAAGTCTAAATCAGGGGCACCGACTATGGGCTTTAGTGAGCAAGCATCATCGCAAGAGGTGCAAGCTATGCTTGAGGAAATGAGGGACTTGCATAAGTAATTAGAGGAGTTGCTAGCTTAAAGTTAGGAAGTGCTACCAATACATGAAAGGAATCAAGTTTTGCCTCCTATGGTAATGGCACCTATACGAAAGGAAGAAGCAGCTACCTGATGAAAGGATGACTGTCTTAGAATTCAAGAAGCTGCAACCACCTACCTTTTATGGTGAAGAGGGTGATGACCCGCATGAATTCCTAGATGAGATGGATAAGCTAGTCCATCGACTATCTTGCTCAGATACCCAAGTAATCGAGTTAGTAGGATTCCAACTCAAAAAGGAAGCTTGGTATTAGTATGAGAGAAACATCGAGATGCGGCTTCATAGAGCAAAACCACCTACGTGGGTAGAGTTTAAGCAAGAAGTAATGGATCAGTTCTTGCCTAAAGGAGAGAGGCAAGATAGGGCACTATAGTTCAAGCAACTGAAGTAGAAACTAGGAATGTCAGTATCGAATTATGCTAAAGAGTTTAATCGACTGAGCAGATTCACTGCTAACATTATTCCTAAAGAGGCAAGCCATATCAATCGGCTCTTGAGGGGACTGATCATACCTCTGTTTAACTCATTAGTAGCAATGGAATTTCCAACCTTAGCCAAGCTCATAGATAAAGCCAAGATAATGGAAAAGAGATATAAGGCTGAGAGAGCTGAAAGGAAAGAATAAGAATAAAGGTCATGGAGGACAGCATAGAGGAGGAGGAGGCTTAAGAAAGGAATCTTCAACACTTAGACTACAGAATGGTCAAGCTAAGCAGGAACTCCCCATTTGTGTCAAGTGTAGAAAGAAGCATTCTAGAATTTGCCGAAGAGTTTCTGGTGCATGCCTAAAGTGTAGGCAAATGGGACATTTCATTAAAGACTGCCCTCAGATGAGAAACCAAGGGAATGTGGCCATAGTACCTCCATAATCTAGACTATTCCAATTGCAAGGGCAAGGAGTCAGGAACAAAGGGCTAGCTATTGGGAATGCACCGGCGATAAAAATAAAGGACAAAGGTCATGTCTTCGCTTTAAATTAGCAAGAGGCCCACACTTCACACACAACTATCACAGGCAGCATTTCCATCCAAAATTCTAATGTAAGGTGTTTGATTGATTCTAGTGCTACCCATTCGTTTGTATCGCTATGTTTTGCTAGAAGTCTTAGTAAGGATAAGGAATTATTGATTGAACCCTTAGTAGTGTCTACTCCTTTAGGAGAAGTGATGGAAGTAAAGTATGGGTTTAATGACTGTGAGGTAGATATTAATGGACAAAAACTTCCTATGGAATTGCTAGAATTAGTTGTATTAGAGTTTAATGTAATCTTAAGGATGGACTAGTTATATGAGCATAGAGCTCTTATTGACTGTAGAAAGAAGCATGTCGAGTTTTGAGCGAAGGATGGGAAGAAGTTCATGTATCAAGGGGATAGGAATGAGAATCCTTTGAACTTACTATCAACTTTCAGGACAAGAAGGATGTTAAGGAAAGGGTGCCAAGTGTAGCTAGCCCATGTAATCGATACTAACAAGGAAATTGCCATTCGTGACAAGAGCATTCTAGTGGTGGATGAGTTCATAGACATCTTTCCAGAAGACCTATCTGGAATACCACCAGACTGTGAGATTGAGTTCAACACCAAACTGTTACTGGGTTTGCAACCTATATCTATATCACCATATTGTATTGCACCGGCCAAATTAAAAGAATTAAAGATGCAACTGCATGATCTACTCGACAAAGGTTTTATTTCACTGAGTAGTTCACTATGGGGCACTCCAGTGCTATTTGTAAAGAAGAAGGATGGATCATTCTAGATGTGCATTGATTATCCCGAGCTTAACAAAGTCACTATGAAGAATAGGTATCCTTTTCCCAGGATCGATGATCTTTTTAGTCAATTACAAGGAGTTGGTCACTTCTCTAAGATCGATTTGAGGTCCGGCTATCATCAACTAAAGGTTCATAGAGAAGATATCTGCAAGATTGCCTTTCGTATTAGATATAACCATTATGAGTTCATGATTCTGCCATTTGGTCTAGTGAATGCTCCTACTATTTTCATAGATTTGATAAACTGAGTGCTCAGGCCATTCCTTAACAAGTTTGTGATTGTTTTCATTGATGACATCCTAATTTATTCTAAGAATAAAGAAGAGCATGAGGAGCACCTAAGGATCATGTTACAGACACTACGTGATCACTAGCTCTATGTTAAGCTATCTAAGTGTGAGTTTTGGATGGAGTCTATCAACTTTCTTGGACATATAGTGAGTAAGGAAGGGATTCAAGTTGATCCGAAGAAAGTTGAAATGGTAGCAAGTTGGCCACGGCCCATAACAATTACGGAAGTATAGAGTTTCTTAGGTATGGCTGGGTATTATCGTAGATTCATACAAGACTTTTTTGAGATAATAGCCCCATGACAAAGTTAACTAGAAAGCAAGTTAAGTTCAATTGGGAAGAGTCCTATAAGGAGAGCTTTCAAAAGCTTAAGAAGTTCTTAGTATCAGCTCTAGTTTTAGCTTTACCCTAAGGAGAAGAAGGGTTCACCATCTACTATAATGCCTTGTGAGTAGGACTTGGATGTGTCTTAATGCAAAATGGTAAAGTGATTGCCTATGCATCATAATAACTTAAGAGGCATGAAGTAAATTATCCTACTCATGATTTGGAATTGGCTACAGTAGTGTTCGAGCTAAAGATTTAGAGACATTACATGTATGGAATGAAGTGTGAGATCTACACGGATCATAAAAGTCTTCAGTACATCTTGAGCCAAAGAGACCTCAACCTAAGGCAAAGAAGATGGGCTTAATTGTTGAAAGATTATAATTGCTAGATTCTCTACCATCCCTGAAAGGCAAACGTGGTAACAGATGTCTTGAGTTGAAAATCGATGGGAAGCTTAGCCCATATGACTATGTGAAAGAGGTCGATCATGAAGGAGCTAAAAGGATTGGTTAGCCAAGGTTTGGGGCTAGAGATTGCAGAATCTAGAGCTTCAATGGCTCACTTTCAAGTGAAGTCTAAGCTAATGGAAGAGATAAAGGTTTTGCAAGATAAGGACCAACACTTGGTTAAGTTAAAGGATGAGACCAAGAAAGGGAAGAACCCAAATTTTGAGGTAGTCAATGGGATTCTAAAGTGTGGAAATAGAGTATGCATGTCTGATGTAGAGGGATTAAGGGAAAGGATATTAAAAGAGGCACATCAGACACCTTACTGTGCTCATCCTGGAACTACTAAGATGTACCATGATATGAGAGTTAACTATTGGTGGCCTGGACTGAAGAAGGATGTGGCTAAGTTTGTAGCATCCTGCCTAACTTGCCAATAAGTCAAGTACAAACATCAACGACCCTTTGGATTGCTATAAGAAATTCAACTACCTGAATGGAAGCAGGAGCACATCACTATAGACTTTGTAGTTGGTTTACCTAGAACCTCTAAAGGATATGACTCTATATGGGTCATAGTGGACCAACTAACAAAGTATTTTCTAGGAGTTAAGACCACGTACTCTGTAACTCAGTACATACAATTGTACATAGATGAGATCGTGAAGCTGCACGAAGTGCCAATTTCCATCATCTCGAATCGAGGCACTCAATTCACCTCTAAATTCTAGCAAAAGCTATAAGAAGCTATAGGAACACAATTGGATTTTAGTACCGCATTTCACCCTTAAATGGATGGATAGTCTGAAAGGACAATTCACACACTAGAAGACATGTTAAGAATGTGTGTCCTAAACTTTGGTGGTAGTTGGGATAAGTACTTACCTTTAATCAAGTTCGCCTACAACAATAGCTATCATTCATCCATCGACATGGCACCATATGAAGCATTGTATGGGATGAAATGTCATTCTCTAATTTGTTGGATTGAAACTAGAGACAAATATGTGGAGATGTTGGAATTGCTTAAGGAGACTACTAAAAAAGTATCTTTCATTTAGTATCACCTGAAAATGGCCTTCAGTCAGCAAAAGAGCTATGCACACCCTAAGAGAAAGGATGTTCATTTTGCCATGGGAGATCACGTCTTTTTGAAGGTCTCCCCAATGAAGGGTATTATAAGATTGGGTAAGAAAGGAAAGTTATTGCCTCATTTTGTTAGTCCTTTTGAAATCTTAGATAAGGTTGGGGAAGTGTCTTATAGACTTACCTTACCCCCAGCTATGGCACATGTGTACCTGGCTTTCCACATCTCGATGTTAAGGAAATATGAGTCGGATCCATCCTATGTGTTGTCACCTCCAGACATCACAATAGATGAGCAATAGTCCTATGAGGAAGTACCCATAGCTATTGGGGATTGATAAGTGAAAAGATTGAGGAACAAGGAGATACCCATGATTAAGGTCTAATGGCGAAATCATGGAATAGATGAGTGCACTTGGAAAGCCGAGGAGGAGATGCAGCAGAAGCATCCTCAGCTTTTCAAGAATATTTAAGTAAGTATTTAAATTCAAGAATGAATTTCTTTTCACGGGGGGAGAATGTAACAATGCATACCTACCCAAGGAATTTTCGTGACAAATTGCTTGAATTTAGAGTTATTGTGTCAAAATATGTGATTTTATGAAAATTCATGTGTGATGTGAATTATGAGTATGTGGCATGTTAAATTAATTTTAATATGCCTAATATGAAATATTAGTGTGAAATAAATGATTTATATAAAGTGTATTGTGAGGCCTCGCTCAAGCACCGACCCGGTCCGCTAGAGGGAACCGGGATGCTCATTCGGGTTTAGACTCACGATGGAACCCTCAGGTTCGGATTGGTTGATTTTGAAAATGATTTTTGGGAGTCGCCACCCTAATTTATTTTTAAATGGGAAAATTAAGAAAAAACTCAGTTGACTCCAATTAATTTTTAATTAATTTGCCCATAGATAAAATCACTAGTCTCGAACCAAGTTGAGCTCGAGGACTAAGTCTTTAGTTTTAAATAATCAAAATTTGGCTCTTAAGTTTAATTTTACTTGAAAATTGGATTTCATGAATGACATTTATAGGATGATATTAAAGAAAATGCATGAATATGGTAAAACATGAATGCATGTGAAAAATAAAACATTTACAAATTAATTAAAAAAAAAGGAAAAGAGATTGATAGAGATTTGGATTTAGATTCCAAACATGCCTATGTACCCTATTGAATGGGGATCAAAACCCACGTAGTTTGTTCCATGGTTAAGTGGAGGGGTTTAGGGGTTGATCAGATTGGTTGATTTGATTTGAGTTTGAGAGAAAAAGGCTGATACTTTGACTTTTGGTGGATGGAGTGTTTTACCGGACCGAAGTTCCGTTTTATTAGGATTGGGTGACTGGATTGATTGGGAGATTAATTAACTAATTAATATGATGAAAAGGATAGAAGGACTAATTAATTAAAAAGATTAATTAATTAATTTTAATTTAAAAAAAGAGTTTTAGTTAATTAAAAAGATTAATTGACTTGGTTAGGGTGAGGTAATTAATTAATTAAAAAGATTAATTAATTAATTAGAGAGTGATTACAGGGAAAAGAAGAGAAGAATTTGAGGATAACAATCTACTCAAATTTAAGAGGTGTGTGAAAATAAGGAAACGGGAGAGCCCATTTATAGGCAAATGGGGTTGAGGGCAGTTTAGATAATGAAAATGTGAAAAGACCATGAGGGGTATGGCTAGAAATGGCTGAAAATTGGACTGAAAGGGGTAAAAGGGTCATTTTCTGCACAGGTGGGGCCACAGGATTAGAAGCTCGTAGAGCCTAGTGCAACGCTGCACCAGGCCTATGCGGCACTACATCAGACATTTGCGGCACATCGCAAATAAGGCGTGTAGCGCTGCACAGGTCTGATGCGGCGCCTCACTCATATTTTGCGGCAGCCACGTGGCACTAGCACATTTTTTGAGGTTTCTCTTTTTTTTTTAGAGATTGGTTATTGGTATGGTGTTTGGGAAATTTAGATATTTGGTGGCAATGTAAATGAAGTCTAAAAAATTTTCTTTTAGGGGCGCTGCCCACAAACCCCTGCCCGCTAACTGATAGCTCCACGCAGCACATTAAATTCAACAAGTGCTAAGGCTGTAGTTAGATACTAAGGGTGTAAAATTGAGAGTTCACAATTGCCCCCTCATCAGAATTGGCTTTGAACAAAAGGTGATTCTGATGACAGTGAACGTTAGGAAGAGGTGCCATGTCAGACTCTGGGCTTGTGTGTTCTTATCATGTCCTTTAGGAGGAGGACTTCTAGGATAAATAAAACTTTATTAATGGCTATCAGTTTGGCCTTGACGTTGGTTGCAAAAATGGTTTTGGTGAATTTCAATTAAGGCTATCTGTTCGGCCCTAATGTTATAAAACAAAGAAGGTTGGGTGAATTTCAATCAAGGTTATCTGTTTGGCCTTAATGTTGGAGATAAAAAAAGGTTTGGTGAATTTCAATTAAGGCTATTTGTTTAGTCGTAATGTTAGAGATGAAGGCGAATCTCAATCAAGACTATCTGTTCAGCTTTAATATTGGACATAGAGAAGGTTGGTGAATTTCAATCAAAGCTGTCTATCTGGCCTTAATGTTGGAGATAGAGAAAGTTTGAAGTGAATCTCAATCAAGGCTATCTGTCTGGCCTTAATGTTAAAGATAATGAAGGTTTGGTGAATTTCAATCAAGGCTATCTGTCTGGCCTTAATGTTGGAGATGAAGATGATCTAGGGTAAATCTCAATCAAGGCTATCTGTCCAACCTTAATGTTAGAGGCAAAGAAGATTTGTGTAAATCTCAATCAAGGCTATCTATTTGGCCTTAATGTTAGAGGTAAAGAAGGTTTGGGGTAAATCTCAATCAACGCTATCTGTCTAACCTAAATGTTAGAGGTAAAGATGATTTGGGTAAATCTTAATCAAGGTTATCTGTTTGGCCTTAATGTTGGAGATAGAGAAAGTTTGGTGAATTTCAATCAAGGCTATCTGCCCAGCCTTAATGTTGGAGGATAAAGGAGATATGAAGTAAGTAAATCTCAATCAAGGCGATCTGTCTGGCCTTAATGTTAGAGATAAAGTTGGTTTGAAATAAATCTCAGTCAAGGCTATCTGTCCGGCCTTAATGTTGAAGATAAAGGTCTGGAGTAAATCTCAGTCAAGGCTATCTATTTAGCCTTAATGCTGGGGGTAAAGATTTGGAGTAAATCTCAATTAAGCCTATCTATTTGGCCTTAATGCTGGAGGTAAAGATGATTTGGGGAAAATCTTAATGAAGGCTATCTGTTTGGCCTCAATGCTGGAAGTAAAAATGATTTTGGACAAGATAATTTAGTGAAAACAGAGCCTCGACCTATAGCGAGTCGACTCGCAAGATTCTAAGGAAGAGCCTCAACTTATGACGAGTTGGCTCAAGATTTTGGTTGTGCTAAAGAAACTTGGGCTTCTAAATGTGAGGGGTTGGGCCTTTCGGAAGGCTCAAAGGGACTTTGCTAGAAGTAGAGGGACTCTAGAAGTCATGCTTCATTGATTAGATCTAGAAAAGGAATCATTTAGCTTCAAAGAGGCACAAGTCAGTTTTAAGAGGTATCAGTCAGCTTTGAGGAAGAACTGGTTAGCTTTAGGAGAGGCTAATGAGGCTATTGGCTCAGTTTATGCATGAAGATGTATGATTGTAGATGATTGCATAGATGCTGGTGCACAGATGATGCATGCACGTTTCAAAATTCATAGACCTTTTGCTTGACTTCTATGTCATGCATGATTTATGTTGATGCTTGTAATGAATGTTTGCACGCATGCATGAGGATGGATTCACACATTTGCTTTGTGAATGCAATTTATCATGTGACTTTTGTGTTCTATGGTGTCATGCATTTTTGGACTGAAAAAACTCGACAAGGTTGAGAAACTCAACTTGGGTTGGTATGGAAAAATTTCCATGGTGGCATTATGAGGAGTTTGAGAGGTTACTTCAGATTTTGGAATCTAGTGACCCGTGGTTTCTATTTTGGTGCTACTGAGGAGGAGCAGTACCTATTCTAGGGAGATAGGGAATATGGCTTGGCTACGACTCAAAGACAACTTTGGTGGTACTAAAGTTCAAAGTCTGACATTTTTTGAATTTTTCAGAGTTTTTGACTTGCCTTAGGATGTTGCAAGCCAGATGATGGTTAGTGATGGTTAAGTGAATTTGACCACTGTGATTGAGAAGTTCCATTATTCCGGTGACTAGGGGGGTATGAGAGGTGCAGAGGCTCAACATGAGGGCCTTGATTTTCTATTTGAGTGTCAGTTTCAGGTTTATTGATTGGGGTGATGCCACAGTGGCAAATGGAACGGAGGCATTTTGTGGTTAGAGCTGTGCTGGCAAAGACACTGATGAGCCTTAATTGCTTTGTTAAGGATTTAGAGAGATAAACTGTCTTGCCAGTTATTCTCCGATGAGAAAAATTTGTCTATTCTTTACTCTTTTTGCTTTAGATGCTTTGTGGATGTATGTTTCGGGTTTTGGGTTATCTCGAAAGCATGGCTAATAGATCATTTTCAAGTGGTGGCCCCTGCTTTTTAGCTTGCACATGCCTTACTAAGACTTAGTCAGAGGTCGGATAAGATGGTTGCTTGCAGCTTGCCCTCGAAGGAAATTTTTAGCACTACTAATAGTAAAGGATTAAATCTTTCATGGCTGAGGCTATGGGTGTCGAGTGGTTTGCCTATTAGGCTTAGCTTGAATACTTTCCACTAGGGATGAGTATCTTGTGCCAGGTGAGGCAGATTTAGGGTATGCCCCTAGTTTTTCTTTCTTGGAGTCTGTACAGATCACAACTCCCATTGTTAGAGCTACCAAGTGATGGTTGGCTAAGGGGTTATCATGCTATTTATTTTGGGATTTCACTTGGGACCACAGAGAGGAATACCAGGTAGTTGATAAAGGTAGTTTGGCCAATTGAGAAAGGATACCAGGCTACCTTGCTAAGAAGAATAGAGGATGAAGTAGTTGAGGAAGGAGAGGCTATATGAGGAGCCATTGGTAGCAAGAGCACTGTAGCACAGACAGAGGGGTGACTCAATCTTTGAAGGAGACTTAGGGATCTACTAGAAGTGCAATATCACAAATTGCAGTAGTGACTCAAAAAATGAAGATTGTGATAGACTTTGACTCCTATGAGGACACGAGAGATTTGCATCTCAAGAGGTAGAGGAAGACTAGCTAAACCATGACTTCAGACATGACCTTTTTTTTTTGAAGTAATTATAGGTTGACAGGACTACACGAAATAGGATAAGCTATAGACGACAATGAAAGAGCTATCCTTTATGATGGGTTTGTATTTTGCAAGATTTCATCATCACTAAATGAGACATCTTTTATTTTTTGCTCTAATTTCTGCCTAAGCCACCCTTTCAGGTTTTCAGCTTAGCGAGCATTCCCTTTTTTTTTTTTTTTAGGCAAAAGAATCAAATGAATGATGTACTAGGAACAAAGAAAATAAGAATGCGATGCAAACAAAATATTTTGTATTATGATTTGGACAGCACCCGAATCAAGCTGCCTACGTATCCCTTACGTCACTTTTCTGTCAATTATTTCTTTTAGGGAGAATCAGGTCCACGTAGTTCTGATTATATATGCATGAGAAATAGAAATGAAATGTAGATGTCATATTCAGATGATGTATCTTTTTAGCTGATCCGGATTACCAGGATGGGAGAATTCACTTCTGCCCACGTTTGTGAAGATAGTGCCTCTATCGGATAGGATCTTCCTATTTTGTCTTCATTCTCTGTAGCTTCTTCTCGATAGGCTTCTTGTAGGTCAAGATCTTGTAAACTGTGATGCTTGGAGTATCCCTATCATGTCCTTATCTTTAAGCATAATAGCTCATGATCTTTTTCACTACTATCATATAGATGCAATGTATGAGATTTTTTTTTTATTTTTCCTCTATGCCATAATCAGTTGATCCTTTTGCCTTTTTCATTTTTTTTTGTATTTTTCATTTTTTGTTCATTGTTCTTTGTTTTTATTTTATTTTTTTTAAGATGTCCCATTTAAAGATTAATCAAAAAAAATTAAAGCAAATCAGAAAGTTCAAACATTTTATTACTGATAAAAGTCCCATCATGAGTACATTAAAGGATAAGCCTAGAAGGTGAAATACAAACTCAGAAGGACAAGACCTGATAGACTCAAAAAGAAAAATTTAATAGAAAACAAACTCAAAAGACTCTGACGTAGACTAGGAGGACTTGGATAGGGGCATAGCAGCGCTGGCACTCTTCTTAAAATATTAGTTATTGGATGAAACTTGAGATGGTCGGGTGTGGTTGGTGGTTCAGAGAAGGATAGGTGGTGGTGCTAGACTTTGGGTTTGGGAGCAATGATGTCTCCACTGTCAATGAGGTCTTAGATTTTATGTTTCAGAACCTAGCATGCATCAGTTTTATGCCTCGACCCTTGATGATAGTCGCAGTGCTCATTAGCATTATAACCCTTAGGCAAGGGGTTTAGAGGAGGTCGTGAGTCTAAAGGCTTAACCAAATTAGCCTCTAAGGCTTTCTTGTAAACAACACTAAGGGGCATGCCCAGCTTAGAGAAAGTTCTCCTTGTTTCTAACTTCATCGGTTGGTGATAGGACACAACATTTACCTCTCCCTCTCTTTGGGTGGTGTTGGTGGTGTTCTTGTGATACCTAGAGGATTCATCCTTGATTCATCCTGATTGAATCAAATCCTTGATTTTGGTGGTAGTGGCAATGATTGCTTTGAAGATAGGGAGATACTGTGTTTGCAGATGAGCCTGATATTGGGGGAGGAGGTTCTTGACGATGATGTCAATTTGCTCTACTTCGGATGGATGATTCACCATTTGAGCTGCTTTTGTCCTCCACCTTGTAAGGAACATGGTGAAGGATTTTTTTAGCCCTTATTTGGTGGTTTCCAAATCTCGATGGGTGACATCCACCTCAATGTTGTAGTGATATTGCTTGACAAATGCATTATATATGTCATCCCAAGTCTTCGTGCTTTTTGACGTTTTTGAGTGTTCTCTCTATGGCCTCAATTTTCTCCATCAATTTCTTAGTTTCAGGAAAGTTAAAGAAATCTCCACTTTAAAAAGGATTCATAGTGAGAGAGGGAGTGGTTGTGTTTAAGTCCACGATAGGAGAGGATGGAGTTTCAGGTGCTTTCCCTTTATTGGTGAGATCGATAATGAGAGGAGTAAAAGTAGGAGCATGGCTAGTCCCAGCTTGGGCAAATGCAAGCTCAACACGAGCAGGAGAGGGAGTGACAATGGCATTAGTCATTTCCTTGGCCTCATTGATGATGGACTGGCATTGAGAGTTGAGGGCATCAGTAAAGGTGGCAGACTGGGCATTGAGAGCATTGGTGAAAGTTTCAGCTTGGGTCTGAAGAGTGATGGTGAGTATAGCTTGAAAATTTTCCTCTTGTTTCTTGAGGAGGCTAGCGAAGAAAGTGCTCATGGCATCTTGATCGAAGTTGAAGGTATTGGCCATTGGTACCTTAAAATAGAAAACAGACAGAAAAAATGGGTAAGAAAATAGAATTGTGAAGGAAAGATGGCATAAATGTGAAGGTGTGTCGAGAAAAGGATTCCTTCCACATGGTTGGTCACCCGGTTTTTATGTTGACAAGGTGAGTGTGTGAGGTGTTTTTGGGGTAACGGACCACTGGTTTAGGTCTTTAAGGTGTTTAAGGGTTTACTTTGTCGAGTTTCTCATGTTATATATACATGATCATGGCATAATGCATGCTGAAAAAAGTTTCATAAACATGCAAGAGTATCGATTATTATGGTACATGAAACCTAAGGTCAAAAGCTAGGGCGACTATATGCATAAGGGTGAAGGGTGGTTTGATTTAAGGGTCCTTGTCCCACTAGAGCATCGATATACATAACCACATATGAGGCAAGGAGTCTCGCATGGGTCCAACAGTACTAATTGCTCGTTATACCACCGAAATGATCAAGGATTCATCGTAGGGTAGAATGTTTTCACTATCTCCCAACATACTCAAAGAGAGTGGTCGAGCCAATGCTACTCACCATCCAAAAGTTTTCCTAAAACTGAGGTTTAGGCAATGAGCCTTTATTATGCAAAGTGATGCATGAAAGTCAAATTATACTTAATGAGCCAAATGGAGATTATTTTGGAAAAATTTTTCCTTAACCAAATAGTAATCCTCTTATTTTCCTTTTTATTGAAAAAAAAGGTGGCATTCAGTCTCCAGTGGAGTCGCTAGCTATGAGGCCTCACCCGAGCACTAGCTCAGTCCGCTAAAGGGAATCAAGATGCTCATTCGGGTTTAGACTTACAATGAAACTCTTTGGTTTGGATTGGTTGATTTTGAAAATGATTTTTAGGAGTCACCACCCTCATTTATTTTTAAATGGGAAAATTAAGGAAAAACCCAGTTGACTCCAATTAATTTTTAATTAATTTGCCCATGGATAAAATCACTAGCCTCAAACCATGTTGATCTCGGGGACTAGGTTTTTGGTTTTAAATAATCAAAATTTGGCTCTTAAGCTTAATTTGACTTGAAAATTGGATTTCATGAATGACATTTATAAGATGATATTAAAGAAAATAAATGAATATGGCAAAACATGAATGCGTGGTGAAAATAAAACATTTACAAATTAATTAAAAAAAAGGGAAAAGAGATTGATAGAGATTTAGATTTGAGGTTTGGATTTAGATTCCAAATGTGCCTACGTACCCCATTGAATGGGGATCAAAACCCATGTAGTTCGTTCCACGGTTAAGTGGAGGGGTTTAGGGGTTGATCAGATTGATTTGATTTGATTTGAGTTTGAGAGGAAAAGGCTGATACCTTGACTTTTGATGGGTGGAGGGTTTTACCAGACCGAAGTTCTGTTTTATCAAAACTGAGTGATTGGATTGATTGGAGAATTAATTAATTAATTAAAAAGATTAATTAACTAATTAATATGATGAAAAGTATAGAAGGATTAATTAATTAAAAAAATTAATTAATTAATTTAGATGAAAAGTGGATTAAGAAAAATGATTAATTTGATTTTGGAAAAAAGTGATTAATTAATTAATTAAAAAGATTAATTAATTAATTAATTTTAATTTAAAAAAAGAGTTTTAGTTAATTAAAAAAATTAATTAACTTGATTAGGGTGAGATAATTAATTAATTAAAAAGATTAATTAATTAATTAGAGAGTGATTAGGGGGAGAAGAAGAAAAGAATTTGAGGATAGCAATTTACTCAAATTCAAGAGGTGTGTGAAAATGAGGAAATGGGAGAGCCTATTTATAGGCAAATGGGGTTAAGGGTAGTTTAGGTAATAAAAATATAAAAAGACCATGAGGGGTAGGGCTAGAAATGGTTAAAAATTAGACTGAATGGATAAAATGGTCATTTTCTGCACAGGTGGGGCCCACAGGTCTGATGAGGCCTCGCACTCTTGTTTTGCGGCAGCCACATGGTGCTGGCATGTTTTTCAATTTTTTTTTTTTTAGATTGGTTGTTGGTATGGAGTTTGGGAAATTTAGATATCTGGTGGCAATGTAAATGAAGTCTAAAAAATTTTCTTCCGAACCCCTGCCCACTAATCGGTTAGCGGGACCATCGTAATAGTTCCACGCAATGCGTTAAATTCAGCAAGTGCTAAGGCTGCAGTTCGATACTGAGGGTGTAAAATTGAGGGTTCACATGTATTAGCATGAAATAATTTATTTTATATAAAACAAATTTTCATGCAAGAAAGTGATTTTTAAGTATAAAATAATTTTATAAATATTTTTAAAATAAATATTTTGGGGGGATTTTAATAAAAATAATAAAAAAATATTTTATTTTTAATTACCTATAATCAACCCCAAAATTAAATAAAATGCACAAATATCTAAAAGCCCACTACACCAAAACACTCTTAACCTAGCTCATTAAGGGTAATCTTGGAAATTGCCCAAAACCCTACATATATTAAGTGAAATTCAGCCAGCCCTTGGTTCCGTAGCCACCATTCTATTATTTCATTATTTTGGCAGAAAAATTCTCTCAAAAATAATCTCTTTTCTGAAATTGACAAAATAACTTTAAACTTTGCGATTTCTTGACCGCATTTGTAAGTTTTTCTCCCCTTTCAATTTATTATTGGATTTCTAAAAAACTAATTATGAGAAAATTTGTTTGAACTGAATATTTACTAATTTTTTATTGATTAAATTTGGCCTAGTTGAGTTTTTGGAAGAGAAAATGATTTTTCTACCGAAAACACAAGCCTCTCTATGCGAATCCTTCAAAGGTGAATCCTAAGACTTAGAATTGAAATTTTCATGCATAAACTCAAGGGGGGGCTGCCAATTTGTACAAATTTGTGTTTAGATAAAAAATATTGATTTAAAACATATTTCTATATATTACTATAATGACCGAAAAGTTTCAGAAAATAAGGAAATTCATTGTTTTCATCCTATAAATTAAAAGTTAAAAATTTTCATGTGTATGAACCTTAGGGGCTACTGATTTGTATGATTTTGTATCCTAAACTATTTTTGTGATGAATGAATGAAAAATAATAGTTTAAAGCATATGTTTACATATTGCTGTAATGACCAGAAAGTACCAGAACAAGAAAAATTCATAGTTTTAGCAGAAACAAGAAAAATTCACAGTTTTCACCCTAACACCTAAAGTTAGAAAATTTTCATGCATATGAATCTCTATGCGTGCCAATTCCTACATTTCCATGTTCTAAAATGATTTTTGTTTTGATTACATGAAAAATCTTGGTTTAAATCATGCATTTGCATACTACTATAATGAATGGAAAGTGTGAAAAGGAAGAAAGTTCAAGTTTTTACTTGAATGTGTAATTCAGCCTATAATTGGAATTCAATCCCAATATCTATAATTTTTATGTAATGTATTTTAATAATAATTGACATGTATTTATGAATAATAAATGATTAAATGGCATGTTGATTGAAGAATGACCCTAGACAAGCTTAAAGGGGATTTGGTATACTTAGGGTATCTTAACCCTATATTATGATTAATATGTGAATGTGATTAAGTAATATGGAAATAGATTTTATGATGAGTTAATAATGAATTAATGATCTTGAATTGATGAAGGGATTGATTGTATGAATTGATCATAAGAGATAGGCATGACACATGAAGAGCTACTGTTAAGTTGATATATATGGAAGTGTTAAGTATATTGATTTTGAGATCATGACATATTTCATTTGACTTTAAAAAAGTCATAGTATGAGTTATAATGTGATTATATGTGGGCCTATAAAGGCAAAGTATGCAAGACTGCAAAAGTCAACATGTTATATACAAGTGATGGGTGCACTTCTAAGTGCAACTCCAAGTGTATGTGAATGTTATATGTGTATGGGGTAGTATGGGATAGGATTGTATGATGTTAAATAAATACTAAGTATTGAATTAAATATTATGTTAGAGCTTGAGGAGATTTAGCAGTTCAAGGGCTACAAGTACTGGGAGCAAAGGAACTATAAGGTGAGTAAACATTATATTATTATTATAAGTACAAGCTATCATAATATGTGAACCTTTGATATTCTTGAAACCCAAGTTCTTTTCTATTTTTAAAATGAAACTCTATGATTTTTTTATTAAGCTTAAGTTGCCAAAAGACAATTAGTCCAAAAACCATTTTTGTTTTTCCAATGATAATACTTTTGTGATTATTGCCCTAACTTATATTCTTTCTGGAACTACACTATTCTTGTATCTTTTGTTTAAAATGTTAAACTGCGATTGCTATTATGATATATGTTATTATTGCCTTAAGTACCATTGTTATATATGGTTATCATTGGCTCTAGCTATGGTACCTCTAAACCCTTTTATGCTAAAATCCTTATGCTGATGCAGGTAATCATCGAACCTGTGCACATGGTCTTAACCCAATGGATAAGGGTTATGTATCCACCTTAGCTAGAAGGGGCAATTCTATCTATGGGGCCTAATTAGCTTCACACTTTTTTATGTGATAGGAGTTAGAATTTGGTTTGATGCCACCTCTCCTCTATGTGTTCGAGTGATTATGTTAATAGCCTTCACTCTATGTGTTATATGTTATAACTGTGATTTCTGCAAGCCTTGCTAAATTGCAGACTTTGATTCATGAACTGTAAATCATGAATTGTAAATCATGAACTATATGTTATTAGCTATGGGTTTTCTTTTTAAAGGAATATATGTTATTGTATTTGCTTTATTGTTTACTCATTGAGATCATCTATCTCACCCTTTTTTCCTTTTTGTGGTCCTAGGTGAGCAATATGAGGAGGCAAGGTGACGGCTCAAGTATTCTACTTTGCTTAAGGAATTCCTTATCAAAGTTATAATAATACCATGCTACAATGAGTCCTTAGATGCTCCAAGAGTTATTATGAGAACTTTATTTTAGAATATTATGTTGGAGAATTTACTTGGAATCTTATTATTATTTTCTTATGAACTATATTAAAGTATTTTTTTAACTTTCACAACTTATGGTTTTTCCTTTACAAAAGAAAAGATTTTATTAAGTTAATGCTTGAGGTTCGGTATGATCCTAGGCAGTGATTGTATGTTCATGAGAGGGTTCTATAGGCATGAGTGACCTTATGTCTCCCCATATTCTAGGACCATCATGTCTCAAAAATTTGGGATGTGACATTCTCTTTAAGTAATAGAGTTAAAGGTGTAATTATTGTTCTTGTGATGCCTCAAACTAGAGGATTCTTTCTTGATTTGTCTTTATTGGATCAAATCCTCATCTTGCTAGCAGTGGCAATGAGAGATTTAAAGCTAGAGTGGTATTGAGTTTGCAGATGAGTTTGGTATAATGGGAGGATTTGACAATATTTGAACCTTCAATTTTGCACCCTCATCATTTAG
>CANTUT010000508.1:157500-230000 GCA_947687605.1 Reutealis trisperma | reverse complement strand
GTTTTCTAAATTATAATTGAAAGCATTTATAGTTATTTTAGATGAAGAAAAATGATTGAAAAGTGTTAGGACGAATTTTGGGAACTTTATTAAGGACTTGGAAATCTTAGTGAAATAAACTTAGCTAAGAAGGAAACTTAGTATTCTAGTGCAAGATATTGATAATTAAATGATCATATATATTTTATGTTATTTAATTTCACATTTCTATAACTAAGTTAAAGATTTAATGAGAAATTATTGGTTTTCTCCAACTTTGACCTAAGTGGGATAAATTAGGGTTCTTATGAATAACAGTGAATTAATTCAAAATAATTGATGGGAATTGATTGCCTACGTGTTAATTTGATGAATCTATGGTTAATTTAAGGTTTGAAAAGGAAATTGATAGTTTTCCCCAAATTCTAGGATTTATGGATTAATTTGGCTATTTTGAGATTTAAACTTGAATTCATAAAATTGAATAAGGAATTTAGCTTGAAAATGATTAGAAATAAGAATAAGTATAAGTATGAATATGACACTATTAATACACCCCTATTGTAATTTGAAATAATAAAATAAATATAAGACAGATGAGTTATAATTGGTAACATTATTAGTTACTAATTGATATGTAATTAAAATGATATGGGTGTAGAACATCAAGGCAATGGCAAGGAAATTGCCCAAGACTGTAAAGGATACTAAATTAACCAACAGTGAACATTAATAGGGGCAAAGGAGTTCAAGGTGAGCACTTAATAATATGAAGTAATTATGCCTTATTGCTTGCAACCATTGCTTGAATTACCATCCTTTGACATGTACCTTGAAGTGACATTGAACATGGGCTTGCCTATTGATTGTTAAGTCCTTGGAAAGCCATATACTTTTCATATGATATTTGACTATGATGAGTCTCCAATATTGGTTTTATGTTGTGCTCAATGATGAGAATGATTGATATGCCAAACTACTTTCCATTGAATTCCTACTATAGATCTTGTATGTATCTTTCATTGATACCTATGATTAAGTAGAAATCCTCTTTGGTGTGAGAAAATACATGAGACCTTGTGTACTTGGTATAAGCCCATGGGTAGGGCAAGAGTACCTAACCTCTGTTAGAGGGGAACGCCTAACTGCAAGGCCCGATTAGTCTTATGTAGTATGATGCATGTGAGTGAGCAAGTCTTAGCTGCTACTCTTTAATATTCATGTGTGGGAAGCTTTCTACTTCCAAGACATTAGTATTTATGCTAAAACGTATTCTAGAATTCAAAATGACCAATTTTGATTAACATCACTCCATTGCTATCTTAAGCCTATAGTGATAACATCTTATATTGCCTTCATATTTTGTTATATTATTATGTGCTCATTGAGCTTGTCTCATTCCATAGTTGTTTAAAATTTTTCAAGTCAATGAAACATATTAGCAAGGTAATTTCCAAGCTATACTTCTCCGCTTAGGACTTGCTCTACTAAGTTGTATATTTTGAGTTTTACTTGTTTTACTCTGAAGATAATTGATCTAGAGCTCTATGGTACTTGAAGGCTTAGTATTAAAATGTATTATATTGTAGAGTATTGCAAATAAATTATAGTAGTTGTATATATGCATATTTATGGTAGAAAATAAGAATGTATGGATAGTATATTAATACTTAAGAAAGGTGTGCTACAGAATGGTTATGAAATGGTATTAAAGTGCATTGGCTTAAATGAAGAGATAAAGTAATAATGGAAATGGTAAAGAATGAATTGGATAAGATATAAAATGGAATATGCTAAATGATAATAAGTTCAATGGGGTTCTACAGGTTTAGGTGACCTTATGTCTTCCTGAGCTTTAGGATCGTCATAACCTAAAAATTGGGTCATGACAGAGTTTGGTATTAGAGTTAAAGGTTTTGGTCTTACTTAGACTTAATAACTATGTGAACTATAGGATAAACCATGGAGCATAGGAATTCTTATTGTTGTCAAATTGTATTGTTACGTTAAATATGCGTTAATGATATATGTTAAGTTATTTCTTCATCTTTGTGATTTATATGTGCATTGTATTATGGTATTGCTATATTATATTGCCTGATTGTGGAATGTAGATGCCACAAATTTGTAATCTTGTTAGAGAAAGAGAGATATTGGATGCTGCTTTAACTGCTCAGTTTGAACCTGAAGACAGATCTAAAGGAGGATTTTGACCTAGTTTGGGTAGTGAGGATGAAAGCATAGTATAAGGAAGCAATGAGGGAGCTTCATGTGTTAAGGGAGAAAGTGCAGAGTTTAAGAAGGATGATAAGAAATATGAGATAGGAGTTAACCTAAATTAGGCATATGCACCAAAACCTGGGAGCATAACCAATCCTGCCTCTCAGCTATGTTATGCCGGGATTCCCTAAGCATTTATGTGTAGCCTATGGTAGATTGGATCATTCAGAGGAAAGATGTCCTATTAGGAGGCATACGCTATCCCCTTCATTACTATTTATGGGCCATAGACATATGGGCTCTAAGGAAAGTGAAGCTAAGAATAATGAGAGGGGTTTGAGAAATTAAGAAAAATAGGGATAAGAACAAATGGATTTTTGTTAGGTTTTTGGGTAAACAATCAACATGTATGTATATGTAACAGATAGTCTAATATGAAAGATAACCAATGGAATGTATATAAATCTTTTTATATACATATGATGTGTAACTATTTTATGAAAGTTAGGAAATGAATTATGATCACTTTTGTGTACTAAGAAAGGAAATGTCCATCAATCATTGGAGTTAGAGTCCTCTTTAGTTGAATAAAAAAATTTATAGCCTTTGAAACAATTTTAAACAATTGAATTTGGGCCTAAAAGTGGGTAGTGTTAATTACATATGATTATAGATCTTTGAATGAGCTTCGATTTGATATATTACAGGCCTTATAACTCATCTGTAATTGAAAGTTATGGCCTTTCAAAGTTAGCCTGCATAAAAAAATTATTCTTCTATCGGTTAAATTGTCATGGAAGCGAATTATCCATTATAGTCACAACTTTGTTTTCATGAACAAGATCACAATCACGAGGGTGGTCGTGAAACAAACTGTGTCCCATGAGCATTTTTCCTAAAATTAGTTGCGTTCACGACTTTTTGGTAGCAGTCACGACTATTATTTCATGCCCTGGGTAGTGATCGCGAGTGAGGTCATAAAATACCTATGTCTCGAGGTCCAAATTAATGTTTTATTCTCTAAAATTAGTCTCCATCGCGACCAATAGGTTGCTATCACTATGTTAAGTCTCAGTCACAAAAATTGTGTAGTAGTCACAACTTAGAAGTTCATATCATGACTTTAAAGAATTCTTGTTTACAAGCTTCTTAATGAATGTTGGTTACGAAATAAGCACCTATTAAACATGTGATTAGATTTGAAACCATTAAGAGTAAAAAAGAGAGGTTAACTAAGATTTGACATGAATCGAATCAAAAACTGATATGTATAGCTCTTACTATATGAAAGTTCTATGTGACAATGAATTGATTTATGATGTGTGTAAACAAATTGTTAAATAGTATGTGAAATTGTTGAATGATATGTTTATATGAAATTGTTAGATGTTATGAATGGTTAATTTCATAAAACAAAAGATAATACTTGATAGTAGTCTATGTGACTGGAAATTATTCATATATTTTATATATATTAAGATATATATGAAATAAGCTAAAAGAGAGTATTATTGAAATTGTGGCTTAAATGCTATCTCATAGGATAGAATAAGAGAGACAAAGATCTTAAGAAGCCAAAAGTATCACCCTAAATGTAGCATTTAATGTTGTATCCATATGCGATAATGATAAAGAGTCATCTCAATTAAGGCAATGTACAATAGACATAAGAGAATAAGGATTGCTTATAGACATGAATGCATTGATGTAAGAAAATCAAGAGCTAAGGCAACAACTTGAGGAATTGAGACGAAGGCAAGAGATGCCTCCACCATTTGTGGTACCACCCATTCCTAGAGTTGAGAATATTTCTCCTCTTCCACCAAGGGCACCACGTTGTGTACGAAGAAGAATGTTACCAAAAGGAAAGAGTTACGGTGAATGATTTCAAAAAGATGAAACCCCTGAGTTCAAAGGAGAAGAAGGAGAGGATCCCCAGCTCAAAGTTTGCCATGCTCTAATGAAAAGCTAATTGAATTAGTGGGGCTACAACTCATAAAGGACTCATGGGAATGGTTCCAGAGGGAGACTATAGACTAGTTATATAGAGACCACCCTCCTATATAGACCAAATTTAAGCAAAGACTAATGGATGAGTTCTTAACTGAAGGAGAAAGGCAAAACCATGCCCTTCAATTTGAGCAATTAAAGCAAAAGCCCGGAATGTCTATATTTGAGTATGCTCAAGAATTTAAATGTCTGAGCAAATATGCCTCTCACATAGTACCTACAGAAGTAAGTAAGGTTGATTGATTTCAATGAGGATTGATTGTTCCACTTTATAATGTCTTAACAGCCACTGATTTCCCCACCATGGCCAAATTGATTGATAAAGCTAAGCTTATGGAGGCATGACACAAGGCTAAGAAAGCTAAACAAGTGGAAAGGGAGCAAAAACATAAAGGAAAAAGTAAAGGACAAAGCAGATACCAATGGGGAGGCCTTACCTAAAGTAAGGGTCCTAAATGGGCTTCTACAATGTCCACTCTATACCAACTGAGAATGGGAGGACAAAGTCAAGTCCATGCTAGAAGTGTTTTAGTGGCCATAGCTTGGGGCAACATTAATGCATATTGAATAAGACAATAAGGTCAGTCCATACCTACTTACACTACCGTGGATGACATTGTCGAAGACCTTATTAGAGCCCCACAGGAGCATGCCTGCACTGTGGATAGATAGGACATTTTATTAAGGATTGTTTGATGATTGTCAATCAAAGGACGGCTATAGAGGCTTTTCAGCCCACTATACAAATGAATCAAGTAGAAAATCATGGACAAAAAGGACGAAGCCATGGTACCGAAAAATCTTCAGGCAATGTGAAAGCTATAGAGGGTAGAGGTAGAGGAAAAGTCTATGCACTTAGTCAACAAGATCCTTGCATGTCCCATAATGTTGTTACAGGTACCTTCTTCATCCAGTCTATTAGTGCTCGATGTTTGTTTGATTCTGGTGTAATGCATTCATTTATTTCACCATGTTTTGCTAAGAAATTAAATAAGAATAAGGAGGTGATGAATAAACCTTTGATTATAACTACACCCTTAGGAGAAATTTGTAGAGGTAGAATAAGTGTATAAGAATTTCATGGTAGAAATTAAAAATAGGAGATTTCCTGCAAATTTGATTGAACTAGAGATCTTGGAATTTGATGTTATACTATAAATGGATTGGTTATCTATGCATAATGCTCATATAGATTGTAAAGGAAAAAGGATTAATTTTAACAAGGAGAATGGATCTGAATTCACTTTTCAAGGTGATAAGAGTAGCTTTACTATGAATTTTATTTCAGCTATTAGAGCAAAAAGATTGTTAAGGAAGGGTTGTCAAGTGTATTTGGTGCATGTAGTAGATATTGAGAAAGTGGATAAATCTATTAAGAGGATACCTATAATAGATGAGTTTCTTGATATGTTTCATGAGGATCTACTAGGAATGCCACTAAATAGGGAGATTGAGTTCACAATTGAGCTGTTACTTAGAACTCAGCCAATATCAATACCGCCTTATCAGATGGCACCTTCACTATTGAAAGAATTGAAAGTTCAATTATAGGACCTGCTTGACAAGAGTTTTATTAGACCAAGTAGTTCCCCTTTGGGTGCTCCAATTCTATTTGTCAAGAAGAAAGATGGATCCTTAAGGTTGTGTATCGATTATAGACAGTTGAATAAGATGACAGTGAAGAATAAGTATCCTCTATTGAGGATTGATGATTTATTTGATTAGTTACAAAGAGCTAGTTATTTCTCTAAGATAGACTTGCAATCGGGTTATTATCAACTTAAAATTCGACAAGAGGATATTTGTAATATTTCTTTTAGAATGAGATATAGGCATTAAGAATTTACAATACTATAATTTGGTTTAACAAATGCACCTGCAGCTTTTATAGATTTGATAATTGAGTGTTTAAGCCATTTCTAGACAAATTTATGATGGTATTTATTGATGATATTCTAGCCTATTTGAAGAGTAAGGAGAAATATGAGAAACACTTGAGGATAGCATTACAAACTTTGAGAGAACATAAGCTTTACACTAAATTGTCTAAATGTGACTTCTAGATGGAACAAGTCTATTTCCTTGGCCATATAGTGAGTAAGGAAGGAATTAAGGTGGATCCTAAGAAAGTAGAAATGGTAGCGAATTGCCCTGGAGCCACAATTATTACTGAGGTGAGGAGTTTCTTAGATATGGCAGGTTACTATTGCCATTTTATAAAGGATTTCTCGAGAATAATAGCATCGCTGATGAGACTTACAAGAAAGCAAGTTAAGTTTAAGTAGGATGAGACTTATGAGGAGAGTTTCTAAAAACTTAAAGATTGTTTAATCACAGTTCCTATATTAGTGTTACCTGATGGGAACAAAGGTTTCGCCATATACTATGATTCTTCTAGATTTAGTTTAGGATGTATGTTAATGCAAAATGGAAAAGTTATTACTTATGTATCTAGGCAACTAAAGCGACATGAGATGAACTATCTCACGCATTATCTGGAAATGGTAGCAGTTGTCTTTACTTTAAAGATTTGGAGACACTATTTGTATGGGGAGAAATATGAGGCTTATACAGATCACAAAAGTCTTCAATATATCTTAAAGCAAAGAGATTGAAATTTAAGGCAAAGAAGATGGGTGGAACTATTAAAAGATTATGATTTCCAACTACTTTACCATCCTAGTAAAGCCAATGTCATAGTGGATGCATTAAGCAGGAAGTCAACGGGTAGTCTCTTGTATAACGCTGTGCAAAAGAGACCGATAGCAAAAGAGTTAACAAAGATGTTTAATGAAGGTTTACAATTGGAAGTAGATGAATCACAAATGCTGTTGGCTTACTTCCAAGTAAGGCCCAAACTCCTTGAAGAGATAGAGATGTCGCAAAATCAAGATCCCTAGTTAGTGAAAATCGTTAAGGATGTGGAGAAAGGATAAGCCCTAGAGTTTCAAATTAAAAAAAGGTATTTTGAAATGTGGAGATCAATTATGCATGCCTAATGTAAAGAAGTTAAGGGAAATAATTTTGAAAGAAGCACATCAAACCTTGTATAGCGTACATCTAGGTGCTACCAAAAATGTGCCATGATATAAAGAGTGCTTATTGGTGGCTTGGAATGAAGAAAGATGTGGTGAACTTTGTAGCTTCATTTCTCACTTGTTAGCAAATGAAATTTGAACACTAAAGACCCTCTGGATTACTTCAGGAGATAAGATTACCATAGTGGAAATAGGAATGGATCACCATGGATTTCATAGTGGGTTCACCTAAGACTGCAAAAGGGTATGACTCAATATGGGTCATAATGGATCGGCTAATGTAATTAGCACACTTCATCAAGGTAAAAACTACTTATTCGGTAGCCTAATATGCCCAGATATATGTCAATGAAATTGTAAGAATGCATGGGGTTCCACTTTCCATTATCTCAAATAGAGGGACTCAATTCACGTCAAGATTCTGGCAAAAATTGCAAAAAGCATTGGGAACACAACTTAACTTCAGCAGAGCCTTTCACCGATAAACGGATGGACAATCTGAAAGAACAATACAAATGTTAGAGGATATGCTTCGTACGTGGATTTTAGAGGAAGTTAGGATAGACACCTCCCAGTTATCGAGTTTGCATACAATAATAGCTACTATTCCTCTATAGGAATGGCACCATATGAGGCACTATATGGCATAAAATGCTGATCTTTGATTTGTTGGACTGAGGTGGGCGGAAAGTATCTTAAAGCTCTAGATATGATTAAAGAAGCCACTGAGAAAGTGAAGCTTATCCAAGAAAGACTAAAAACTACTTTTAGTCTCCAAAAGAGTTACACTGTAACAACCCACATCTACCCTAGGAGTTTTAGTTACAAATTATTTAAATTTAAGGTTATTGTGACAAAGTGTGTGACTATATGAAAATTCATGTGTGACGTGATTTATAAGTTTGGGGTATGTTAAATTAATTTTAAAATGCCTAATATGAATTATTATTGTGAAATGAATGGTTTAAATAAAATGCATTAGCATGAAATAATTTATTTTTCGTAAAATGAATTTTTATATAAAAAGGCGATTTTTAAGCATAAAATAATTTTATGAGTATTTTTAAAATATTTTTAAATAAATGTTTTGGGGGAAATTTTAATGAAAATAATAAGAAAATATTTTTATTTTAATTACCCATAATTAACCTCTAATTTAAATAAAAAGCCTAAATACCAAAAAGCTCACTACCCAAAAATCCTCCTAACTTAGCTCATTAAGGGTATTAGTAAAAATTGCCCAAAACCCTACATTTAAAACATCAATTTTCGGCCAGCACCATATTTTCAGCAGTCACCACTCTATTTTTTTTGTATTTTGATAGAAAATTCTCTCAAAACAATTCTCTCTACTGAAATTAAGAAAACACCTTTCAACTTTGCGATTTCTTGACCGTAATCATAAGTTTTTCTTCTTTTTCAATTCCTTATCTGATTTCTATGAATTAAATTATGAGAAAATTAATTGAAACTAGGTATTTAGTAATTTTTATAGATTTAATTTAGTTTGAGTGAGTTTTTGATAGAGAAAGTAATTTCTCCACTAAAAATACCAACCTTCCAACGCGATTTTGCCAAAGGTGAATCTTATAACTCAAAAATTGAAATTTTCAAACGTAAATTCATTGTGGGTGGGGGGGGGGGGTTCTCTATTGCAGATTTAGATTCTAAACTAAATTTTGACAAGTTTTGATGAAAAATATTGGATTAAATCATATTCTTACATATTACTGTAATAACTGAAAAGTTTCAGAAAATAAGAAAATTCAAGGTTTTTGCCTTAGAACTTGATGATTCTATGACTGCCATATAGTGGTGATTGATGCTTTAAACTGATATTCATTTTATTTGGATAAAAAATAATGATTTAAATCATGTGCTTATATATTACTGTAATAAACAAACAGCGCGAAAACTCATGATTTTCACCGTAAACCTTAAAACTTAGAATTTTCATGCATAATTTTGATTGATGGCTACTGATTCATGCACGTGGAAGTTATAAATTGATATTTGCTAGGATTAAATGAAAAATAATGATTTAAAATTACAGTTTATATATTACTATAAAGACCAAAAAATACCAAAAATAAGAAAGGTTCATGGTTTTGCATCCTAAAACCTAAAATTGGAATTTTCATGTATATGTCACACCTATTGTTGCTGATTCATATAGACTGATGTTTCAAAATGATTTTTATTGTGTTTACATGAAAAAATTTGGTTCAAACCATGTTTCTACATATTACTGTAATAGACGAAAAGTAAGAAAAATTCAATTTTTCTCTTAATAGGCTATTCGGCCTACCATGGGATTTTTATCCCAATGTCTCTAATTTTTATGTGATATATTTTCATAATTATTGATATGCATATACATATGATAAATAGTTAAATTGCATGTTGGTTGAAGGAATGACTCTAGACAAGTCTAGAGGCACTTTGGTATACTTAAGGTACATCTAAGGTATCTTAACCTTATGTTGTGATTAGAATGTGAATGTGATTGGGAAATATGGAAATAGATTTTATGATGATGAGATAATGAATTAATGATCTTGAATTGATGAAGAGATTGATTGAATAAATGGGTTATAAGAGTTAAGCATGACATTTGAAAGGTCATTTGTTAAGTTGACATGTATGGAAGTGTTAAGTGTACTAAGGTGATCGTTAAATTGAATTGATATTAAGATAATGATATTGTGTTGACCTTAGAAAGGTATGGACAAGAATTATGATGTGTTTTCATATGGGCCAATAAAGGCTAAGTGTGCAAGACTTTTAAGTCAACATGTATGTGCAACTCTAAGTGTACATGAATGTTATATGTGTATGGGATAGTTATGGGTTAGGATAGCATCATGATTAAATAAATACTAAGTATTAAATTAAATATTACGATAGAGCTTGGGGAGTCTTAGAAGTCTAAGAGCTACGTGAATTAAGAGCATAGAAACCATAAGGTGAGTAAACACTGTATTCATGCTACCAGTATGAGTAAACATTATGCTATTGTTACAAGTTCAAGCTATCACAATTATGTTATGAGAACTTTTGAGATTCTTGAAACCCAAGTTCACTTCCATTTCAAATTTGACTATGTGATTTCTTTGTTAAGCTTGGGTTGCCAAAGGACAATTAGTCCAAAGCCATTTGTGATTATCCAATGGTAAATATTTTTTTTTTTGGATTATTATCTTAACTTATATTATTTCTAGAACTACACTATCATTGTATCTTTTGTTTGAAAGTTTAACTACTATTGCTATTGGGATACTTGTTATTGTTGCCTTATGCTAAACTACTACTACATATTTAGATTTGAAACTGATTTTTGATATGTTTTGATTAAAAATATTGGATTAAATCATATTTTTACATATTATTGTAATAATTAAAAAGTTTCAGAAAATAAGGAAATTCAAGATTTTCGCCCTAGAACTTGAAAGTTAGAAAATTCTATGGTTTGATGAATCTATGGCTACCAAATTATGGTGATTGATGTTTTAAATTGATATTTATTTTGTTTAGATGAAAAATAATGATTTAAATTATGTGTTTATATATTACTATAATAAACGAAAAGCGAGGGAAGTGCGAAAACTAATGATTTTCACCCTAAACCTAAAAACTTAGAATTTTCATGCATAATTTTGATCGATGGCTGATGATTCATGCATGTGGAAGTTCTAACTGATATTTGGTATGATTGAATGAAAAATAATGGTTTAAAACACCGGTTTATATATTGCTGTAATAACTAAAAAATACCAAAAATAAGAAAGGTTCATGGTTTTGCATCCTAAAACCTAAAATTAGAATTTTCATGTATATGTCACACCAATTATTGCCGATTCATATAGATTAATGTCCTAAAATAATTTTTATTGTGTTTATATAAAAAATTTTGGTTCAAACCATGTTTCTACATATTACTATAATAGGCAAAAAGTAAGAAAAATTCAGTTTTTCTCTTAATAGGGTATTCGGCCTACCATGGGATTTTTATCCCAATGTTTATAATTTTTATGTGATATATTTTAATAATTATTGATATATATGTACATATGATAAATGGTTAAATTGCATGTTGGTTGAAGGAATGACTCTAGACAAGCCTAAAGGCACTTTGGTATACTTAAGGTATACCTAAGGTATCTTAACCTTATGTCATGATTAGAATGTGAATGTGATTGGGAAATATGGAAATAGATTTTATGATACTTGATAATGAATTAATGATCTTGAATTGATGAAGAGATTGATTGAAAGAATGGGTCATAAGAGTTAAGCATGACCATTGAAAGATCATTTGTTAAGTTGACATGTATGGAAGTGTTAAGTGTACTAAGGTAATCACTAAATTGAATTGATATTAAGATAATGATATTGTGTTGACCTTAGAAAGGTATGAAAATGAATTATGATGTGTTTTCATATGGGCCTATAAAGGCTAAGTGTGCAATACTTTTAAGTCGATATGTTATCTACAAATGATGAGTGCACTTATATGTGCAACTCTAAGTGTATATGAATGTTATATGTGCATGGGATAGTTATGGGTTAGGATAGCATCATCATTAAATAAATACTAAGTATTGAATTAAATATTATGATAGACCTTGAGGAGTCTTAGAAGTCCAAAGGCTACGTGAATTAGGAGCAAAAGAACCACAAGGTGAGTAAACATTGTATTCATGCTACTAGTATGAGTAAACATTATGTTATTGTTATAAGTTCAAGCTATCATGATTATGTTATGAGAACCTTTAAGATTCTTGAAACCCAAGTTCACTTCCATTTCAAATTTGACTGTGTGATTTCTTTGTTAAGCTTGGGTTGCCAAAGGACAATTGGTCCAAAGCCATATGTGATTGTCTAATTATAAATATTTTTTTTTGTGTTTATTACCTTAACTTATATTCTTTCTGGAACTACACTATCATTGTATCTGTTGTTCAAAAGTTAAACTACTATTGCTATTGGGATACTTGTTATTGTTGCTTTATGTTAAACTACTACTGCATATTTAGATTATAAACTAATTTTTTATATGTTTTGATGAAAAATATTGGATTAAATCATATTCTTAGATATTATTGTAATAACTGAAAAGTTTCAGAAAATATGAAAATTCAAGGTTTTCGCCCTAGAACTTGAAAGTTGGAAAATTCTTTGGTTTGATTATTCTATGGATGCCAAATTGTGATGATTGATGTTTGAAACTAATATTTGTTTTGTTTAGATCAAAAATAATAATTTACATCTTGTGTTTATATATTATTGTAATAAACGAAAAGCGAGGAAAGCGTGAAAACTCATAATTTTCATCGTAAACCTTAAAACTTGGAATTTTCATGCATTATTTTGATCGATGGCTGACAATTCATACAAGTGGAAGTTTTAAACTAATATTTGCTATTATTGAATGAAAAAAAAATGGTTTAAAACACCAGTTTATATATTACTATAATGACTGAAAAATTCTAAAATCAAGAGAGGTTCATGGTTTTGCATCCTAAAACCTAAAATTGGAATTTTCATGCATATGTCACAACTATTGTTGCCGATTCACATAGATTGATGTTGTAAAATGATTTTTGTTGTGTCTACAAGAAAAATCTTGGTTCAAACCATGTTTCTACATATTACTGTAATAGATAAAAAGTGAGAAAAGAAAAATTCAGTTTTTCTCTTAATAAGGTATTTGGCCTACCATGGAATTTTTATCTCAATTTCTATAATTTTTATATTATGTATTTTAATAATTATTGATATGTATGTACATATGATAAATGGTTAAATTGCATGTTGGTTGAAGGAATGACTCTAGACAAGCCTAGAGGCACTTTGGTATACTTAAAGTATACCCAAGGTATCTTAACCTTATGTTGTGATTAGAATGTGAATGTGATTGGAAAATATGGAAATAGATTTTATGATGACTTGATAATGAATTAATGATCTTGAATTGACGAAGAGATTGATTGCGTGAATGGGTCATTAGTGTTAAGAATGACTTTTGAAAGGTCATTTGTTAAGTTAACAGGTATGGAAGTGTTAAGTGTACTAAGATAATCGTTAAAGTGAATTGATATTAAGATAATGATATTGTGTTAACCTTAGAAAGGTATAAACATGAATTATGATGTGTTTTCATATAGGCCTATAAAGGCTAAGTGTGTAAGACTTTTAAGTCAACATGTTATGTGCAAATGATGAGTGCACTTATATGTACAACTCTAAATGTATATGAATGTTATATGTGCGTGGGGTATTTATGGGTTAGGATAGCGTCATGATTAACTAAATACTAAGTATTGAATTAAATATTATGATAGAGCTTGTGAAGTCTTAGAAGTCTAAGGGCTACGTGATTTAGGAGCGAAAGAATCACAAGGTGAGTAAACACTGTATTCATGCTACCAGTATGAGTAAACATTATGCTATTATTACAAGTTCAAGCTATTATAATTATGTTACGGCAACCTTCGAGATTCTTGAAACCCAAGTTCACTTCCATTTCAAATTCGACTGTGTGATTTCTTTGTTATGCTTGGGTTGCCAAAGGACAATTGGTCCAAAGCCATTTGTGATTATCCCATGATAAATATTTTTTTTTTATTATTACCTTAACTTATATTCTTTCTGGAACTATACTATCATTATATCTTTTGTTCGAAAGTTAAACTACTATTGCTATTGGGATACTTGTTATTGTTGCTTTAAATTGTTGCCTTATGTTAAACTACTACTAAATGTTTAGATTCTAAATTGATTTTTGATATATTTTGATAAAAAATATTGGATTAAATCATATTCTTACATATTACTATAATAACTAAAAATTTTCAGAAAATAAGGAAATTCAAGTTTTTCGCCCTAGAACTTGAAAGTTGGAAAATTCTGTAGTTTGATGATTCTATGACTGCCAAATTATGGTGATTGATATTTTAAACTGATATTTGTTTTGTTTGGATGAAAAATAATGATTTAAATCACGTGTTTATATATTACTATAATAAACGAAAAGCGCAAAAAGCACAAAAACTAATGATTTTCACCCTAAACCTTAAAACTTGGAATTTTCGTGCATAATTTTGACTGATGGCTGATGATTCATGCAAGTGGAAGTTCTAAACTGATATTTGCTATTATTAATGAAAAATAATGGTTGAAAACACCTGTTTATATATTACTGTAATGACCAAAAAATACCAAAAATAAGAAAGGTTCATCATTTTGCATCCTAAAACCTAAAATTGGAATTTTCATGTATATGTCTCACCTATTGTTGCTGATTCACATAGATTGATGTTCTAAAATGATTTTTGTTGTGTTTACATGAAAAATCTTGGTTCAAACAATATTTCTACATATTACTGTTATAGACGAAAAGTAAGAAAAGTAAGAAAAATTCAGTTTTTCTCTTAATAGGGTATTCAACCTACCATAGGATTTTTATGCTTCTAGTATGAGTAAACATTATGCTATTGTTACAAGTTCAAGCTGTCATGGTTATGTTGTAGGAACCTTTGAGATTCTTGAAACCCAAGTTCACTTCCATTTCAAATTCAACTATGTGATTTCTTTATTATGCTTGGGTTGCCAAAGGACAATTGGTCCAAAGCCATTTGTGATTATCCAATGATAAATATTTTTTTTTTGTGATTATTATCTTAACTTATATTCTTTTTGGAACTGCACTATCATTGTATGTTTTGCTCAAAAGTTAAACTACTATTGCTATTGGGATACCTATTATTGTTGCCTTATGTGATATAGTTATTTGGGATTACCATTAGCTTTAGCTATGATATCTTTAACCCTTTATGTAGAAATCCTCATGCTGATGTGGGTAATCATCAGAACCTGTGCACATGGTCTTAACCCAATAGATAGGGGTTGTGTATCCACCTCAACTAGAAGGGGCAATTCTAATCGTGGAGCCTAATCAGTTTCACGACTTTATAAGTATTGGGTTGGGAGTTGGAATTTGGTATGAGGCCACCTCTCTCTCGAGTGAATGAGCTAGTATAGTCATTTACTTTTATTGGGTAATAAGTGTTATAAGTGTGATTTTTGCAAACATGTTAAAGTGAAAATCTTGTTAAGTTAACAACTATGAAACCATGATTTATAAATCATAAACTATGTATTATATGCAATGGGCTTTCCTTAAAAATGGGATATATGTTATCGTTTATGCTATATTGTTTACTCATGGAGATCATCTATCTCACCCAGTTTTCTTATGTGGTTCTAGGTAAGCAATATAAGGAGGCAAGGTGATGGCTCAAGTATTCTACTTTGCTTAGGGATTCCTTATCAAAGTCATTAATAATACCATGCTATGAAGGGTTGTCATTAGACACTCCGGAGTTTATTTTGGGATATTAATTATTGATGATTTGTCTTAAAACTTTAAATGTTATTTTTCTTATAAGATGCTTCCCAAGTGTTTTACTAAACTATTCTTCCGCATGTTGAGGTTTCTTATATTATTGGATATTTAAGTTAATGCATTGGGTTTGGTATGATCCTAGGCATGAATTGTATATGTATAAGTGGGTTCTACGGGCATGGGTGACCTTATGTCTCTCTATGTTCTAGGACCATCATATCTCTAAAGTTGGGATGTGACATACACCGATCCAAAAAGGAAGGATATCCTCTTCCTGGTAGGTGACCATGTCTTTTTGAAAGTCTCCCCCATTAAAGGAGTGATGAGATTTGGTAAAAAGGAAAAATTATCTCTATGCTTCATTGGACCTTTTAAGATTCTTAATAATGTCGGAGAAGTTTCGTATCACTTAGCATTACTTTCGGCATTGGAACATATGCGTCTAGTTTTTCATATGTCAATGTTAAGGAAATATATTCCTGATCCTTCGTACGTACTGTAACCACAATTGATCGAGATCGACAAAGACCTCTCTTGTAAAGAGGTTCGATCACTATACTTGTTCGACAAGTGAAGAACTTTTGAAACAAGGAGATATTAATGGTCAAAGTTCAATAGCATAACCATAATGTGGAAGAATGTACAAAGGAAAATGAAGATGACACGTTTCAAAAGTCCATAATTATTTAATCAGTAAAAGGTAAGCTCTTTTAAAAATTTGATGATGAAGTTTTTTTTAAAGGAGGGTAGAATATAATACCCAAGGACTTTATAGCTAATTCTAGTTATTAACTATACTAAAGGATTAGATTTTTGAATGTTAGTATAGTATAGAAATGATAAGGAATTGGGTAGGAATCATATGACTTTTTATCTTATATTTGCTTAGTTTATTACATAATTAGGACTAATTGTGTTATAATGAATTAAATAGAATTCATATGATAACTAACGATATATATAAAGAAGTTAGAGAACTCAAATTTGAAAGTCAAAGTAAAAATAAAGAAAGAAAGTTAAAAGAAAATTTCTAAGTCTATTAATGGGCTTATGGGCTTAATAATGGGCCTTGGAACATCAAAGGGCCCAAACCCAATAAGGAATGGCAGGCCCATGGTCCCAAAAGTGAGTGAACATAAAAAATTTATGAGCTAGAATAGTTAGCCCAAGACAAATAGAAATTTGATGTTGTAGAGATAGCCACAAAAATTGACCTAATTCAAATCCTAAAGTAAATTGAAATCATATCTTCCCTATTTACAAGTCTATGTTCATTTTGAGCATTCCAACACCATATGATGAATATCACAAATTTAGATGACATCTCGGCCATCCAAATAAAGTAGATCATAGCCATTCATTTAGATCAAATCTTAGCCATTGGATTAAACTTGATCAAATCCTCACCATCCATCCATATACATACATACATACATACATATATATATATATATATATATATATATATATATATGTATATATATATATATATATATATATATATATATATATATATATATATATATATATATATATGTTAATTCATTTTATGTGCACCATTTACAATATATATATATATATGTACACACACACAGTGTGTGTGCGTGTGTGTGTGTGTATGTATATATGTGTGTGTGTGTCTGTGCGTGTATGTGTGTGTGTATACACACACACACACACACACACACACACATATATATATGTGTGTGTGTGTGTGTGTGTGTGTGTATGTTAATTCATTTTATGTGCACCATTTACAATTCTCTACACCAAAAAGCTCCATACAAACCAAAAGAAATTCTCTCTATACCAATGCAACAAGAACTTACCAAACTAAAATCTCCAAAGGTAAGAAATTATGTTCCTCTTTTCTTTTATATATTCTAAGTATAATTTTTGTATTTATGTTGTATAATTTTCTCCTACACTACATATGCAAAATTCCACCATATAAGATGTGTGTACATAATGTAGTTTTGATGTTTTTAGTTGAAATAAAGAAATTTGATTAGAAAATTTAAGGGTTTATATGAAGATAGATAAAGGAAGCATGAAAAATATCTAAGTATCACTAAGGGGAAAAATTCAGCCAAGATAGGAAGTGAGTAAGGAAGTGTTCTAAATTCTAATTGAAAACATTTATAGTTATTTTAGATGAAGAAAAATGATTTGAAAGAGTTAGGAAGAATTTTGGAAACTTTATTAAGAACTTAGAAATCCTAGTGACATAAACTTAGTTAAAAGGGGAACTTGTGTTCTAGTGCTAGATATTGATAATTGAATGATCATATATATTTTGTATTATGTTAGTTTCACATTTCTATAGTTAATTTGAAGATTTAATGAGAAATTATTAGCTTTCCCCAAATTTGAAATAAGTGGGACAAAATAGGGTTCTTATGAATAAGAGTGAATTAATTCAAAATAATTAACAGGAATTGATTGCCTAGCTGTTAATTTGATGAATTTATGGTTAATTTGAGATTTGAAAAGGAAATTGATAGTTTTCCTCAAATTCTAGGGTTTATAGATCAATTTGGGAATTTTGATATTTAAAGTTGAATTTATGACATTAAATAAGGAATTTAGCTTGGAAATGACTAGAAATGAGAATAAGTATAAGTATAAATATGAAACTATTGATACACCCTATTATAAGTTGAAATAATAAAATAAGTATAAGATAGATGAGTTATAATTGGTAACATCATTACTTACTAATTGATATGTAATTAAAATGATATGGGTGTAGAACATCAAGACAAGGGCAAGGAAATTGCTCAAGATCATGAATGACACTAAATTAACCAAGAGTGAACATTAATAAGAACAAAAGAGTTCAAGTGAGTACTTAATAATATGATGTAAACATCCCTTATTGCTTGCAACCGTTGCTTGAATTACCATCCTTTGATATATACCTTGAAGTGATATTGAACATGTGGTTGCCCATTGATTGTTGAGCCCTTGGAAATCCATATCTTTCTTATATGATATTTGCCCATGATGAGTCTCCAATATTGGTTCTATGTTGTGCTTAATGATAAGAATGATTGATATGCAAAACTACTTTCCATTGAATTCCTACCATGGACTTTGTATATGTCTTTCATTGATACCCAAAATTAAGTAGAAATCCTCTCTAGTGTGAGGAAATACATCAAACCTTGTGCACTTGGTATAATCCCGTGGGTAGGGTGAGAGTACCCAACCTTTGTTAGCGGGGAACACCTAACTGTAAGGCCCGATCAGTCTTACATAGTGTTATGCATACGGTTGAACAAGTCTTAGGCCCCTACTCTTTGATATTCATGTATGGGAAGATTTTTGCTTCCAAGACATTATTATTTCTGCTAAAACATATTCTAGAATTCAAATGACCAATTTTGATTAACATCACTCCATTGTTATCTTGAACCTATCTAAGTGATAGCATCTTATATTGCCTTCATATTATGTTATATTATTATGTACTCACTGAGCTTGTCTCATTCCATAGTTGTTTAAAAATTTTTAGGTTGGAGTGACTTATTAGTAAGGTTATTTTTGAGCTATGCTTCTCTGTTTGGGACTTGCTCTGCTAAGTTGTTATATTTTGAGTTTTGCTTGTGTTACTTTGAAGATAATCAATCTAGAGCTCTAGGTATTTGAAGGCTTAGTATTAAAATATATTGTGTTGAAGAGTGTTGCAAACAAATGATAGTAGTTTTATATGTACATATTTATGGTAGAAAATAAGAATGTATGGATAGTATTTATTAATACTGAAGAATGATGTGCTAATCAATGGTTATGAAAATGGTATTAAAGTGCATTGGCTATAAATGAAGATATAAAGTAATAATGAAAATTGTAAAGAATGAATGGGGTTTTGATCTTAGGATAGGGTATAAAATGGAATATGCTAAATGATAACAAGTTCAATAGGGCTCTAGGGGTTTAGGTGACCTTATATCTTCCTAAGCTCTAGGACTATCATAGCCTAAAAATTAGGTCATGACACCCACAAACCCAAATCAAATTAATCAATCGAATTAACCTATAAACCCCTCCATTTAATTATAGAACGAACTACATGGGTTTTGATCCCCATTCAACAGGGTACGTAGGCAAGTTTGGAATTTAAATCTAAACTGCAAATCCAAATCCTAATCAATCACCTTTTCCTTTTTATTTTCCAATTAATTAGTATATTCAGTTCATTTAATTGTTTTGAAGTCAATAAGCGATTTTAAGATTCCCTTGAAATCCATAAGGACTAAAGGGAACACTCGCCTTGGCTTATAGATGTTTACTTCTTGAATTTCCGCATGTATTTTATAACTATGCCATGCCTATGCATTTCAATTATTATCTTATAATCACAATTTATGAAACCAATTTTTAAGTTAAATTAAGCTTAAGAGCCAAATTTAGATTATTTAACTAAAAACCTAGTCTCCGAGCTCAACTTGGTTCGAATACTAGTGATTTTTATCTTTGGGTAAATTAATTACAAAATTAATGAACTGGAGTCACAAATTAGATTTTTCCTTAATTTTTCCATTTAAAATTAAATTAGGGTGGTGACTCCCAAAATCATTTTTTAAATCACAAATCAATTTTCCGAATGATAGCCGTTTTAATCGTGAGCACTGAAACTCGTTCCATGAACTCCTTAAAAATTGCTTTGCTTTTCCTTAAGGCCAAATTTTCCCTAGGTGAGGAGGGGCATTTGGGCTAAGTCTCACACAATGATGTCAATTTGCTCTTCGTCAAAGGGGCTATTTACCTTTTGTGTCGCTTTTGACCTCCACCTTATAAGGAATACTGTGAATTCTCTTTGTTATTATTTAATAGTCTTTGTATCTCGATAAGTGACATCTACCTCAATATTGTAGTGGTATTATTTCACAAAGGCATTGCATATATCATCCCAAGTCTTCCTGTGGTTCAAATCGAGATCCAGGAGTCACTTCATAGCAGTTTCAATCAAAGATTATTGGAATAACTGAGCAAGGCACTCATCATCCACTCTAAAGGATCTCATGGTGCCCACATACATCTTGAGGTGAGTTTTTAGGCAAGTGGTGTCATCAAATTTGTTTATGATGTGCTTCATACTTCTTTTTGTTATTGATAGTCCACCTCTATGACCTTAAATTTCTCCATCAGTCTCTTGGCTTAAGGAAAACTAGAGAAATCAGCATTTTGAAAAGGATTCATAATGGGAGTGGGGGTGAGAATTAAGGGCATTAGTGAAGTTGATGGACTAAGCATTAAGGGCATTATTGAAAGAGTTAGCTTGAGTCTTAATGGCAGTGCTGAGTGTGGTTTAAAAGGTCTCCTTTTACTTCTTGGGGATATTAATGAAGAAAGCGCTCGTGGCATCTTAGTCGAAAGGGTTATAAGTGTTGGCCAAAACACTTGTACAATGTTGGATTCTTCCACACTTTTCCCTTGATAGAGAACTAAAAGGAATTGCCATTGCTCTTTTATTTTTACCATTTGCTTTCCTTTGTGCTTCAACCTATTCCTTCCTAGGAATTTCTTATTCAACATCATCCACCACCTTTGTTGGAGGTTTCCATTCTTCAAGAATTCTATCCTATACATCTGTAAGATCACTTTCAAAATACACCTCCATCTTATACTTCCAATATGCATAATCAATATTGTCAAAGTATAGCTCGAGATGATGCAACCCTTTATTAGCCATTTTGATCTTTTACTCGCGCAATTAAGCTTATAGAATGAGATCAAAGCTTTGATACCATTTGTTTGCTAGGAAATTAAAATTTTAATAGAAAGATATAGGGAAAGAAAGATAAACACAAGCAATTTAGGTGTTAAAAAATCCTACATCTACTTCCCAATCTCAATTGGGTATTTCACTATAGTTATACACTTACAATAGAGTTTTGAAACTCATTCCCATTTTACAAGGTGTTTTAATGGCTAAAACTAAACTGCATAAAAAAGACAGTCAGAATCACCAAAAAGTACAAGTCAAAATGCAAGTCAAAGTATGGAAACATACTGTAATGACCCAAACTTGAGGGTACATGACCGACAATAGGACAATGGTGATGCACATAGATACCAGTGCCTATAGTAAGCCTAACTACTTGCTAAAAGACAAAACTATCAAATGATAGTTATAACTATCATAAAACCAGGATTATAGGTTTGCATGTTAAGTAGAACTTGTATAAACATCATATCAAATCAATGCGATTGAAGGCAACCATCACAATTACATCATCATTAATATTCTCCTTAGGTTTAAGCTTAACAAAAATCCTCAACTAGCTCAAGAGATATTGAACAACTAACTAATAACATATAATTACAAATACAAGACAATAACATTGCGGAGTACTAAAGATTATATAATACAAAATAAAATAAAATTGATTACATGGCTTAAATATAATTTACACAGCACTGCCAAAGATGAAAGGTAGCATAACTTAATTTTAAAATATCCTCACGAGCTCATTCCACAACCTAGGAAAAATAATTTGAATAGGAATGAGCATTTGACTCAATGAGCTATATACTACTAATATAACTTACCATTCGAAAGTTGAAATAATAATGCATATGTCAACCAGACAAACAATTCACATAATTAACCAAGGATGAGAATCAATCTATAAGAATCATGCTAAAACTTAATATGGGGAGCCAATCTCCCATGCTTGGCTCTTTTAATCCAAAACTGTCTCTTAAATCCAGTAAGGCAGGGAGCCATCACTGGTCTATACCACACACTTCTAACCTGACTGGCAGCAACTCTAGGTGATAAGTAAGCCGAGCCGTCATACACTATGTTTATATGTTTTAATTTATAAATTGAGATTTTAGTGTTTGTCAAGTTGGAGACCTAAGGGAGATCATTGAGTTATGGTTAGTTGAGAGGAATTCTAAATATTATTTAAAAGTGCATGTTTCTTTGTTTTAATTGGGGATAAGTCCTAGTTATAGAGGAGGTTCTGCCAAATCTTTGATAGAACCTGTAGAGTGATTTGAGTATATTATAGTTAGGTGGTTAGTTTTCTAATAATCTTTCAGTTACACAGTTCTAGTGTCTCAATCATCTTTCCAACTATCAGATGTTGGGCTATGGGGAGAGCTAATTGGGTTTCATCAAATCTCTGAGTTATATAGTTTAATATAACTTTCTATTTTATTATTTATTTAATGTTACACTTGTATAAATGCATTGTTTGTTTATCTATTGTACATATTTCTATGCATTATGAACATAAGTTAAGTATTCTGGCATATGTACGTGATTGTTTTGTTATATTTGCACTGCATATTACTTGTGGTTACTTGATGGGATTGGGATGATATAGGGACCACTTAGGGATATGAATTTGGTCATGATGATGAGATTGAAGATGAGTTATGAATGGTGTATGATGGCTGGGCTTGCTCGTCACAAGGGCAATTGCTAGTTGGGTCAGGGCTGCATCGTATAAATTAGTGATTGGGTCAATAGATTAAGGATTGGCATGATTCCTATAGACTAATCTCCATCCTTGTATGATTATGTATGTTGTTTGTCTAGTTGACAAGTGCATCAGTATTCTTGATTTTGAATGGTAAGTTATATTAACACTATATAGCTCAATGAGTCGAATGCTCATTCCTGTTTAATATATTTTTCCCCAGGTTACAGGACAAGCTTGTGGGGATATTTTATCGTGTATTCCTGCCTTTCATCCTTCAGTAGTGAAGTTTATATTATAATTCAGTTATGTAATTAATTTATATTAATATGTATATTAAATCTTTAGCACTCTACATTATTCTTTTTCTTTGTGTATGTAATTCTATATTATTTGTCAGTGATTTATTATCTCTTAGGGTATTTAGTTAGGCTATTTGATGTGATGTTTGGTTGGTTTTGCTTAACATATGGACCCATAGCTCTGTTCTGTGATAGTTATAGCTGTCACTTGTTAGTTTTGTCATTTTGTGAGTTAATAGGCTTACTATGGCCACTGGTAGTCATGTGTATCACCTATATCCTAGTGGCGATCATGTGCCCTTGGGTTCAAGTCATGAAAAAAGGGTTGTACATTTGATTTATAGTGTATTTTTTCTATGGAGGCCTTGTAAGGTGATGAATTTCCATTTTACAATATGTTTTGAATTATTATTATTATTATTATTATTATTATTATTATTATTATTATTATTATTATTATTATTATTATTATTATTATTATTATTTATTTTATGTATGGATTTATCTTACATAAATATGCATGTTATGATTAGATATAATATTATAGATTAATTCTATACAATAATAGGATTAGTTCTAAATTAGTGGAATTTTAGGGATAAGTTTTCTTTGATGAAAATAATTGGATTTAATATTTTTCTTACTTAATGGAAGATGATTATGAGCTTAGTAAATTTTTTATTTCATTAAATGAGAAAAATATTAAAATTAATTACTTTCTTGAATAATATGTGCCTAAAGTCCAAATAACCTTGTTTAAAAATGTAGAATAGCCTCCGAAACTATGATTGCTGATCTTAACAAAGGAGAAAAACTTGATGGTAAAAATTATGACATGTGGCGAAGGAAGATTCAATTTCTTTTGAATAAGCAAGAAGTGCTTGGGACCTTGGAAACATCTATGGTGCCACCTGATGAGGGTAATACAGCCTAACACTGCTGTGATAAGGAACCTTAATTGGATCAAGAAAGATCATTATGCATACTTGATTTTGTTGATTAGCATGCAAAATGACCTTATTAGGGAATTTGAGAATTTGCCTACTACCAAGTCTATGTGGTACCAATATAAGATCAAGTTTTGTTAGACTTCTGCTACAAGGTTGCGTGCCTTGAATATGAAATTCTAGAAGTACACTAAGAGACCTTACCATACAATGGCTAAACATCTTCATTTTATGAGCAGCATGATAAGGGATTTAAAGTCTGCTGGAGTGGAGGTTGATGAAGAACAATAGGTGGTGACTATAATTCATTCCTTACTGGACCTTAAGAGGGCCTAAATGAAATAGCTGATGACTTAGAGTTAGAACGTTAATACTTCTAATGACATTTTCTGACATTTGGAGCTAAAAGCTAAGTGCATTAAAGCTAGCTACCCTAAGACCTTTGTGGCCTAAGGGCTTAATAAGCTTGTGAATAAGCCAAAAGGAAAAAGAAAGCAAGGTGGGAAAGGAAAGCAAGGAAAGAATACTAGGCCTTAATAGGATAAGATTCTCAAACCCCAAAAGCACAGGTGTCCTATTAAGATAGATGTAGCTAAAATAAAGTGCTACAATTATGGACAAAAAAGTCATCTAGCTCCTGACTTCCTCGAGCCTTATAAGGTAACTATAAAACTTATCTATGTGAATGTTTGTGCTCATGAATTAGTAAGTGACTCTTTACTTGATTAGATTTTAGATTTGGGGGCAAACAAACATATAGTCTGAGATAAGAATGGGTTCTTAGATTTTCATTGAATTCTAGTGGGAACTTAATATATTAACTTGGGCAATTATGGTAGAGAATAGATTTTAAGCATTGGTGCCTATCAACTCATATTGGAAAATTACAAAACATTGCTTCTTCATGATATACTATATGATCCATGATTTTGTATACTCTATGCTTGCTCTTTTGTTATTAGGATTCTCTTTTTATTTTGGGAGAAATGTCACGAATATTTATTTTGACAATAATTTGTTTTTCCAAGGACAATTAGTTAATGGTTTTCTTAAGCTTGATGTGGATTGCTATTTAATAAATTCCTCTTCCAATTTTGTTACTTTCCCTAATAATCATAATGAATGTAAATTATGGCATGCTAAACTAGGTCATATAAGCTAGGAAAGAATGACAAGGTTAGCAAAAGTAGGCCCATTAGGGCTTCTTAGTAAAGTAAGTCTCCCTATGTATGAGTCTTGCTTAATGGGAAAGGCATCTAGAAAGCCTTTTAATAAGGCACTTAGGGCCTCTTATCCATTAGAGCTAGTCCACTTTGACATTTGTGGACCTATGAATGTTAAGGCACATCATGGTGCTATTTACTTTATTACCTTCATAGATGATTATTTACATTTTGGGTATGCATACCTCCTATCTCATCGACATGAAGCATTAGATTACTTCAAATGCTTTATATAGAAGTTGAGAATTAAAAGGAGAGACATTTATAATCTCTTTGAACAAATAAGGAATGCAAATATCTATTTGATTTGTTCAGAACCTTTGCAAGGCAAAGGAATAAGTAGGCAAATAATTATTCTTGGAGCACCACAACAAAATAGTGTTGCAAAGCAAAGAAATAGAACTTTACTAGACATGGTTAAGTCAATGATGGCTTAGGTCAACCTTCCAATTAGTTTTTAAAGGGGTGCACTGCTTATAGTAGTTTATATACTTAACCATGTGCCTAATAAATCTATGCTAAATACTCCTTACGAACTTTCGAATGAAAGGAAACCAAAGTTGAATCATTTATGCCTATTGGGGCTCAACTGGGTATGTTCACTCCACCTCTTTTAAGTTTAGGAAGCTTGGCCCAAGGGCCAATAAGAAAATATTCATCAGGTATCTTGAACATTCTAAAGGATATGTGATGTTTGGTGAACATCATGATGGGGTATGATAGAAATTGAGTCCAAAGATGTGGAATTCTTAGAGAATGAATTCCCAAATATTAGTGAAGTTCACAAAGAATTATCATTGTATGAGTTATATGATGAAACTGCTCCTTATATGATGAAACTCCTCCTACCTTTGGCCAATGGGGGAATCACAACCTCTTCATATAATTGCCATAGATAATGGGAGCAATTTTTGAAAAATTGAATGCAGACACTTACCCTATCGATGTTTTGAGAATGAAGGGGATGCATTATTATACTCTCTCTCTTATATAGATGAGCATGATTCAAATGCTAAAGCATGTACATCACCTAATTATAAAGAATGGCTTACTACTATACAGGATGAGATGGAAATCTATTGCAAAGAATAAAGTATGGGTGTTAGTTGACCTTTCCCCTAGGTGTAAGACCATTGGGAACAAATGGGTCTTAAAAAAATAAGCACAAATAGGATGGTTCAATTGACAAATATAAGGCCAAACTTATAGTGAAAAGCTATGTTGAAAAGGAAGGTATAGACTACGAAGAGACATTTTCTCCTGTAGTGAGGATTGCCTTGATTTGCTTGATCCTAGATTTAGTAACTCATTTAGATTTAGAGCTACATCAGATGGATGTTAAGATAACATTCCTCAATGGAGGACTAGACGAGGAAATCTATATGGATCAACCTTTTGGTTTTATTGCTAAAGAAAAGAAGACAAAGTGTATCATTTTAAAAGATCCATTTATGGTCTCAAACAATCATCTAGGCAGTGATACTTAAGGTTCCATAAAGCTATCACTTCAATTTATTTGAACATGATAGATAAGACCACAACATGTGCGTCAAGAAGACAACTAATGGAATTTCGATATCACTATATGTGAATGACATACTTTTACCTAGGAATAACATGGAGATAATCAAAACCACTACACAGTGGTTGTTCTTAACTTTTGAGATGAAGGATATGGGTGAAGCTAGTTATGTATTAAGAATAAAAATAATAAGAAACTGTTTTAAGAAAATTCTTGGTTTATCCTAAGAGAATTATATAAACAAAGACTTAGAACGATTTCGCATGCATTATTCAAAACACTTAATACTCCTGTTGAGAAATTCCAAGTTCTTAGCCTTGATCAATGCCGTAAGACAGATGAGGAAAAAAAAAAAAAGAAAAGGGTTCCTTATGTTAGTGTAGTAGGGAGTTTGATGTATGCTATATTGTGTACATGCCTTGACATTTGCTATGCTGTCGGTTTAGTTAGCCAATATCAAAGTAATCTAAGTCTTATGTATTATGAAGTTGTTAAAAGGATTTTTCATTACCTTTGTGGTACAACAAATCTTATTCTCTGTTTTCATGGAGGAGATTTGAGATTAAAAGGTTTATGTGATGTTGATTGGGCCAATGATAGAGATGAGGCAAAAATTTATCTTTGTAAAAGGATCAATTCCCTAGTGCAGCAAAAAGCAAAGTTGCATTACCCTATCCACCATGGAAACTGAATAAATTATATGTTCAATAGCAGTACAGGAGGCCATATGGTTGAGAATGTTCTTGTGTCAACTTAATGTCACTATCCAAGCTGACAAAGTTATTGAGATTTATTCAGATAGCATGGCAGTATTAGATTATTCTAAGGACCCTAAGTAACATGGTCGAACTAAGCACATAGACATCCAATATCACTACATTCATGACATGGTCAAGCAAGGAGAGGTTACCCTGAAGCACATTTCCACCAATAGCATGGTGGCTGACCTATTGATAAAATCTATTACTTGAGATATATTTCAAACTCATGTTAGAGCATTAGGACTTCATAGATTTTGATGTGCTAGGGTTATTTGTTTGAACAATTTTTATTTTAATAAAGTAGAGTTCTTTTTTTTATTATTATGATTATGTACGTATTAATTGATATATAAGTTACATATATTTAATGTCACAAGGCTTTGATCAACTAACTCACATGAGTGATCGCCCTAACACCTTAGTGGTGGATAGTATGAGATTATAGTATTATAAATAACACTTATGTAGGTGCTTTATAATAAATAACACAAGTTTTACATCACCTCAGTAGGGACTGGGGTGAGACTTGACAAAGTTGAATATAGATTTTACCCACACATCCATATTAAGCCTAAGTAGAGCCAAATAAAAATATTTTTAGTAAACATTTGAAATATATATATTTAAGTAATATATAAGAGAGATTCGTGCGGTGTTTGAGAAAGTGATGTCCTATTGAGTGGGAGCTTTACCGTAACGTATACCATATGTGCTTAAGTCAACCTATTAAGGAGTGAATTAACACCCTCTTTGTCACTATGTGATCCTTAAAATTATATCTTACCCTTAGGACTTAAAGCTATATTATGAAATTTGATTTTAGAATAATTTTCTTAGTTATGTCATACAAGGTCATGATATTAATGCGATCATATGAGGTATGGCTATAAAATTATCTAAATGAAGATGAATTAATATAGTCTTTAAGGAAGACATTTTGATAAAACACCATGAGTTTATGATCCATAACTGGTGATTACCTTGCTTAATGTGCAAAGTAATCATAGATACATATATCAAGTTTATGTTAAGTACTACTTAGTGTTTTCTCAAGAGCGGTTGAAAGTATTAATCAAGTGTGATCAAATTGTCTAAGACATGGACGAAATAATTTACTATGTTAGTTGGGTGTTAAATTAATGTAGTAATTCTATTTATATAAGTTTCATAAGCTCGCACACTCTACTGTCTTTAATGATACATATATGTTTTACATTGAGAGCTAGAAATCTTATGTAGATGAGTGGGAGATGTGGAATAATGTCACAATGTAAAATAAATAAATAATTATTTATTAGTTATTTTAATTTATTTATTAAGGATAAATACAGTTTAAATGAGATTAAAAACTATTTATCCTACAAGGAATAGGTTTCTTAACCCTAATCTCCTATTAAGTTGTATATTCAAATTATAACTCTCCCAAAAAGAGTGAAAAAAAAAATTATAGTTTACAACTTTTTAACGTAATTTTTTTTTTAATTTTTTATGGTACAAAATTTTCTTTTTATCTTTTTTCTTTGTCATCCTTTCTTTTTAATGATATTATCATTTTTGAAGAACACATTCACTCTAAGCCCTCATGTCCACTCTAGTCCTCCCCTTCATCGCCCATCTCACTCACCCATTCACTCTCTGTCATAAACCCAAAGAGACATCTTTTATATATGAGCAGTCATTGTTGAACACAGAAAAGTTTTTCGAGGAAATGAAAAGGAGCGAAGCCGAGAATTTGAAATTAAGGGGAATAGGAAAGGAAATGAGAGAATAAAATGGGGTGAAAACACTTCAATGGCGAGGCATGACCTAGAAAAGTTCCTGGATCTTCGGTATTTGCAAATTTTGATTCTTTAAGAATTGTGTTGTAAGTGGGTATCGAATTTTTCTGTTTGATTTTTTTTAAATTTTTTATGTATTATATGAATGTTTTAGTTTTCCATCCAATTATTTTAAATAATTGTCTGTTGATCTTCAACTAGATGCAAGTGAATTAATAATACATTTATTTCTTTTTTTTTTTTTTTTTGAATTGGGTATTTATTTATTTATTTATGGTTTATGAACTAAAAGAATTTCATTTATTTTTACTATTTTGTGTAGTTAAATGATGCTAAATATATTAATGAGATTAGATGTGGTTATAAACTGGATTATGGTATTGTTAGATTTTTATTTTGAATTATTTTGTGTCAAGTCTTATATTTATGAAGATATCAATTTCTTCCATTTGTTTCTCTTCTGTTAAGATTTCCTTTTGTGTTGAATCCATCTATGAGCACTTTATATGCTGTAATAGTAGATTCTTTGGGATTAATTGATATTCTAGAGAAAGAGGCTTATAAAAATGCAGAAATATTGGAAAAATTTTGGATCCTGAAGATGGGATTTTAATTGATAGATAATACGGGGAATGAGATAGGTTTTTTAATAGATTTTCTAGTGGGTCTTGAAATGGCAGGAGCCATAGAGAAAGGAATTGATGGAATATCAAGCCATGAATCTTGAAACTTGATTATGAAACTACAATTGGTACCATAGCTATTGTCTTCCATGATGGCCTTCTTACATAATTTTTATTTTATGGATTTCCAGTTTTATTTAAATTTGAATTATTCATCTATCAGAAAATTTCCTTCATTTTTTTAATTAGCTTCATTAACTAATTAAGAGCTGTTACTTGTGTGGTGTAAAAAGATGGAGGGCGCTTGGATTTTGATGACATGGATTTCTTAGTGAGTATAAAGCTATAGTAGTAGTTGTTAAATTTTCTAAGAATCTCTTTTTTCCTTCAGACCATTAACAAAGCTTGTTGATTTATAGTGTGAATTTTTTTATTGTGAGATGGTTTAGGTTGATGAATCCTAAATGGGTTAGTATTTACCATAGACTCTTAGCAATAGAATCAACAAAACAATTATGCCTCTTTCTTTGTCACGTAACGCCACCTTGCTTAGGCATCCTAACAATATTTCTATAACTCTTTGAATATTTAAGCTAACTTTGCCTCTTATTTCTGACTAAACTAATATTTCCATAGTCTTTCAGCCAACAGACACTGATTTGTAGTATATATTATTTCTGAATTATAGATTACTTGAATTCAATTCAAGAGCACCTGTTATTGTACCTGTGAAGTTAAGAGTACTTTAATTCTGAATTTTAAACGTATTTGTCACAAGTTGCTTTTCCAATTAATATAGAAATGAATTTGGATAATTAAATTTTCAATGAGCCTTTTAATGTTCTCTGTGGATTTTGACAATTTCAGTGAGCTTTTTAACATACCTTGTGATTAAGGTTGGCCACCTAATTTTAGTTTTGCTTAATTCAGTTATCAGAATATTAAGATATGAGATTTTTAATGCACTTCTTCTCTAGTTTTTTTTTTTTTTAATTAAAATCAAAAGAACATGGTTGTAATATACAAATAATAGTTATACATTGTAAACATTGGATGCTAAAGGTCCATTAAATCACATTTTGCAATTTCTAGTTTTTCTTCTTTTCTCATTGTCATTCTTGCTATTGAGATTAACAATACCCTGCAGAAATTAAATATGGGTGGGATGAAGTCGATATGGACGAATTCAAGGATGAAGAAGGACAAAATTTCCTTGTGGAATAGTTGTGTTTCTTGGGAGAGTTATTTATTCATATTGATTGTCTTTGTTAGTATAAAATTTCCGCCTGCACCTTCCATATCAAACATTTTTGATGTGCTGTAATTTCCGAACCTGCATAAATTGCCTTCTTTGATTCCATAACATTGCTCTTGCTGCTTCGATTTTCTTAGAAGGGACCAAAATCAAAGAAGAAAAAGAAGGGAAAGAAGCAGAACCTGGTACATCAGCTGCTGAGGAGGCTTTTTTTTATATTTTTGCCAAATAGCTGCTGAGAAGGCTAAGGCTTGACTATCTTGGAAAGCGGCCAAGCCAATTTAAACCTTCTTGTTATGATCTAATGTAACTTCCCTAAAAATCAAAAACTAATGTAACTACTTCCACTTCATGTAGGAAGTTTCATTGGATAAAATGATGCATGTTTATCAAGCTATGTGAACACTTTTCTTTTACTTGTGTTCAATTCAAAATTTTATCTACATGACGGGAGAATTATTAATCGGATGCATTAATTTATAAGGCATCTTGCACTGACAAATGTAGAATCCATCTGAATTTAATACCGTGGATATAAGTATTTCTATTTTATGTTATTATATTTTACATTACTAGAAACATTTGTTATATGAAACGTATACTAAGTATATTTGAAATTTATATTTGTTATATACCAGTAGTATATAAATATATACAAAACATATATGGAAAATTACATGATACGGTATATGTTTAATATTTAGTATTTTCTACGAAATATATACCAAATATATACTAATTATATATATCAAAAAAAATATAACAAATTTTATACCAAATATTAAACATAAACCAAAAATAGATTATATATATATATATATATATATATATATATATATATATACACATATATATATTGAATTTCTACGCTACATGTAACACCTTAAATTTTAAATAAGACATTTATTAAAATCTTTGGGTATTCCATTTATTACTTTAAATAAAAATTCTAATTGGTAACAACTTTTAAGGAAATTTTTAAAGTATTAATGACTATGGTTATTTTATAAAGTATTAACTTATTTGTAAAATGCTACTATGTGTTTTATTAATAGTTAAATATTTAATTTTTATTTTAGTATTTATATGTCATTTACTAATAATTACCAAGATTTATTGACAAAGAAATATTCCTAAAATTTTAGACATTTAATTTATTATTATTAGTATTTTAATTATTATTAGATGTATTATTTATTTATAATCAAATTTAATTAATAGAAATTTAATCAAATTTTATAAAGTATCAACTTATTTGTAAAATGCAACTGATTGGTTCATTTGAACCAATTAGAGTAGCCCTGTCTAGATAGTGGGGGACAGTTGCTATATGAGAGAGAGGAGAGAGAAAATAGCAGAAAGAGGGAGAGGAGAGAGATAAAAGGTTTCTACTTGCTGGACCACTACCTTCTAGCAACCAGATGCCACACGCATGACACGAGGAGGAAGCCCTTCCTCTGATCTTTCCAACACCGCTAGATTCTACTGGACGATGCAACACACATCGCCTAAGTGGATTGCTGGTCAGGAGCTTCTAAGCTAATTTTTTGGTGACTTCCTGACCTCCTTTGTGGCCGATTTTGTACCACCAAAGTCCTTGTGATCCCATCTTTCATTTGACATATTATTTACAATTTTTTGACTACTTTTTGTTTTAGCCGAAATTCGGCAACCTACGAGCTGCCAAAGTAATTTCTCAGAGACCCTCGGGCAAGCAACAAAAACAACCAGCAAATCCAAATCCGTCATTCAAGGACAAGTATATCGATATTTGTTTTACTGAAAATCAACATCGACAACCATTTTTCGACGAACCTCTAGGAAAAGGCGATTGATTTTTCTGAATCATTTCTAATCATTATTTTGATTTTAGAACATCATAGTTTTATTCGATTAAGTAATAAAATAGATTAGTAATAATTTTAATAAAATATTATATAGTTAAATAGTTTAGATCTATAGGAATCCTTAGTACAGTGACCGATAATAACTAAATCAAAAATGTTATTGTAGGTCTATAAATAAGAAATTGTTGTACCTCATTCAGGTTGTGGTAATTGGTATTTTTTAGAGAACAATTAGCATAGAGAAGTGAGTTATGGAATATACCAATGTATGGTAACATTCCATAAAATGTTCATTGAGATTCTTATTGCTTCAATTAGTTTTGATAATTATTATTGCTTATTGATTATTATTAGAACTCTGTTGTTATTGTTGATCATTGTAATATTCAACTATTTCATAGCTCATTCTAGTAACTATTGATGCTAAAAGACTAGATTTTTGAATGTTAACATGGAATAGAAATGAAAGAGAATCGGTTAGGAACCTTATGACACTATTTAAAATGTTTGCCTAGCATGTGATTTTATTATGATTAATTATTTTCTAATGAATTGAATAGAGTTCATCTGGTAGCTAATGATGTGTATAAAGAAGTTAGAGTATATAAATTTGAAAATTATAGTGAAAGGAAAGAAAAGAATTTAAAAAGGAAAATTTCTAAGTATGTTAATGGGCTTATTAATAGGCCTTGTAATAACAAAGGCCCAAGCGCAATAGAAGGTGGCTGGCCCATTAGGCTCAAGAATTAATAAACATCAAAACTTGTGAGCTAAAAATATTTGGCTTAAGATAATAAAAATATGTTGTAGAGAGAGAGTCACAAAATTTGACCAAGCTAGCCTCCAAAAATTGACCAAGTCAAAATCCTAAACCAAGTTGAACTGTCATCTTCTCTACACATGAGTCTAGGTTCATTTTGAGCACTCCAACACCACATGTTGAACATTACCATTGTAGAGAGAATCCTAGCCATCCAACTTGATAAAATCTAAGCCATTCATTAAGATTAAATTATAACCATTGGATTTAACTTGATCAAATCCTCACTATCCAACCCATTATATATATAAGCAAAATTTATGTTATAAATAACATTTTGCCTATCTCTACACCAAAGTTTCATAATAAGAAAAGAGATTCTCTATACACCAATTGCAACAAGAACCTTAACATATCAAAGCTAACCAAGGTGAGAAATTATGTTCATCTTCTCTTTTCTATGTTCTAAGGTTGATTTTAGTATTTTGGTTGCATAAAATCTCTTCCACACAATAAGAAGAATTCAACCAACTTAGGGTGAGGATACATAAGATGTAGTTTTGGATGATTTTAGATGAAATATGGAGATTTGGCTAGAAAATTAAAGGATTAATGGGAAGATAGGAAAATAAAACATGAAAACACCTAACTATCACTAAAGAGAGAATTCGACCAACATTAGTGAATGATCAAGGAAGTGTTCTAAATTCTAATTGAATACATCTATGGATATTTTAGATGAAGAAAAATGATTTAAAAGTGTTGAAATGAATTTTGGAAACTTGATTCAAGATTTGGGAATCTTAGTGGTATAAACTTAGTTAAAAGAGGAACTTGGTATTCTAATACTAGATTGTGATAATTGAGTGATCATATATGGTATATGTTATGTTAATTTTATATTTCTACAACTAATTTGAAGATTTGATTAGGAATTGTGAGTTTTCCCCAAATTTGACCTAAGTGGGATAAGTTAGGGTTCATATGAATAATAGTGAATTAATTTAAAATTATTAGTGGAAATTGATTGCCTAGGTGTAATTTGATGAATCCATGGTTAATTTCAGGTGTGAAAGGGGAATTGATAGTTTTCCCCAAATTCTAGGGTTTATGGAACAATTTGAAAATTTTGAGAATTAGACTTGAAATCAAGAAATTGAATGAGGAATTTAGCTTAGAAATGATTAGAAATAAGAAAAAGTATAAGTATGTATATGACACTATTGATACATCTCTATTATAAGTTGAAGTAACAAAACAAGTATAAGGTATGATTAGTAACACCATTAGTTACTAATTGATATGTAATTGAAATGTTATTGGTGTAGAACTTCAAGGCAAGGGCAAGAAAATTGCTCAAGACTGTGAAGGACATTAAATTAATCAAAAATAAACAATCAATAGGAGCAAAAGAGTTAAGGTGAGTACTTAATAATATGATGTAATTATGTCCTTTTTGCTTGCAACCATTGCTTGAATTAACATCCCTTGACATGTATTTGAAATGACATTTTATATGTGGTTGCCTATTGATTGTTGAGCCCTTTAGAAATCCATACCTTCCTTATATGATATTTGACATGATGAGCCTTTTACCTTGGTCCTATATTGTGCTCAATGATGAGAATGATTAATATGCCAAACTATTTTTCATTGAATTCCTATTGTAGACCTTGGATACGTCTTTCATTGATACCTATGACTAAGCAGAAACCCTCTCTGATGTGAGGAAAGACATCAAACCTTGTGCACTTGGTATAAGCCCGCAAGTAGGGTGAGAGTACCTAAGTTCTATTGGGGGGAACGCTTAACTGCAAGGCCCGATCAGTCTAATGTAATGTGATGCATGTGAATGAGCAAGGCTTAGGCTGCCACTCTTTCATATTCGTGTGTGGGAAGTTTTCCACTTCCAAGACATTATTATTTCTGCTAAAATACATTCTAAAATTCAAAATGACCAATTTTGATTAACATCACCCCATTGCTACCTTGAATTGATCTAAGTGATGACCTCTTATATTGCCTTTATGTTATTCAGTATTAAGCTTGTCTCATTCCATAGTTGTTTAAAATTTTCCAGGTCAGAGTGATTTGCTAGCAAGGTAAATTCCGAGCTACGCTTCTCCCCTTGGGACTTGCTAAAAGTGCTATGTTTTGTGTTGTTTATGTCATCCTGTGGATAATCAATCTAGAGCTCCATGGTGTTAAAGGCTTAGTATTAAAATATGTTGCGTTGGAGAGTAATGTGAACAAATGATAGCATTCATTATGTATATATATACCTATGATAGTAAGTAAGAATATATGGATAGTATTTACTAACATTTATGAATGATGTTCTATTCATGGTCATGAAATAGCACTAAAGTATAATGGTTATAAATGAATGGTTAAAATAATAATGGAAAAGGATAAAGAATGAATGGCGTTTCGATCTTGGGATAGATTGTAAAAATGGGATATGCTAAATGATAATAAGATTAATGGTGTTCTACAGGTTTAGGTGACCTTATATCTCCCTAAGCTCTAGGACCATCACAGCCTAGAAGTTGGGTCGTGACAATCATTGAATCCCTTATTGCTTTATAAACCATGTTGATTGATAAATGACCAAATTTCGTTGATTTGATATAATTGATTATTGTTTCATTTTTTTTGAGGGACCACTTAGGTCTAGTTATTGTTATTGTTCTTACCAAGCCACTGACCATACATATGATAAAACACCTATACTAATAGGGTATAAAAAATTAAGCCATCTGTACTGGTGAACCAACTGATAGGGTCAAACATATCAGTATCCTACCTAGAGAGGGCAATGTACTCTACGTGTATGCTTGGCCAAACATATGTTAAGGGGAGAAGTTATTGCTCTTATTGATTGATATTGTTCTGTCTTAATTTAGAGCCATTCCTTCTAAGCACATATATATTATTATTTCTAACCAATTATATTGCGTATGATATATTCTTCATGTAGCCCCCAAGTATTAGTATATTTCATAGTTCACTGAGTTGAAGGCTCGCCCCTTTTCATTTTTTTTTTTCAGGTGGTAGTGTAGAGGAGGCTAGAAATGGAGAAGATTGAGCTTCTTGTTTTCCTTCCCTCTATAATAAGCCATCTTAACGCAAATATTTTAATCTCTTTATTGTGTTTTGTTATGTACTACTCTAGACACTCCATAGTATTTGAATGGATTTAGACAGCAGTTACTTCTGTTTAATTATGATTAAATAAAAATTATATTCTAAATGAAATATTTTGGACGAATAAGTGATAAAATATATGCATGATATTGAAACGTCATTTATTTGATACGAGGAATTATATTGATATATTTGGGTTCTACAGGTATATGGTAGTCTTAAATTTACCCTTGCCTTTGGACCATCACATCATCAGAATTGGGGTGTGACACTAAAAGAGGTACATATATTAAATTTTTGTATGAAATTAGTGAATTATAATTATATTTATGTTAATTTGAAATTTTTGTATGTATATTTTGCATGTATTTTATTATATGTTGTTTTATCTTTTAAGTATTTGTGTATTTTTTATGCATTTTTGTAATATAATTGTATTTCTGTGTATTTTATTGAAAATGGACAATTTGTAACCAAGTTAGTTAATATCCAAAATTATTGAAAAAGAATAATATAAGAATAAAAATGAAAATACAAATAAGCTAATAGTAATAATAGCATAAAAATATAAATTAAAAAATAAACTTAAAAGCAAGCATAATATGAAATTCTATCTAAACAAAAAACTAATTTAATTGATAGCTAAAATTAACAAGATAAAGAAAATGAGAGTAAAAATGAATTAAAAGTAATAATATAATAAAAATAAAAGTAAAAAAGAATCCTAAAAATCAAGCAAGCCATAAAATTGATGATAAAGAAAAAATTAAGTCAAATAGTATTCAAAATAATACAGAAAAAATGAAAATAAGAAAAAATGAAAGCAAAAATAAATTAAGAGTTGTAATGGAATAAAAATAAAAATTATAAAAGAACCTTAAAAGGCAAGTATGCCATAAAATCGCTTGCAATGAAAAAACTAAGTTATAAAATATCAAAAATTATAAAAAATAATAGTGAAAATAAAAGTGAAAATAAACAAAATAACCTGAATTTTTTTAAATATTTTATTTATATTTTTTGTATTTATATTTAAAATTTAAAATTTTTTAATAGTTATTATGAAATAGTATTTTATTATTATTATTATTATTATTATTATTATTATTGTTGTTGTTGTTGTTGTTGTTGTTATTGTTGATGTTGTTGTTGTTGTTATAAAAAAGATTTAAATTATTTTCCAGCCCTTCTGATTTAGTTGAAACAACCAATTAAATGGTTGATAATTGGCCTCAATGTTCAAATTAGGTGAAAGAGAGAGAGAGAAGTGAGTTATCATGTTGGAACCACTGATTTTGGTTGATAGTGAGTAGCACAACCACCTTTAGTCCTCTTCTTATAGCGAGCATGAAGACCCCATAGCTACCTATTTGGACAATGATAGAAGACTAAATAGAAGAGAGAGAGAGGATCGCTGATGCTGAAGCTTTTGAAGCATATTTTGGCTATTTTCAGTGATCGATGCAGATGAAATTGGTACTGTTCCTTCTTGTTTTAAGGAGAGCTTTATTTTGATACCTCTTTTGCTCCCTGAAATACACTAGGGAAAGAGAGATTGGAATCATGGTGATTGAAACTTTTAGCTATATTTCTTGACGATTGGTGGTGCTTAGTGGTGCACGAACACCACCACTAGATTCTTAGCAAGGAGACAAGCAAGCTAGTATCAATGTTAGCTTTCAAAGCATTTGTCCATGGCAATGCATGCTAGACAATAGCTGTTCCAATGGTAGCTCTAGTGATAGAAATTCAGCAGCCTCGATTTGATGCCCTGATGCATTTTACGATGTTAATTCAATTTGGATTCATGTTGATAATTCCAAAACTTTAGATTTCAATATTAATATTAATATTTTAATTTTATGCCTTGGGTTGAAATTTATATAATTCAAGTCTTATTTGTATTATTAGAATTAGATTGAATGATTTACGAATTAATATGGATTTTATTTTATTATTAGAGTTAAATTGGTCTATGTACAAATTATTAGGAAAATTTTATTAAATTATTAAGATTAAGTTTATATTTGGTATTATTGACGTATTTGAAATGAAATGATATAATATGTTAGAGTATATGCCCTAAAGCGGTGCATATTTTATGTAAATGTAGAACATTATCTCTAGATGGTAATAAAATATGTGTTTTTTTAAAATAAAATTGTTCTATTGTATTAAATATATATTTATAGTCCATAAGTATTTTGTAAGAGGATCTATTTTAAAATGTTTTGATTATGGATGAGAGATTGCTTTCAAATAAATGCATTGAAATGTTCTTAGTCATATGATTAGTGACTAGGCATCATTAATTTTGGAAGACCATCACCTCTGTTTATATTTTATAATCAGTATGTAATACTTATGATTATAGAGACAATGAGCATCGTGCTATTTGACAAATGTTGTTGATATAAACATGTGGATATTGATATAATGAATAGTTGAATTGTGTAATACCTAAGAATTTCACAGCTCATTCTAGTCACTAATGATGTTGTAGAAACCCACACCCACCCTAGGAGTTTTATGACAACTTACTTGAATTTAGAGCTATTATGATAAAATATATGCTTTTATGAAAATTCATGTGTTATGTTATTGATGATTATATGGCATGTTAGATTAGTTCTAATATGCATAACACAAATTATTATTGTGAAATAAGTGATTTATATGAAGTGCATAAGCATAAAATGATTTATTGCACATAAAGTAAATTTTCATCACAAAGCGATTTTTAAGCTTAAAATAGTTTTTATGAGCATTTTAAAAATATTTTTAAATAAATATTTCTAGGGGGATTTCAATGAAAATAATAAGAAAAATATTCAATTTTTAATTACTTATAATCAGCCCATAAATAAAGTTAAAAGGCCCAACTCACCAAAGCTCAACACACCAAAACACTACTAATCTAGCTCATTAATGGCAAACTTATAATTTTGCCAAAACCCTAAATATATAAACCTAAATTTCAGCCAGCCCTATTGTAGCAACCACCATTCTATTATCCATCAGATTTTTTATAGAAAAATTCTCTCAAAAATATTCTTTTAACCAAAATTCACAAGGTGCCTTCAAACCTTGCGATTTTGTGATTTTTTTCATAAGTTTTTCTCCTCTTCCAATCTACTATTTGATTTTTATGAAACTAACCATGAAAATATATTTGGATGGTATATTTACTATTTTTATTCTTGTTAAATTTGGCCTAGGTGTTTTGTTTGAAGGAAAAACTGATTTTCGACCGTAAACACAACTCTTTCTTTGCACATCCATGATTTTCACCCTAGAACCTAAAATTAGAATTTTCATGCATATACTCTACAAGGGAGTGCCAATTTGTCCAATAGTATGTTCTAAAATGATTTTTTTTATGTTTGTATGAAAAATATTGGTTTAAACCATATTTTTGCAAATTACTGTAATGAACAAAAAGTGCAAAAAGTAAGAAAGTTCATATTTTCCATGAAAGTATGCATTCGGCCTACATTGGGATTTTGATCCCAATGTCTACAATTTTTGTATGGTATATTTTAATAATTGTTGACATGTATGTATAAATGATAAATGATTTAATTGCATGTTGGTTGAAGGAATGACTCTAGACAAAGCTTAGAGACAATTCGACCTACCTAGGTTTTCTTAACCCTACTACTATGCTGTGATTAATATGTGTATATGATTAAGTGGCATGTGAATTAGATCTTATGATGTATTAATTATGGATTAATGACCCTAAGTTGACTATGAGGTTTATTGTACAATTTGGTCAAAAGAGATAAGCATGATACTTTTAAGGTTACATGTTAAGTTGATATATATGAAAAGTGTTAAGTGTACCAAGATGAATGTTAAATTGAATTGATGTTAAGATCATGATATATTGTGTTTGAATTTAGAAAAGTCATAGTATAAATTATGATGTGATTTCATTTCAGCCTATAAAGGCAAAGTATGCAAGACTTTAAAAGTTAACATGTTATGTGCAAGTGATGAGTGCACTTCTAAGTGCAACTCCAAGTATATGTGAACGTTATGTGTGCATGGGGTAGTTATGGGATACAATAGCATGATGTTAAGCAAATGATAAGTATTTAATTATAATGTTATGTTAGAGCTTGAGGAATATTATAAGTTTAAAGGCTTCAGCAATTAGGAGCTAAGGAACCACAAGGTGAGTAAATATTATATTCATGTTACAAGTACAAGCTATCATGTTATGTGAACCTTTGAGAATCTTAAAACTTAAGTTCCTTTCTATTCTCTATTATAATTATATGATTTCTATGTTAAGCTTGGGTTGCCAAAGAATAATTGATTCGAAACCATTTTGATTATTCTATGATAAGAAATAACCTTTGTGATTATTGCCTTACCTAATATTCTTTCTGGAAATACACTATTATTTATTTTTTTGTTCAATAAGTTAAATGTCTATTGCTATTGCGCTACATGATATGGTACCCATGGACCTTTTATGTAGAAATCCTCATGCCGATGCATATAATTATCGAAACCTATGCACATGGTCTTAACCCGATAAATAGGGGTAATGTATCCACCTCAACTAGAAGGGGCAGTTCTAGCCATGGAGCCTTATTAGTTGCACTCTTTTCTATGTGATAGGAGTTGGAATTTGATTTGATGCCACGTCTCCTCTATGTGTTTGAGTGAATATGGCAACAGCCCTAACTCTATATGTTATGTGTTATATGTGAGATTTCTGTGAACCTTTCTAAATTGCAAACTATGAACCGTGAACTATGAATCATAAATTTTGAATCATGAACTATGAGTTATGAGCAATGAGCCTTTTCTAAGGGATATGTGTTATTGTATAAGCCTTATTATTTACTCATTGAGATCATCTATCTCACCCCTTTTCTTGTGTGGTTTCCAGATGAGCATTATGAAGAGGCGAGGTGATAACTCAAGTAATCTACTCCGCTTGGAGGATTTCCTTGTCCAAGTTTATTATCATACTATGATATGAAGAGTCTCTTTTAGATGCTTTGGGAGTCCTTGTTGGAGAGTTTTATTTTGGAATATTATTCATTTGATAATTTATTTAGAGTCTTAAATGTTCCTTTCTTATGGATTGTATTTAATGTATTTTAATACTATTATTTCGCTAGCCAAAATTTTTATTGACCTAAGTTATTTCAAAACTTAGTCAATCTCTATTTTAATCTTGTCAATCAAATTGAAAGCCATCTAATATTTGTTCAAGTGTTTGTTTTGCAGAATATATCATATTTATTGATTAAAATTGAAAGGAAATCAAAATCTCCTAAAGTATATAGTTGACTTATGAGTCGCGCCCAAGCCAGAAAAGTCATGACCGCGACCACTAAATCATGACCACAACCATGATTTTGCAACCAAGACAATTAGAAGGAAAATTATTCATTTTTTAGCTTTGAGACTTAGAGAGAATTGCGACCTTAATCGCGATTGCGACTAAGGGTGTGATCTATGATTTGTGACTGCGAATTAGAAGTCACGACCATGAAATTCATACAGCATTTAGAGCTTCCAACGGATAGTTGAAAAATCATCAAGAAAATGCCACGTGTTATATAGCCATTATGAATTATGAAGATTGCGACCGCAAAATACTAGTCGCGATCGCAAAAATGGAGTTGCAACTGCGAAAAAGGCTTAACGACTGTGACCCAGCTTTGATAGTGCATATAATGCAGGATATTGTGGCTGTTGTGAGGATCCTTCTTGGTAGCTACTTGTAATAGAAATTTGGAGGGAAGAATGTCACATCCCAACCTTAGAGATACAACGGTCCTAGAACATGGGGAGACATAAGGTCACCCACGCCTGTAGAACCCACTTACATATACACAAATCATGTCTAGGATCTTACTAAACCTCTTTCATTAACTCATTTAAAACATTTAGATGAATACCATAAATTGCGGAAGACTTAAAATAAATCATTACATATAAAATCCATATGGAAAAATAATATGTACCCATAAGTATCAATCAACATTCCCAGAGCATCTAATGACAAGACTTCATAAAAATAGTATTATTGATAACTTGGATAAGGAATTCCCTAAGCAAAGTAGAATGCTTGAGCCATCACCTTGCCTCCTCACATTTGCTCACCTGGAAGCACACAAGGAAAAAGGGGTGAGATAGATGATCTCAATGAGTAAACGAAAAGGTACATACATTATCACATATTCCTTTAAAAGGAAACACATAGCTTATACACATAGTTCATGATTTATAATTCATGAATCAGGTTGCAATTTAGCAAGGGTTCAATTTGGCAAGTTTGCAGAAATCACACTTGTAACACATAGTGAGTGAAGGCTATTGCTCTATCACTCAAACACATTGAGGAGAGGTGGCCTTATACCAAATTCCAACTCCTATCATATAGAAGGCGTGAAGCTGATCAGGCCCCACGGCTAGAACTGCCATTTTCTAGCTGAGGTGGATACACTACCCCTATCCATTGGGTTAAGACCATGTGCACAGGTTCCGATGATTACCCGCATCGGCATGAGGATTCTGCATAAAGGGTAATACGTACCATAGTTAGAGCTATTAGTAAACACAATTAACAATATCACATAAGGCAATAATTACATGTATTTCAATAACAATAGTGGTTTAGTTTTCAAACAATGATACAATGATAGTGTAGTTCCAGAAAGAATACAAGTTAGGGTGTTAATCACAAGAAATTCTCATTGGATAAACAAAGTAGTTTTGGACCAAATGTCCTTTGGCAACCCAAGCTTGACAAAGAATCATATAATAATATTTAAAATGGAAAGAACTCAGGTTTCAAAGATCACAAAGGCTCACATAACATGTCATCACATATTTGTAACATAACAAAATGTTACTTGCACTTGTAACATGAACATAGTGTTTACTCACTTTTGGGGTTCCTTTGCTCCTAGCACACGTTGTCCCTTTTGCACTTCTAAAGCTCCTCAAACTCTAACATAATATTTAATTTAGTACTTAATATTTATTTATTCATGGTGCTCCTATCCCATAACTACCCATGCATATATAGCATACACATACACTTAGAGTCCACACATAAGTGTACTCGTCACTTGCACATAACACATTGACTTTGAAAGTCTTGCATACTTAGGCCTTATAGGCTCTCATGAAAACACATTATAATCATATCAGTACCTTTTTAGGGTCATCACAATATCATTACCTCAATATCAATTCACTTTAACAATTATCTTAATTCGCTTTACACTTCCATTCATGTCAACTTAACAATTATCCTTTCAAGCGTCATGCTTAACTCTTATGATCTCTTTCACTTCATTAACTCATAACCGTATGTTCATCATCAAGTCATCATAACATCTAGTTCCAAATTTTCCAATCACATTTGCATTCTAATCACAATATAGGGTTAAGATACCTTAAGTATACCAAAATGCATTTAAGCTTATCTAGGATCATACCTTCAACTTAACATGCAATTTTATCATTTGTTATACATACATACATGTCAAAAATCATCAAAACACATCACATAAAATTTATAAACGTTGGGAAAAAAATGTTTATATAGGTTGAATGTATCATCAAGGTAAAAAAACCAAATTCTTCTTCTTTTCGTACTTTCCGTCTATTTCAGAAATATGTAAAAACATGGTTTGAACCAAGATTTTTCATGTAACCATAACAAAAATCATTTTAGAATTTAAATTCATAAGAATCGGCCACTATTGATGTTATTTATACACAAAAATTCAACTTTTGAATCATAGGGCTCAAAACCGTAAGTTTTCTTGTTTTTGGTATTTTTCGGTCATTTCAGAAATATGTAAACAGGTTGTTTAAACCATTATTTTTCATTCAATCATAGAAAATATCAGTTTAGAGCACATCCATATATGATTTGGCAGCCATAGATAGGGTTTATACAAAAAATTTCCAAGTTTAAAGGCTTAGGTGAAAAATCATGAGTTTCCGCGTTTTTCGCACATTTCGTTCATTTTAGTGATAAACAGACACATGATTCAAATCATTATTTTTCATTTAAATAAAACAAATATCATATTAGAATACTTATTCATATAAATCAGTAGCCATACGTCCATGCAAGAATAAAATTTTCTAACTTCCAAGTTCTAACACGAAAACCTTGAATTCCTTTGTTTTTCGAAACTTTTCGGTCATCGCAGAAATATGCAGAAATATTATTTAATCCAACATTTTTCATCAAAACAAATCGAAAATCAGTTTAGAATACAACCATGCACAAATCACACACCACCCACCCCACCTAGATGTTTATGCATAAAAATTGTGATTTTAAGTTATAGAATTCACCTTTAGAGAAATCTTGCGGAAAGAATCATGTTTTCGGTAGAAAATAAATTTTCTCTCCCAAAAACTTACCCAAACAGAATTAAATCTATAAAAATCAATAATCAAATAATTCAAAATAATTTTCCCATAATTTATTTCATAGAAATCAGTTTAGAAATCGAAAGAGAATAAAAACTTATGATTATGGTCACGAAATCGCGAAACGGAAAAGTGTTTTCAATATTTCAGTAGAGAGAAATATTTTGAGAGAATTTTCTGCCAAGATATAGAAAGAATAAGAGAATGGCTGCTGGAAACCCTTGTTTGGCCGAAATTTAGAATAAATATTAGGGTTGGAGTGGAATTTCCACTAATACCTTTAATGAATTAGGTTAGGAGGATTTTGGTGTGGTGGGCTTTTGGGTATTTGGGCTTTTCCTTTAAATTTTTAGCTGAATAAGAATTAAAATAAAAAGAATATTTTTCTTATTAATTCTAGAACATTTCCCTCAAAAATATTTATTTTAAAATATTTTAAAAATACCCATAAAATTATTTTGTAATTGTCTTATGCATGAAAATTCATTTTATTTAAAATAAATACTTTTATGCAAATGCACTTCATGTAAATCATTTATTTCACAATAGCAACACATATTATGCATATTAAAATTAATTTAATAGGCCACATACTCATCAATCACTTAGATCACAAATTTTCACACAAGCACACCCTTAACCTTATTAGCTCTTAATCAAGCAATTTATCACGAAAATTCCTAGGGTGGGTGTGGGTTGTTACAAAGAAGCTATAAATACCCCCTCCAAAGACCCTCATTAAGTATGCAACAACTTTCATTTAAGCCAAGCTCTTATAATTTTTCTCAAAGCCTTACCTCTTTATTGTTATCATTTGGTTGTTGTAAAAGCATTAATAGCTCAAAAGGTTGAGTGTTAGCCTTGAAAACACATATTGTTGGGTTGACAGTGAGCCATTAGAAAACTCTTGTATAGGTTTAAGTGTGAGCCTAAGGAAAACACTTGTAAGGGTTGTGTGTGAGCCATTGAAAACACATTGTAAGTTTAAAGTGAGCTTGAAACTCCTTGTTAGCATCATCTAGTAGTAGAATACCCAATTGAGATTGGGGAGTGGTGTAGGGTTCATTAATACCCAAACCACTATAAAATTGATTGTGTTCATTCTCCTTCCCTATCTCTTCCTATCCATCTTTTAATTTCCCACTAATTCAACCCCCCCATTCTTGGTGCATAAGGGCAAACAAGTGGTATCAGAGCTTTGGTCTCATTCTTCAAGCTGAATTATGTGAGAAAAGATCATAATGGCCAATGCGGGGATGCATCACCTCAAGCCACACTTTGATGGTACCGATTATGCACATTGGAAATATAGAATAGAGGTATATCTTGATAGTGATGTCATTGATGTATGGGATTACATAATCAAAGAATGGAAACCTCTATCAAGAAAAGTTGATGATGTTGAAGAATTGGTTCCTAGAGAAGAATGGGTGGATGTAAAAAGAAAAGCTAATGGAAAAAATAAGAGAGCTATGGCAATTCTTCTTAGTTCACTCTCAAGAGAAGAATGTGGTAGAGTTCAACATTATTCAAGTGCATTTAGCATTTAGAAATCTTTAGAAAACTACCATGAAGAAACTAAGTAAGTGAAGGAGAAAAAGATTCAGTTGTATACAACTGAATATGAGCTCTTCAAGATGAAACCCAATGAAAGTGTCACTGACATGACAAATAGGCTTTTAGCCCTTGTCACCAATATAAAGAAATTGGGCAAAGTACATACCTTGAACAACATAAACTACAAGATTCTCAAGACTCTCCCTAAGAAAGATTATAGAGCTAGAATTGTTGGCATAGAAGAAGCTAATGAGGATCTTGGAAAGGTTCCTACCAATGTCCTCATTGGAAAACTCCTTACCGAAGAAATGTCCCTATTGATAAAGAAGGAAGAGAATCGAGAGAAGGATAAAAAGAAATCCTTAGCTCTCAAATCCTCCTTCAAAAGCAAAAGGGAATATGAGAACTCAAGTGAATCAGAGGAATGTGAAGATGATGATGATGAAGAACTTGTTATGCTCTAAAAAAGGGTCAAAGACATCATCAACAGAAGAAAGAATGAAAAGAGGCCCTTTAGGAGATCATCATCAAATTATAACTCAAACTCAAGCAAAGAAAAGAAGAATGACATTACTTGCTATGAATGTGACAAGCAAGGTCATATAAAAATAGAATGTCCCAACATTAACAAGAAAAAGAAATGGGATAAGGAGAAGAAGAAAAAGGGCTTCAAAGCAACGTGGGATGATGACTCCTTAAGTGATGAAGAGGAAGAGGATGTTGCAAACTTATGTTTTATGGCCTTAGAGGACTCATCAAATGAGATAAGCTCTAACTCTCAATCTTGTGATGATATTGATGATGATATGCATGATGAGGATGAGCTAATTAAGGCTATGAATTTGAAATGCAAAAAGTATAAATCAAAAATGAAAATTTTTAAGGAAAAGCATTCTAAGTTGGAAGAGAATTTGAAAGAATTAGAAAAACTTGTTTTAAGCTTGAAAACCTCCATTGTTAGCTTAAAATGCTCCTTGGATCAAGATGAGACTCCAAAGGAAGTTGGAGACCAAGTGGAAAACCAACAAGATCATGAGGATTAATCAAATCCACAAGAGGAAGATGTTCAAGAACTTCGTAAGCAGTGGAGATACCCCAAGAATCATCCCAAGGAGCAAAGCATAGGTGATCCATCTAAGGGCGTAAGTACTAGATCTCATTATAAAGCCTTAGATAATCATTTTGCTATTGTTTCTCAAATTAAGCTAAGGACGATTGATGAGGCTCTTAATGATGAGAGTTGGATGATTGCTATGCAAGAGGAATTCAACCAATTTGAGAGAAACAAAGTTTGAGAACTTGATCCTAGACCCAAAGATCATCCCATTATTGGATATAAATGGGTTTATAGAAATAAGTTAGATGATCATGGTTTCATCACCAGGAATAAGGCTAGATTGGTTGCCAAAGGGTACAACCAAGAGGAAGGCATTGATTATGATGAAACTTATGCTCTTGTAGCAAGATTAGAGGCTATTAGAATTTTACTTGCTTATCATGTCATATGGATTTTAAACTTTTTCAAATGGATATTAAAAGTGCTTTTTTAAATGGATTTATTGAGGAGGAAGTTTATGTTGAGCAACCCACTGGTTTTGAACATCATAAACTTCCCAATCATATCTTTAAATTAACTAAGGCCTTGTATGGTTTAAAACAAGCTCTTAGAGCTTAGTATGAAAGGCTAAGTACATTTCTTTTGAAAAATGATTTTGTTAAGGGCAAAGTTGACACAACACTTTTTGTAAAACGGCATAAAAATGACACTTTAATTGTTCAAATTTATGTTGATGATATTGTATTTGGTGCTACTAATGAACATCTTTGTGAAGAATTTGCCAAGTCTATGACTAGGGAATTTGAGATGAGCATGATAGGTGAGCTCAAGTTCTTCCTAAGACTACAAATCAAGCAATGCAAAGATGGCATCTTCATCAACCAATCCAAATATACAAGAGAGCTTCTCAAGAAGTTTGGCATGGATGGTTGCAAAAGTAGCAAGACTCCAATGAGCACATCAACTAAGCTTGACAAAGATGAAAAGGGTAAGCCTATAGATGAGAAGAAATATCGAGGTATGATTGGTTCTCTTCTCTACCTTACAGCATCTAGACCCGATATAATGTATAGTATTTGTTTGTGTGCACATTTTCAATCTTGTCCTAAAAAATATCATTTGCATGCGATTAAAAGAATTTTGAAGTATTTACATGGCACATTGCATTTAGGGCTTTGGTATCCTAGAAATTATCTTTTACAATAATTGGTTTTTCTAATGCGGATTATGTCAGTAATTTGCTTGATAGAAAAAGCACTTTTAGAATTTGTCATGTTCTTAGTGAATGTTTAGTTTCATGGTTTAGCAAGAAACAAGTTTTGGTAGCCTTGTCCACCGCCGAAGCGGAATATGTGGCGGCGAGTTGTTGTTGCACTCAAGTTCTTTGGATGAAACAACAACTCAAAGACTGTGGTCAAGTGATTGATCACATTCCCATCAAATGTGATAATACAAGTGCCATAAATCTTTCTAAAAATCCCATCCAACATTCTAGGAGTAAACATATAGACATTGGGCATCATTTCTTGAGAGATCATGTGCAAAATGGTGATGTTGTGTTAGAATTTATTGATACAATTAACCAACTTGCTGATATTTTCACAAAACCCCTAAATGAAGAAGATTAAATTTCATAAAAAGGGAAATTAGCATGCTTGATGGGAGCTCATTGCCTTAGATCTTCAAAATTACATAAAGTTTTTCATTTGCATTAAAATTTTATGCATGTTATGACATTTATCGTTCACTTTTTACTATGTTAAATTCTTGAATTGAGGTGATCCTTAAGTCATTTAAATTTATTTTTTTTTATTTTTTGCATTTTGGTTGCCTGTTGGTTGCTTTATGGTTGATTTTTGGTATATTCAACCTTAATTACTTGACTTATTGTATTTTGGTATATTTCTGGTTGATTTTTGGTATATTTGATCTAAATTCCTTGAAATTAATTTTCAATAATTTATTTTATCATAGTTTGTTGAATATATAATTATATTCATTTTGACCTTGAGCTATAATGCCAATTGCATTGCATTCAAATTCCTTCAAAAATTTTTCACAAATCTCTGTTTTTTCAAAATTCGCGGTGGTTACATATATATGACAGTTGTGAAATTTAAATTTTTGACCATTGTTAATTAGTCTGTAGAATCTTGCCTGCATTTCGTGGATGCAATTTTTGAATTTTTCAAAAGTTACGATCACGACTGAGAGTTTTGTAGCATTCAAAACTAGCCGTTTTTCAAGGGCAAAAATCAATTTAATGTAAAAACTAGCCTTTTTTTACCATTTTTCAGCCCATTTTTGCCTATAAATACCCGCCTATTTCAAGTTTAATTATTCTCAAACATCTCCAAACTCTTTTCTAAGATAAAACCTTACTCTCTCCAACTCTCCTCTCATTTTACTTTCAATTTTCTTCTCATTCTCCCTCTACTTCTCCATCAATGGCTTCTAGGAGACCCTTTAAAAAAGGGAAAGTAGTCTAAACCTCCTCTCAACTCTCTCCTTAAGAACTCATAAGGGGTATTACATAAGAGGAAAAAAAAAATTTTCTTAGGATTCAAAAGAAAACAATCTTACCCTCCAAAATTCCTTCCTTAGTGTGTCTAAAAAATCTAGGAATTGAGGATAGCATCATTGGCTACCTCAAAAATTTAGAATGGGGGCAATTTGTTTTTATAGATGAAGATGGGTATGATGAGCTAACTAGGAATTTCTTGCCACCCTAGTTATCCACAAAAAACTTCATCCTACCAATGGCCATTATGCCATCAATTTTTGATTTTTTGGTCACCTCTATGAGCTTTCTCTTAGTGATCTTGCTAACATTTTTGGTCTCCAAACTAAGGGTGCCTACACCATCAATGACTTGTCCTTTCACCTCAACTCTTTTTGGACCAAAATTTCCATTGAATCCAAATTTGATATAAAATCCTCCCTAGCCAAACACATCAAAATGCTTTCTCTTTGGCTTCTTCATTGGATTATCACCCTCACCATAAAAGCTAGAGGGGATGGAAATGAAAAGATTTCCCAAAAAGATCTCTTCTTCCTCTATAGTCTTGTTAAGGGAAAACCAATCCAAACCACTAGGTTTCTAGTAGACTAATTTCTTCACCTTTCTTCAACAAAAAAAGGCACCATTCTACTCTCTTCCCACATCTCTACAATAGCCAAACATGTTAAGGCTCTTACTCCACCCAACATAGCCATTCTCCAAAGACCAATTAAAAAATCCCGTATTGACTTTCAATATATAATCAATGCCAAGGCATTGAGAGAAAAGGAAGGGAAATATGACTATATTTTGGAGATGTTGGTATCTAAGAGAGGGCTAGGAAAAGATCAAGGGTGGTGGTAGGTAAACCTAGTCAACCACAAGAGGAAGAACCCCAAATAGCACCTATTGCCCCTCTATCTCAACCTCAAGATGAGACCAATCGACTTCTTAGAAAAGTCTTGAGGAGACTCTCTCTTTTGGACCACATTCACCAAGACATATTTAATATGCAAGGTCATATAGGTCTTCCTCAATGCAACCTCCAAGATTGGCAATTTAGTGAAGAAGAAGAGGAGAAGACACAGAAGAGGCCGCTTATCAAGAAGAAGAGGAACCCAAAGATGGAGGAGATTCTTAGATTTTCTTTTTAAAATTTCTTCTTTCTTTTGGTTATTTTTGCTTTGTTTCAAATTTTATTCCTTATGTTTTTTCATGCATTGTAGTGTGGCATTATCAATTTCAAATTAATACAATTATCTATTTTCTCTATTCTATCTAGTTTCTTCTTTGCTCTATTGTTTTGTTCCCTTTGCAATATATTTTTCTCTATTTCTTTTTGATATTGCTAATGGGGGAGAAATATAGAACTTAAATAAACTCAAATGAACATCACTTGATTATAACTTTGAAAATATGTTCTCCACTTTATATTTTTTGTTAGTTGTTGCATAAATTGAGGGGGAGAACTATTAATGAATTGAATGATATTTTACATTTAACTTCTATTTTATATATAAGTTCAATTTGATTGTCAAAATCAAAAAGGGAGAGATTGTTGACCTAAGTTATTTCAAAACTTAGTCAATCTCTATTTTGATCTTGTCAATCAAATTGAAAGCCATCTAATGTTTGTTCTAGTGTTTATTTTGCAAAATATATCATATTTATTAATTAAAATTGAAAGAAAATCAAAATCTCCTAAAGTATATAGTTGACTTCTGAGTTGTGCCTAAGACAAAAAAGTCGCAATTGCGACCACTAAATCATGACTGCAACCATGATTTTGCAACCAAGACAATCAGAAGGCAAATTGTTCATTTTTCAGCTTCGAGACTCAAAGAGAATTGCGACCTCAGTTATGACTGCGACCAAGGGAGCGATACATGATTTGAGACCACGAATTAAAAGTCCCGATTGCGAAATTCATACAGCATTCAGAGTTTCCAACAGATAGTTGAAAAACCATTAAGAAGATGCCACGTGTGATATAGCCATTGTGAATTATGAATATTGTGATTGTGAGATACTAGTCGCGACCACCAAAATGGAGTCATGACCACGAAAAAGGCTTAGCGACTGCAACCCAGCTTTGACAGTGCATTTAATGCAGGATATTATAGCTGTTGTGAGGATCCTTCTTCGTATCTCTTTGTAATGGGAATTTAGAGGGAAGAAGCTATAAATACCTCCTCCAAAGACCCTCATTAAGTATCTAACAACTTTCATTTAAGCCAAACTCTTGCAATTTTATTTCTCAAAGCCTTACCTCTTTATTGTTATCATTTGGTTGTTGTAAGAGCATTAATAGCTCAAAGGGTTGAGTGTTAGCCTTAAAAACACATATTGTTGGGTTGAGAGTGAACTATTAGAAAACTCTTGTATATTTAAGTGTGAGTCTAAGGGAAACACTTGTAAGGGTTGTATGTGAGCCATTTAAAACATATTGTAAGTTTGAAGTGAGCTTGAATCTAGTAGCAAAATACCCAATTGAGATTGGGGAGTGGATGTAAGGTTTGTTAATACCCAAATCACTGTAAAATTGATTGTGTTCATTCTCCTTCCCTATCTCTTCCTATCCATCCTTTAATTTCCCACCAATTCAACCCCCCTTCTTGGTGTATAAGGGCAAATAGTTTTTCTTATTATTAGATAATTAAGTTATTCCATGAGGTTTTAGTATGATTCTAGGTAGTGTTTATATGTACATGAGTGGGTTCTACAGGCATGAGTGACCTTATATCTCCCTACGTTCTAGGACTGTCATATCTCAAAAAATTAGGATGTGACAAAGTTGGTATCAGAGCTGTAGTTTTAAGTCTAGTTTAGACTTGTCTATTTATTGTGCTGATTAAGTATAATCTTGGAGTATAAGAATTTTCTTGTCATGTCATTTGCAGTCTATCATTGGTATAGTTCCGTGAAATCCTAATAAGCTATAGTACTCTTTATTATTGTTTGTGTGCCTTATGATTCTTTTATTAGATAACCAAGAAGAGTACCCCTGCCAGAGGACCCCGACCTAGAGCACCTCGCGTGATGTGTAAGAAGACCTAACCAGAGATGTTCGAGAAGGCTGTGCTTATGATCCATATTTAAGAGAGAGAAGACTCCTAACAAGGAGGACCTTGTGGAGTGTCTTGGTTAGACCTGGATTCAGAGTAAGATGCAAAGGTTTGAAAGAGACTGCTCGGACTTGATGAAGGAAAATCTATGTTTGAGGTCCCTAGTGCATGCTATGAGAAAGGACATGGAATTGATTAAGGCCAAAGATATTGAATGGAAGGGAGACCATGCACCCGATGTTCACCTTGATGAGGGACACAACTGAGACTTCCACTAGTAGTTGGTAACTATTAGTCTAATGGCATAGGACTTATATGAATGATGTTATATGACTACTTAGTTACTTGGCTTGGGTTTGATTTCTTTTATTGCCTATGAGATGATTGACTTTAAATAATATAATAGCTCATTATGGTATAAGTTATGTGTTACTTGATCAGAATACATGATACATGCCATGATATGTGATATATGATAGGTGATATATGTCCTGTGATGTGATATGGGTGCTCATGTTAAATGCAAGGTAAGTATAATAATATGATAGTAGGGTTAAGTGGATTAGAAAGAGAAGTTGACTATGTGTTGATCCAACTTAGATTAATTATTGATATGTATAATGCTATGCTATATGAAATGCTTACATGTGACAATGGTTTGATATGTGAATTATATGGAATTATTAAATGATAATTGTGATTGATGCCATAAGAAGAGAAATGATATTTAGAATGATCAATATGAGAATGAAATAAATTAGTTACATTATATATACATAAATATACGGTATGAATTAAGTGAATTATATTAAGGAATTTGTGGCTTAGATGCTACCATATAGGCTAGAACAACAAGAAAGGTAGGGATTTCTCTATCACTTATGTAAATATCAAGTATTGTCAAAGGAGGAATATTAATCTAATGTGATTTAAAAGAAGAAGGTATCATTCCCATTCAAACTTCTAGTGCAAGATGCTTGATAAATTTGAGTGTTATGCACTCATTGTGTCTCCGTGTTTTTATTAAGGTTTGGGTAGAGATAAGGAGTTAATTAATGAACCCTTAGTAGGGTTGACTCCTTTGGGAGAAATGATAGAAGTAAAGTATGTGTTTAAGGACTGTGAGGTAGACATTAATGAATGGAAACTTCCAGTGGAGTTATTAGAACTTGATGTCCTAGAATTCAATGTGATCTTACAAATAGATTAGCTATATAAGTGTGGAGCTTGTATTGACTGTAGAAAAAAGTAAATAGAATTTTGAACTAAGGATGGAGAGAAATTTGTGTATCAAGGAGATACTTATGATTAAGGTCCACTAGCGTAACCATGGAATGGATGAGTGTACTTAGGAAGCCGAGATAGGGATGTGGCAAAAGCATCCCTAGCTTTTACGAGAAAGTATGTGTAAGTATTTAAATTCAAGGATGAATTTCTTTTACTGGGGGGGGGGGGGGGAGGGGTGAATGTAACAACCCATACCTACCCTAAGAGTTTCGTGACAATTTACTTGAATTTAGAGCTATTATATGGCAAAATGTGTGCTTTTATGAAAATTCATATGTTATGTGATTAATGAGTATATGGCATGTTAGATTAGTTCTAATATGCATAATATGAATTATTATTGTGAAATAAGTGATTTATATGAAGTGCATAAATATAAAATAATTTATTGCATATAAAGTGAATTTTTATGCACAAAGCAATTTTTAAGCATAAAATAGTTTTTATGAGCATTTTTAAAAGATTTTTAAATAAATATTTGTGGCAGATTTCAATAGAAATAATAAGAAAAATATTCTATTTTTAATTACCTATAATCAGCCCATAATTAAAATTAAAAGGCCCAACACACCAAAATACTCTAAACCTAGCTCATTAATGGCAAACTTATAATTCTGCCAAAACCCTAAATATATAAACCTAAATTTTAGCTAGCCCTATTGTAGCAGCCACCATTCTATTATTCTTTAGAATTTTATAGAAAAATTCTTTCAAAAATATTCTCTCAACCAAAATTCACAAGGTGTCTTCAAACCTTGCGATTTTGTGATTGTTTTTGTAAGTTTTTCTCCTTTTTAATCAACTATTTGATTTTTATAAAATTAACCATGGGAAATCTATTTGGAGTTGCATATTTATACTATTTTTCTTCTTGTTAAATCTAGCCTAGGTGTTTTTTTTGAAGGAAAAACTGATTTTTGACTATAAACACAACTCTTTCTTCGCATATCCACCAAAGGTGAACCCTAAAACTCAAAGTTAGAATTTGATGCATATATTCTACAAGGGGTTGGGGATTTATATGTTGAAGTGTTTTAAACTAGTTTTTGTTGTGTTTAAATGAAAAATATTGATTTAAATCATATTTCTGTGTATTACTGTAATGATCAGAAAGTACAAAAAGTAAGAGAAATCCATGGTTTTACCCTAGAACCTAAAATTAGAATTTTCATGCATATACTCTAGAAGGAGTGCTGATTTGTCTAATAGTGTGTTCTAAAATGATTTTTGTTATGTTTACATGAAAAATATTGGTTTAAACCATGTTTTTGCATATTACTATAATGAACAAAAAATGCAAAAAGTAAGAAAGTTCATGTTTTCTATGAAAGTATGCATTCGACCTACATTGGGATTTTGATCCCAATGTCTATAATTTTTGTATGATATATTTTAATAATTTTTGACATGTATATATGAATGATAAATGATTTAATTGCGTGTTGGTTGAAGGAATAACTCTAGACAAAGCCTAAAGAAAATTTGGCCTACCTAAGGTTTCTTAACCCTACGACTATGCTGTGATTAATATGTGTATATGATTAAGTGGCATGTGAATTGGGCCTTATGATGTGTTAATTGTGGATTAATGACCCTAAGTTGACTATGAGGTTTATTGTGCAATTTGGTCAAAAGAAATAAGCATGATACTTTTAAGGTTACATGTTAAGTTGATATATATGAAAAGTGTTAAGTGTACAAAGTTGAATGTTAAGTTGAATTGATATTAAGATCATGATATATTGTGTTTGACTTTAGAAAAGTCATAGTATGAGTTATGATGTGATTCATATGAGCCTATGAAGGCAAAGTATGGAAGACTTTAAAAATCAACATATTATGTGCAAGTGATGAGTGCACTTCTAAGTGCAACTCCAAGTATATATGAACGTTATATATGCATGGGGTAGTTATGGTATAGAGTAGCAAGATGTTAAGTAAATGATGAAGGAATGGTGGAGCCTAAGGCAGTGAATGAAAGGTGGTGAGGTGAAATTTCAAATATTTTAAAATTTCATTTCACCCAATTTTGGTCCTAAATTCATTCAAGTAGTCAATTAATTTGTGTATGAAACACATATGCATATAAAGAAGAAGGAAGAGTAATCATATTACCTCTTGTAGGTTCCTTCTTTCTTTAACAAAGAGCTTTCCAAGTGTGAAGCCTTTAGATCATCCACACCTAGCTCACCTTCAAGTTTCCTCTTAGTTTCTTTGATATTCTTGAATCACTCTCTTGGTTGCCCAATTTGATTCTATATTTTCCCTCAAAAACCTTTAGGAAGTTTAAGGTTTCTCTTTGGTTTGTTTTGGACTAAACACATTTTTAATTTGTAAGCAAAGAAGAGAATTGAAGATCAAAAGAAAATTTGAAGAAACATTTTCTTCCTTTTCTTTGTCTCTCTCAACTTCTCTTTCTAAGATGCTTTAAACTTGAAAAATGGTGGTCTCTTCTTATTTGCAACATAAAAGCTAAGGCTTTTATATCTTTCCAAGACTTAATGCTTAAGTCTTCACAAAGACTTAAATATCCTTTTATAGTCTTCTAGCTCACCATTTGGTGAAGGGGCAAAGTGGACTTTGCTTCTTCAAATGGTGAAATGACCATTTTATCCTTTAGGGGTAAAATTGATATTTCCATTAGCCAAAAGATATAATTACAATTTAAACCTTAGTAGAAAATTCTCTAACCCCTAAACCCATCACATGGGCTCATGGATAGTGAATTTTCTCTAACCCTTAAATTGCCTCTTAACTATATCACATATGGGCTTAAGCCACATCTTATGTGTTAAGGGTTATCACTAAGCTTAAAATTATATCTTTGATTTAGTCCAAATCAATTTTCAATTTAATCTTTCTCATTTGCATCATATACAAATTAAGATTTAATTGAACAGAAACCTTCATAGATTAAACATCAAGACATGCTAGGGTCCTTATAAATTTAATTACATGTATAATCATTTTATCACTAATCAATTGATTAAACACTTTAATTAATTATTATGATAAACTTTTACACTTGGAAAGTGATCACTATTAGGTGTGTGACTTTTTAGGTTCATGTCTAATTAGTAATGGGATTGAGAAAACATTTTTCTTTGCTAATTTGAAATCCCCACTTCACAGTAGTCCCATAAGTCGTGAGGGACAGCTAGCATTCCATGTCACAACTACCTAATTAGAAATGAATATTTATAGTTAATAACTTTAAACATCACATGGACCATCGATCATAAATCATCATGCATTAGAATCCCTTCATTAAAGATCCGAATCTCGACAAGGGTAACGGTTTATGTCAAACCCTAATGTGCCTCGATTCTATGTCCTTATCTCAGTTTTAATTCTTGATGAGATTAGATTCCTACTACAAACTCTTTCTAGTGAATCTTACTATCCTGGCTAGGAGATTTAGTTATCAAGAATCACCAAATAGTATAGGATCTTAATCTTATTTACTCAAGGTAATGAATTTTACTTGGCGATCACTTATCTCTATACATAACAAATTAGAACCATCACATGCCATATATCCATACATGAGTAGTACATTTATGTAAGCAGTAATAAACCCTAATCACCTATGTATAAGATATAGTATCCCTCAAGTCAAAGGATTATATGCACGATTATGACTTAGATGATAAATAATTGACAAGTAGTAAAATCCCATATTATTATCATCTAACGTCACAGTTCGACCATTCATCCTATGAATATCCATGTGTTTGTATCAACATCACATATCAAGCAGCATGAGACTCACTGCCTTTATAATCATTTGTATCACATACTAATTATAGAAAACAAACAGAGGTAATGGTCTTCTGGAATTAATGATGCCCAATCATTAATCCTATGACCATGAACATATTTAAAATGTTTGTACAAGAATGATCTATCTCCCATATTCTCAATACTTAAGAATAGATCATCTGACAAATATTTAAGGACTATATTCAATAATATGAAACCCTTTTCACATTATGAATATATTATCATACCATTGTGAATTAATATCTACTATTACATAACTATTATATGGCTCCTAGGACACATACTGCTATCAAATGCTAATTATTGAATTATAATGTTATGTTAGAGCTTGAGGAATATTAGAAGTTCAAAGGCTACAACAATTAGGAGCTAAGGAACCACAAGGTGAGTAAACATTATGTTCATGTTAAAAGTACAAGCTATCATGTTTTGTGAACCTTTGAGATTCTTAAAACCCAAGTTCCCTTCTATTCTCTATTATAACTATATGACTTCTTCGTTCAGCTTAGGTTGCCAAAGGACAATTAGTCCGAAACCATTTTGATTATTCTATGATAAGAAATAACCTTTGTGATTGTTGCCTTACCTAATATTCTTTCTAGAACCACACTATTGTTTATTTTTTGTTCAATAAGTTTAACGGCTATTGCTATTGTGCTATATGATATTGCTTTCTTAAGTGCTATTATTATAAGTGATTACCATTAGCTCTTGTTATGGTACCCATGAACCTTTTATGCAGAAATCCTCATGCTGATGCTGGTAATCATCGAAACCTTTGCACATGGTTTTAACCTGATGGATAGGGTAGTGTATCCACCTTAGCTAGAAGGGGCGGTTCTAGTTGTGGAACTTGATCAGTTTTATACTTTTCTATGTGATAGGAGTTGGAATTTTGTTTAATGCCACCTCTTCTCTATGTGTTTGAGTGAATATGGCAACAGCCCTCACTCTACGTGTTATGTGTTATAAGTGAGATTTCTATGAACCTATCTAAATTGCAAACTATGAATCATAAATTTCAAATCATGAATTATGAGTTATGAGCTATAAGCTCTTTCTAAGGGATATGTGTTATTGTATAAGCCCTACTATTTACTCATTGAGATCATCTATCTCACCCCTTTTCTTGTGTGGTTTATAGGTGAACATTATGAAGAGGCAAGGTGATAGCTTAAGCAATCTACTATGTTTGGGGGATTTCCTTGTTCAAATTTATTATCATACTATGATATGAAGAGTTTCTTTTAGATGATCTAGGAGTCCTTATTGGAGAGTTTTATTTTGGAATATTATTCATTTGATAATTTATTTAGAGTCTTAAATGTTCCTTTCTTATGGATTGTATTTAAAGTATTTTAATATTATTCTTCCACTAGCTAAAGTTTTCCTTATTATTGGATAATTAAGTTATTGCATGAGGTTTTGGTATGATCCTAGACAGTGTTTATATGTGCATGAATGGGTTCTATGCATGTGGGTGACCTTATGTCCCCCTATGTTCTAGGACCGTCATATCTTAGAAAATTGGATGTGACAGATGCTATAGGATAAAATCTTTAAATTTAACATAGTATAGAAATGAAAGGGAATCAATTAGGAACTTTGTGACACCATTTGAAATGTTTATCTAGTTTATGATATTATCATGACTAATTGTGCTCTATTGATATTATCATGACTAATTGTGCTTTAGTGAATTAAATAGAGCTCATATGATAATCAATGAGGTTTATAAAGAAGTTAGAAAATACAAGTTAGAAAGTCAAAGTGAAAGGAAAGAAATAAAATTAAAAGAAAAATTTCTAAGTATGTTAATGGTCTTATAGCTTGTTAATGGGCTTTTGAACATCAAAGCCTAAGCCCAAGCCCAACAAGGGTGGTCGGCCCATAGGCCCATGATTGGCTAAACATCATAGCTTTTAAGTTTAGTAGTTAGTCCAAGATAATAAAATGGATGTTGAAATAGTAGCAACCAAATTTGACTTAATAGCCACCAAATTTGACTAAGTCCATCCCTTATACAAATTGAATTCTTATTTTTTCTACATAAAAATCTAGGTGCATTTTTAGTATTTCCACACCAATATGATGAACATCACAAAATTAGATGAAATCCTAGCCATTCAACTTAATTAAATCATAGCCATCCATTGTGATCAAATCCTAACTATAGAATTAAGTCTAATCAAATCCTCATATATATATATATATATATATATATATATATATATATATATATATATATATGAGATGTTGTTCTGGATGTTCTTAAATGAAATATGGAAATCTAACTTAAGAATTCAAGGATTAATGTGAAGATAGGTAAAGGAAGAATGAAAATCATGTAAGTTCCATCATAAAGGAATTTCGGCTAACATAAGAAATTGTCAAGAAAGTGTTCTAAATTTTATTTGAAGGTATTTAATGCTATTTTAGGTGGAGAAAAATGACTTGAAAGTGTCAAAATGAATTAGGGAAGCATAGTTCAAGACTTGAAAATCTTAATGGCATAAACTTAGCAAAAAAGGGGAAACTAGTGTTTTAATACTTGTTTTTTATATTTGAATGATTATATAGGTTCTTTGTTATGTTAATTTCATATTTCTATGATTAATTTGAATATTTGATAAGGAATTATATTTTTCCCCAAATTTGCCCTAAGTGGGACAAGTTAGAGTTTTATGGACCAAAATGATTTAATTTCAATTAATTTTTTAAGCATTAATTTGATGAATTTATGATCAACTTGAGGTTTGAAAGAGAAATTGACGGTTTTTCCTAAATTTTATGGTTTATGGATCAATTCAGGAATTTTGAGTTAAAACTTAAATTCATGAAATTAAAGAGTTAATTTTATTCATGATCCTTCAACTTATATCCTACGCACATTATGGCCCTTGAATTCATTTTTCTTTCAAAAATCATTAAACGTCATAAACTATACACATTAAAGTACTTCTGTTAATTTTTCTATCTAAAACTAATGGCAAGTTTATATGAAAGTGCTACATCAACATTTTAATATTAAAAAAGTCACATTAGCATCATCATCCTCAAAAAATAATAAAAAAAATACAATAAAAAAATTTTTGCAAGAGCCTAAAAACATGAACCCATAGGATTACTGTTCATGTACTTCACGCACCTCACCCATAATTCAAACACCATTCTTTTATCAAATACTTTAATCACCATACAATTCTCTCTCTTCCTTTGACAACTTGTCTGCTTGATGAAACTCCCTCCTCTAGAAAGTTGAAATAGTCCATTCCTTCATAGTAGCTCTCTTTGTAACCTCAAAACAACGATGACCCAACAACAATGGTGAGATATTTAGATGGCACAAAACAATTCATTCATGAATTGGTTGCACTTGGCACTACTTTTTATTTTTTAGGATCCATTAATGACCATTAAAGGAGGTAACAACAAATTAATTAAATCTCACTAACATTTTCTTTTTTAATTTTTTTATAAGCTATATTCGAACAAGTTTTTGCAATCATATTTTTTATAATAATTTAATTACCAAATAAAATTTGTCTGCAACTTTCCTTATAATAATGGACCAAAATACGACAATTTCACACATTCCCCGATGGAGTGGCTGTGGAGAAATTATCAGCAAAACCTTTTCATCAAGAGAACATCAAGCTATTTTTGTCACGTTATGCGCGTGTTACCTTCCGCTCCTCTTTCCTCATGCCTACTGATTTGGTAGATCGTGTTTCATATTGGAGATTTACTGGAGGGTCCAAATCTCTCACCGATGGTGGTGGTGGTACTTGATATTATGGAAGAGGATGTCGCTAGAACCAATAGATCTGATGGCCATGGGTGAGGTGCATGAAGCACATGAATAGTAATCCCATGGGTTCATGTTTTTAGGCTCTTGAAATTTTTTTTTTGTTTTTAATATAAAAATGCTTACCTGGCACTTCCATATAAGCTCATCATTAATTAGATGGAAAAGTTGACAGAAGTACTTTAATGTGCATAGTTTGTGAAGTTCAATAATTTTTAAGAAAAGAAAATGAATTTGAGGACTATAATGTGTGTAGAGTATAAATTGAAGGACCATAAATGAAATTAACTCAAAATTAAATAAGGAATTAAGCTTGGAAATGGTTGGAAATGGGAATATATATAAATGCAGCATTATTAGTATACCTCCATTGTGAGTTGAAATAATGAAACAAGTACAGGATAGATAAATTATGACTAATAACATCATTAGTTACTAATTAATATGTAATTAAATTAAAGTGGGTGTAGAATCTCAAGGCAAGGGTAAGGACATTGCTCAAGACCATGAATGATATTATTTTAACTAAGAGTGAATACAAATAAGAGCAAATGAGCTCAAGGTAGTACTTAATAATATGATGTGATTGTGCCATTCTTGTTTGCAACCATTATTTGAATTACCAACCATTGTGTCACATCCCAATTTCTAAGAAATGATGATCCTGAAACATGGGGAGATATAAGGTCACCCACACCCACATAACCCACTCAATGCATATAAAAACATTACCTAGGATCATACCGAAACCTCGTGCATTAACTTAATTATCCAATAATAAGAAAAACTTTGACTAGCAGAAGCATAGTATTAAAATACTTTAAATATAATCCATATGAAAAGAACATTTAAGGCTCTAAATAAATTAAATAAATAATATATTCCAAATATGAACTCCCAAATTAAAGATTCTTGGAGCATTTAGAGACTCATCATCTTCTAGCACAATAATAAAATTTGATAAGGAAATTTTCTAAGCAGAGTAGGTTATTTGAGCGATCACCTTACCTCATCATAATCTCACCAGGAACCACACAATGAAAATGGGTGAGATAAATGATTTCAATAAGTAAACCAAATAGCTTATACAATAATACATATCCCTTAAAAATGGCTCATAGCTTATAACTCATAGATCATGATTTGTAATTCATGACTCATGGCTCATGGTTCATAGTGTGCAATTCAATAAGGTTCGCAAAAATCACACTTATAACACATATCATATAGAGTGAAGGCTGTTACCATAATCACTCGAACACATAGAGTGAAGGCTATTGCCATAATCACTCAAACACATAGAGTGAAGGCTATTGCCATAATCACTCAAGCATATAGAGAAGAGTGAAACTGATCAAGCTACACAGCTAAAACTACCCCTTCTAGCTGAGGTGGGTACACTAACCCTATCCATCAGGTTAAGACTGTGTGCACAAGTTTCGATGATTACTTGTATCGGCACTAGGATTTCTACATAAAAGGTTCATAGGTACCACAACTAGAGCTAATGGTAATTTCTCATAACAATAGCATTGAAGAAATGCAAGCACATGTAGCACAATAACAATAGGTGTTTAGCTTATCAAACAACAGATAATTAACAGTATAGTTCCGAAAGAATATAAATTAGGGCAAATAATCACAAAGGGTATTTATCATCATTTGATAAATAAAAAATGGCTTTGGACCAATTGTCCTTTAATAACCTAAGCTTAACAAAAAATTCACATAATTGTGTTTGAAAATAGAAAAGAACTCAGGTTTCAAGATATCAAAGGTTTATATAACATGATAACTTGTAACTTAAACATAATGTTTACTCACCTTGTAGTTCCTTTACTCCTAGTACTTATAGCCCTTTTGAACTTCTACTACTCCTTAAGATTTAATATAATATTTAATTCAACACTTAGCATTTGCTTAATCATCATGCTATCCTATCCCATTACTACCCCATGCACATATAACATTGACATACACTTGGAGTTGCACATAGAGGTGCATTCATCACTTGTACATAACATGTTGAATTTCAAAGTCTCGCATACTTTGCCTTTATAGGCCCATATGAAATCACATAGTAACCTATACCAAGACTCTTCTAAAGTCAAACACAATATATTATGATCTCAATATCAATTCAATTTAACATTCTACTTAGTATGCTTAACACTTTCCATAAATGTCAACTTAACAAGTAACCTTTCAAGTATCATGCTTATCTCTTATGACCAATTCATATAATCAATCTCATTATGGGTGTGGTTTCAATGGTTACTATAATATTTACCTATGGATGGTTACTATTCTTTTAACCGTTGGATTAAAATCTAACGGTTTTAACCCTTGGAAAATTTCAATCATTTAATACTTGCACAAAGTTTATTGGTTTTAATTCATTTATTAGCTTGGAAAATATACAATCATTTAATGTTTGCATAAAATTTTATGATGGTTACTATGGAACCGTAACCACTGAAAACTCTTCCATATATATATATATATATATATATATGTGTGTGTGTGTGTGTGTGTGTGTGTGTGTGTGTGTGTGTATGTATGTATGTATACACACGCACACACACACACACATATATATATATATGTATGTGTGTGTGTGTTTATATACATATGTGTGTATATATATATGTGTATATATATGTGTGTGTATGTGTGTGTGTGTGTATATATATATATATATTGTATTATTATGTACTCACTGAGCATTGTCTCATTCTGTAGTGGTTTAAATTTTTCAGGCAAAGTCGACGTGTCAGCAAAGTAAATTCCAAGTTATATTGCTAAACTCAAATATAGTGATTTTTTACTATAAAGGCTATTGCTCTAAAGCTCTATGGTAATGAAAGGTTTAGTACAAAAACATTACTGGGTTTATATGTGTTGTAAATTACATTATAATTACTATTATAATAATGTATGAGATAATGTATATTTGACTTAAGATGTGAAATGAAATTCTATAAATTTTACAAGCATGTTTGTGAATGGCATTATAAGTTAATTGGGAAATGATAAGCAAGTAATGGGTAACGAGGAAAGAGAATCAGGTTATGATCTTAGGATAAGGTCTTATTTAATGAGTGATAAAGAATTATAAGTTTAATGGGGTTCTACAGGTTTAGGTGACCTTATGTCTTCCTATGCCCTAGGACCATCACGGCTTAAAAACTGGGTTGTGACAAAGGTGGTATCAGAGTGAAGGTTTAAGTCTACTTTAAACTTTATAAATACTATGGGTTATAGGGTAAACCATGAAGCATAGGTATTCCTTTTTTTCATTTGAAGTCTATCGTTAAGTCTAAATCTGAGCTACTCATAAAAACTCAACTCTTTTAGTTTGATGTATAACATATGCATCATGACTGCAGACTAAGGATAATAATGTGATATAACTAATATATGTGAGTGAGCTATATGCTATATGGAAATGGGATGAAAGGGATAAATTATGTATAAGAGAGAATGACAGTATATTCTCAAAAGTGTGTAACCAAACATGTGTTTTTATCTTACTAGGAGTAAATTTCCTAATGTAATTGACTGTTGATTGTTGATATTGTTTAGTGCAAGTAATGTTTTGAAAAATTTGTGTATAGTGTGAATAACGATGAAGGTATATTAAAAATCTTTACGCTTATGATGTATGCGTCCCACAGTTAAATGTTATTAAGTAAAGATCTAAATGTGATTTTATAAAAAATTCATGAAATGTGAAAAGTGATATGAATATGTTTATCCTAGTATGTACTAGAGTATGTGCAATATTTAGGATACGAGATATCCTAAGATAAGTTATATAATGATAGTAAGAGAGACTTTACATATCTATAAGATTGAATTATGAACAGATAGATTTCGAATATAGAAAATATTATGTATGTACATATAGTAAGGAATTTAAATTGGAAGATAAGTGATACAGCATTACAATTCCTTTATATGTATACAATATGTGATTATTATATGAAAGTTGAAATGAGGATGTTTGAACTGCTCTTTAAAGTAATGCAAACATATTTATATGCTAAATGGTGAAATCTTGATATTAGAGAGGATAGAAATAAAGTCCACAATAGAACCAAACGAAATAGCTCATGAAAGTGCATAAAAAGGTGAATGAAAAACTTTAAGGCCTCCGAAATAGCTTTAAAAGATTAAATTTAGGCCAAAAAGTGGGCAGTGTCAGGTATAGATCACTGAATGAGCTTTAATTTGATATATTATAGGCCCCGTAACTCATTTATAACTAAGAGTTACGACTTCTTAAAGTTAAATTGCATGGAAGACTTATTCTTCCGTTGGCTAGACTGTCATGGTTGCGAGTAAGGTCACGAAATGCACTGTATCTTGAGGTTCGAATATAGTGCCATGAATTCTAATGAGTCATAACTAAGTTGGGATACCAAATATGATAAGTTAAAGCCCTTAAAAACTCGGATAAAAATACAATAATCACTCAAAAGTAGTGCAGCAAGGTGTCAGAATGATCAGCAAGGTGCTGCAATAACTTTCTGTGGGCTAGAAATCCTGTGGCATGCACTGGAGTCTGCTATGGACGCTGGGGCAATGTAGGCTACAAGCGGCACCCAGCTGCGGGGCACTAAGGCTTGTTGCGAGGCGCTGCTGAGGCATGTCTGCAAATGGCTATTAACTGTGCATGCTGGAGGTCACTAAGATGAAGCTGGCGCAAGCTGTAGGCTGCTACGAGGCACTAGGGCTCACTACTGGGCACTGCAGCCTGAGTTGCTATGTTGTCACCCGATGACATCCCTCCTGCCGTGTATCATTCCGCCAAATTTTCCCTTTTGCTCTAAACTTCCATTTTCAAGCCTAATTCCTATAAAATAAGATTAAACCTTCCTTAAACCTAAAAAGAAAGGAAGTGATTAATTGTGTATGTGCTAAGGTGAATTGTAAGAAAGGCAATTAGGTATGTGTAATAGAAAAGTTCTTAAAATCATTGAGGGAATAAGATTGTCAGGTCAGTAAAGGACCAAAGTAGCATATGATTGATATTAAATCATCTTACAAGAAAGGTGTATGAAATTAACAATTACAAAAAGGTATACATGATTAAGAGATAGTCTTTAAAAAAAATGTAAGGAACTAAGGATGGTTTCACTTAAAAAGTATAAGTCTAAGCTAAGAACAAATTAATGTAAACAAAAAAAAAAAAGACAGATTGATTTTGGACAAAATGCCCTATAGCGAGAATGAGTTCACCATGAGAGAAATATTTGTAAAATAAGAAAGGTATAAAATTAGATGATTATATGTTAAATAAAAAAAATTAGCCAATAAGGTGTTGCAATTAGGAATAGTCCTAGTGAATTATTCATTCAATGCAATATAGTTGATTGGATACAATGATTTTATTAATGCTGAGTAAAAATAAGAAGTGTAAATGTTTATGAGTAATACAAAATTTCAATGGTATGAGAGATATATGAGTATGAGAGAATAGTATTGATAGAATTATATTGAGAATAGTGTATGTACTGAATGAAGAATATATAATTATTGAGAAAAGGGTAATTTGATGCAAAGTGTATAAAGAGATATGTAATATGCCGTGTGAAGCCCATAAGAAGAATATGACTTGTAGAAATATGAATGTTATATTTAGAGCTGTAATTATTACCTTAATGAGGACCATTAGGAAGTGGAAAGATTTCTCTATAGTGAGATGATGGCTTAAAATGTTAATGTGAATGCTAAATTCTACTATAATAAATAAATAGTATCTACCCAATGAGGACAATGGCCCCTTAATTGAAAGGTCAGTGAGATCCGCCATTAAGTATGGAAGTTTATACATGAGGAGAATCTGCTAGAAAAGGAATAATGTGATAAACAAGATGGTCAAGGAAACAAACAACCTTTCTATAATGATATGATAGCAATTTTAATGTCCGAAAAGGAGAAGATGCTCACTCAATCCATGTACTTATTGATATATTGGGATAGACTAAGCAAATAAGAATTACGTGATAAGAAGCTTAATATCAAAGGGAATTACTAGTGGAGTTTGGTTTTATTTAAAGATTTATAAAGGCAATAACATAGTTCTATCATGGATACCTCAATAGATACCCTTTAATGTAACTTGATTAGTGACAAAGTTGATAGTACTAGTTTTCTAAGGCTTATTCTTTGAAATAAAGAGAAGGATGTACTCTAATGCAAAAAATGAAAGGTACTTAAAGGTAATTATAATTTAAACAAGGCTTGAAGTTATATAATATAAAGAAGAAGAATTGGTTGAAATAAGAATGTGGACATGAGAAAAGGAAAATTGACACAGGTCTAATAATGGAGATGTTCAAATTTATTGAAAAATGGAATGTGAAAGGAGAATAAGGAATGTCATCTAGGTTTTTCATGGAGCATAGAGGGGCCATATATTTGAATAATAGAAGGTGGGATTCAGATAACTATATTAGAATATATGAAGAGATCATAGCTATGGAATGAAATTGTATTTCTCTATTGTACTTATTGAAACATAAGTTGAGAACTAGAAAGAAAGGTGAATAATAACTTGATAATAAAATAGAAGAAACAAGTAAAGAAGAAAGAAATGCATGAGTATGAATATCAATAAGAATGAACATTGGAGTGCATGACATGTACAATGATTAAGTTTGATTGGATACACTCTAAGAAGAATTTGAGAATTTAAAAGGAGTATGCATGCCTTTTGAATTTAAAAATAAGACCATATTAAGGAATAAATGAATCTTCTTTGTGATTAAGTTACAAGATACAAAGAATTAAAAAGGAGTTAGACTATAGTGGTAATGTAATTACATGAGATTTATTATGAAGAATTTGCTAAGTAAGGTGAAATGACAAAGAGTACAGTGTGCGATGGTTACTTGACAGTAGATATCTTATCACCAAAGTACTTTGGTGATAATACAATCTTTAAAGTCAAAGAAGCTTTAGAATTTTTAAATAAATGCATCAATACCATTTGTAAAATGGTTAGTAGAAATTTATCTTACTTCATTGTGCAAGTGTACAGACCCCTCCATATGATAATGTGCAACAAGATTTAATATTGAAAAGTTAAAAATAACTAGCCAACAAAGGATTATGATCAAAGAGAGATGAAACATAGTTATTGTTAAAGTATTTTATAAAATGTTGATGGGTACAAGTGAAATACAAGGCTCGAAGAACCAGAAACTGCAATTCATGAGAATAAGGGAAAAGTGAAAAGGAAACAAGTTTTAATTTTAAAGTAAAGGATAATGGTTGTAAGTGTAGAAATAATAAAGATAAATCATGCATACCAAGAAATGACTATATATTCAACTATATAAGAGGATAAAGACAAGTATATAAGTCATAAGTGCATATATAAGCACGTATATAGAAGCAAGTATGAAAATGACTAGAATATGGAATTTTGAAATAGTTAAGACAACTCATAATGATAAAGAATATGCTAATATCTATATGTTGAATCAAGATTCTATAGAATTGTAAAGCTTTAGTATGAAATTACTGAATTGGTACAGGAAATAAGATACATAAGCTAATAAAGGATTTAAGGTGAGCTACAACAAAAGTACATACTATATATTGTTATATGTTCAAAGGATAATAAAGAAATGATCCTAACATATCTACAACAGAAGACAAATTGATTGAAAATTTGGTTTGATAAGGTAAATAGTCAATTCCTTGTAGACATATGTGATTAAGAATTGATTAAATATAGACAAATCCTTTGATAGTAAGCGAGAAGAAAAGAAATGAAAATAATTTATTTAGAATATTGATAATGATAAATTATAATGGATATTAAGGCTGACCATAATCACCAGATATGGAACTACAACAGCTCATGTTACTCTTCTAAAGACTTATAAAGAAATGATAGGATCTCTGTATGGTGCTTTAAGAATTTTTAAGTTATGATGAGTTAACATGAAGAAATAGACTTATAGTATGCAAAATGAGAAAGGAGATATTATATGTTTAATGGGTTAGAAAATCGATATAATATTGATTTCGTAATATAGTTGATGATATAAGAATTATTATTAAAAAGACTCATCAGAGAAAGATAGCTAGCAAATAATCGAAAATACATTGAGATAATAATTATATATGAGAAAACAACTGAAACAGATAGCCTAAGTATTGTCAATTGCTTTATGAACAAAAGTATCTATTTTGAAAATTCAAGGATGAATTTTCTAAAGGTGGGTAGAATGTAATACCCAAGGTTTCCCTAACCTATTAGAGTTAGCAATAGAGCCATTATAATGTCCATATATATTAGGCCATTTCAGGCCTTTCTAACACTGCAGGAACCATAAGAATATCACAAAAAAGTGATTGTAATAGATATGTGACAACAAGTAAACAATGCAATCAATCTTGATAAGCACCCTTATGATAAAATAAAAGTCAAACCAAGTTTGACTTAATGTGACTATGTTAATAAATTATTTGAAATATGAATCTAAAGTGTTAGTAAATGGCTGTTCACATATCCTAAGACATTGGGAGATGATGATAGTGATATGGGAAGCTGAATTCAATCAAAGTTACAATGGAATAATAGAGGTCAAACCTAGTTTGACCCAATGAGCTTACATGATATACATACTTAAATAATGCCATGGAAGGGCTAGTAAATATGTATTATGATATGTATAGAATTTATTTAGCAATGACTAGAATGTGCAGTGATATTGGAAGGTAGAATTATGTACATTAAAGTGAAAGAAATGAAATGAAAAATGTATTGAGTTACCATACTTGAAATATGCGTATGTAGATTTGTTAATGGGCTTTTGGACTCGAAAACCCAAGCCCATTGAATGGCCAACCCATAAGGCCTAAAGGTGGATGAATATATACTTAACTAGAGTTAAGAATGGTCAATTAAGGTTAAGTTAGATGTTGGGAAAGCTAGTCACCATTTTTTACTATGTCAATTCCTTTTCCAACTTGAATTCTCCTTTCATCCACACCTTAGTCCACATTCATTTTTGCTACTTTCAAAAACATAGGATGAGCATCATACTTATAAAGAAAATCCTAGCCATCTAAGTTGATCAAATCATAGCCATCCATCAAGATTAAACTATAGCCATTGGATTAGAGATAACTAAATCCTTACCATCCAATTTTCATTTATAAATAATAAGATGTACAAATTTCCACCATTTTTGCAAACTTAACACAAACTTGAGTTCAAGAGGAAGAATGCCTGCTAAATTTTGACCTCTCCATAGAAATACAAACCAAGGTTTTCCAAGGTAAGAAATTATACTCATCACTTCCCTTATGTGTTTTAAGTAAGACCTTGGTGTTATAATTCCTTCCATCTATATGATTCATCCAAAAAGGAGTATAACTAGAAAATATTTGTTTTATATGTTTATTAGATAAATATGAGATTTAGACTTGGAAACACAGAGTTTAACAAGTGAAAAAGAAGCAAGGAAAGCATGAAACCCACTTAGGAGAACATAAGAGGAAGGTTCGACCACTTTGGGAAGATTGTGAAATAAGTATTCTAAGTTCTAGTTGAAGATATCTAAGGTTATTTACATGAAGAACAATGATTTAGAAGTGTTAAAATGAATTAGGAAAGCTTGATTCAAGACTTAAAAGTCTTAGTAGTATGAATTTACTCTAAAAGGAAAGTTGATATTCTAATGCTAGATATTAGCAATTGAATGATCATATGAGTTTTATATTATGCTAATTTA
>CANTUT010000508.1:140000-152500 GCA_947687605.1 Reutealis trisperma | reverse complement strand
CAAATGAGCATTTCAATTCTCTTTAGCGAATCAAACCGATACTCGGGTGAGACCTCACAATTGCCTATTGAATATTGAGCCATTTGATATGATACTTCTTTATAGCATTTGACTATTGTGAACCTTTCAAGTTGAATTCATAATGTGATCATTGAATTCCTTACTGTGAACTTTATATGAACCTTTCTATTGATTTGTATTGATAAGCAGAAATATCCTTCTGATGTGGGAGGAAATATATTGGACCTTGTGCATTTTGTAAAAGCCTGTGGGTAGGGCAAGAGTACCCAACCTCTATTAAGGGGGTACGCCTAACCATAAGACCTGATTAATCTTGCATAATATGATGCATATGTATGAGCAAGACTTAGGTTGCTACTCTTTAATTTGTATGCACGGGAAGCATTCTGCTCCCAAGAAATCATTATTTCTGCAAAAGGATGTTGTTTCCTTCTTAAATGAGAAATCGATTCATAATGATAATTTTAATTAACATCACTTCATTGTCACCATGAGCATCCTAATAATGAACCAAATACTCACCATATATATTGTATTATTATGTACTTATTGAGTTTTGTCTCATTCCTTAGTTGTTTAAATTTTTATTGACGAGTCAGCAAGGTAAATTCGAAGCCCTATTCTTCTGCTTGGAAGTTGCTTTGCTAATTTCAAGTGTTGTGAGTCTTGGTTATGATTATGTAGATCATTGGTTTAGAGATCCATCATTATCGAAGGTTTAGCACTAAAATGTCATTGATTTTGTATGTATTGTAAATTACATTGTAATTACTATTATAATAGTGTATTAAGTTATAAACATTTGGATAATGACTTGAAATACAAATATGAAAATTTTATGAGTTGAGTACATAAATGGTATTAGTAAGTAAGTATTTGGTAATATGTAAAATGATAAAGTAGCAATTGACAATAAGGAAAGGTAATCAGGTTCCTATCTTGGGATAAAGTTCAACATGATAAATGGTAAAGGATTATAAGTTAAACGGAGTTCTACGAGTTTAGGTGATTTTATATCTCCCTATGTCCTAGGACTATCATGGCTTAATAAGTGGGTCGTGATAGACCTAAAGGCTTCACACTTAGGGAGATCTTTGTTAAAGAAAGAGTGAACCTTCTAGAGGTAATATAATTACTCTTCCTTTTTCTTTCTTTGCATATGTGCTTTACACAAAAATTAATTGATTGCTTAAATGAGTGTTTTGATCTAATCGGATAAAGTGAAATTTTAAATTGTTTGAAATTTTAACCCACCACCTTGTTTCAGCTGCAATTGGCTCCATCATTCCTTCAAACTCAACTATATCCATGAAGATTCACTACCTCTTACATTTACAGATCTTAGCCCTACTTTCCCAACTTCCTATCTCTCTGTCACCAAGATAGGTCCTATGCTTACTAAGAAGCCTAAATCCAATGTTTACCACATCATAGGTCTCAATTAATGGGTGGTTTCTAGGACTAAAATGCTCCCATTTAAAAGAAAATCAAAACCCATCACTATTAAACCATTATAAAATATTCAAAAGAAATCAAATTTCTTCTAGTCAATAAAAATCTTGAGGACCACCAAATCCATAGAGACTAAACTTTAGAGAAAATTACACTATCTACCCTTTTTTTTTTTTTGTTCTATTTACTATTTTATGCTTGTTTTGGAAGTTTTAGTTTTTTGCTAATTTATTTTTTCTTTTACACGCTTTTTTCATTTGTGTTTTTATTTTTTTACATTTTCACGCTTCTCTACTGTCTCTTTGTCTCTCTATTTTTGTTCTTTGATCTTTTGTTACTTTTACTTGGATTTCCTACTTTTGCTTCAAATTGGAGAGTCGTGGGTACAAAAGAAATATCTAAGATCAAGTCTAGATTGACTCCCAAGAAGTAAAATTAATGAAGGCTTTATTCAATTTCTAATGGATATTTCTATAACAATTTCTTCAATTTCTCTTTCACAATACTATATTTGAGTATTTATCTTTCAACTAGATTTTTTTACTGTTTTTTTTTTCAAATCTTTAGCATAAAAAAGAATATTTTAGTTATCAAACACTTCTTCTAAACACATGCTATGTTTCAATTTTTTTTTTCTTATTTTGTTGAATCTATACAAAGCATATACTTTAACATTTTGAGGGGAAATTCCAAAATGTATATGTGGGTTCACTCTATTTTTATTTTGTGATATGTGAATTTCTTAATAAAATGAGTTTGTGGTTCTTTCAAACATTTTCTATCTTTGCTCTTGGTTCAAAAAGTAATGTTGAGGTTAAAATTTGGATTTTTTTTTTTTTTTTTTTTTTTTTTTGCATCTTAAGAGTGATGATTTTTTGCGAGATTCATTGTGCTACAATTAATTGGATTTTAGATTTGATTTATATTTTTGCAATATGATAATTGAGGTTTATACAAAATATGATTGTGCCTATTATGATCAAAAGGTGTTTGATAAAATGTCACAGAGAGATATCATAAAACATGTTATATCATAAATTTTCAGTCCACACAGGAGAAGTGAATATTTTTTATTTTTAGTATATATTTGGCTTATTTTATTTTTATTTTTGGTTGACTTTTTTTTATTTGCATATTAGAATAATTAGAAATTATGTTAATTAAAAATTATTTAATTAATCACTACATGTCAAAGATTCAAACTTTGAAAAATACCTATTTGGACATGTGTCCATTGGACATAACTCTAGTTATACTTGTTGATTTCCACATTAGAATAATTAAAAATTATATAATTAATGATCACATGTCAAAGATTAAAGCATTGAAAAATACCCATCTAGACATGTGTCAATTGGGCATAACTCTAGTTACACATGTTATAATGAAGTATTATATGGTCAATTGCAACTTGTAAATATCAATTATAATTGGAATTTCTTTAGAATTTTTTTATATCAAGTATATATTTGGTTGATTTTGTTTTTATATTTAGTTGATGTTTGGTTGATCTGACATGTTTAGTCAATTTTGTATCACTTTATTGTTGTACAATGTTTCTTAAAGTGAACGAAGAAAACAAACAATGCAAAAACTGGATAATGGAGACTAACTATCTAATCAATCACTACATGTCAAAGATTCAAGTTTTGAAAATATTCCATTTAGACACGTGTCTATTGGACATAACCATAGTTACACATATTAGTAATTATCTAATTAATCACCGCATGTCAAAGATTTAACTTTTGAAAAATAACCATTTGGACATGTGTCTATTGGGCATAAACTTAGTTACACATGTTACTAATTATCTAATTAATCACTACATGTTAAAATTCAGCTTTTGAAAAATATCCATTTGGACATGTGTTAATTGGACATAACTATAGTTACACATGTTACATATTCTTTGTATTACTCAATTGATATGGATTTTACAGTATTAGTATTTTATATTTATTTAGTTGTCTTTTGATTAATCAGATGTTGATTTTTCGTTGATTAAAGGTTAATTGTTGTTTGATAACATGTTAATTGCAGTTTGATAATAAGTTGATTGTTTATTTTTGCATATTTTAGTATTAGTTTTGTTAAAACACTGAATGCTTTTTATTGATCGGAGGTTGATTGTGATTGATTTAATTCATTTATCAAAAAGGGAGGATGAACTTATTAGGAAAATTTATATGGAGAACTAAATAGTAATATGTACTTTATATTTTTAATCTATGTCATATATCAGCACTAAAAATTTCAAATGAACATGAATTTTGATCAAAGTGTATTTTAATTTATTTTTTTAAAGGATAGAGTATAAGTTTTGGGATGTCAAAAGGAATTTAGTTGCTTTGAGCTATACAATTTTGCTTTCAAAAAATCTAAGGTTTTTTTGTGAGAAATTTGTTAATTTATTGATTTGGACAAGGAAATTGGTGCTATTATTGCAGCTTTTGAACATCTAATAATCATATTCCATATAATATTAATCAAAGTTTCCCTCTAACAGTCTTGCATGTGTCACAATTGTCACAATTGCTCTTTTTTTAAAGTACATGTGTCACAATTGCCTTTGCTCTTTCACATTTGTATTATCATTTACATGGTCTTTCTTTAAAGTACACATTCCAATCTCACCAACCTCTTTTTAATGTCTTGAATTTTAATCTTTTTTTCATCATTTGCTATACATGGCACATCTTCGCAAGTTTTTCTTTGCTTTTATTTTTTTCTAACTTGAGTGTCTTCCCATCTCAATGAACTATTCTTTTCCTAGGTTTAAAGATTTTGAATCAAACATAACCAACAATAATCAAAAGGATTTTGGTTCAACTCCTCCAGTATTAACATTGCATGTACAACTAAGGATTTTGATTCATCTCCTTCGCTATTACCACATTACAACTAATCCATTTGAAAATTGTTCCATGTGCATGTTTTCTCTTTTAAATTATAAGTACTTTTGATTTTTAATTTTCAAATACTTCTTAATTTATTGGTTTGACCAGAAAATTAAATTTGATATATAATGAATATGCATAGTACTATATTTCAGCTATAATGAACATGCACATCAATACACTTAAAATATATTCATATTATACTCAAAATATACTCTTTATTGAGTTTTGGTAGAAAACATCCTTATTTTCTGCAAATTTTTAAAGTTCATGTTCTAAATATTTTAAATTCTTGAAAAAAAAAATCATATAATCTATATTTTTTAAAGCTTTTTATGCAATGTGAGTTGAAAAACACAAAATTTGTTTGAATATGTATATATAATTTGATTTACCTTTGAATCAATTGAAGATTTGGTTTGATTTTGAATTCAGCTGCTGAAATACTAACAAATCTGCAAATTTGTCAACTGTTTGTATGATTTGATTTTCAATTTTGATGGGAAAATAATATTTGAGGCTTGGCAATTCTAATAGAGTTTAGCTCGAGCTGATTTTGAATTTGATTTTTGATTTCGTGTGCATTTTTTTATGAAAATGCAAGTTAGCATATAAAAATTATAAAAAATGAACTGAACATAAAAAATTAAAATTCTTAAACTGAGCATAAATTTGTTAGCATGTATTTAATTTTAGGCATTTGTGTAGAAATCTCTAAATTTTACTGGAATCGTCCAAGAAAGAAATGGAAAAGTCACAAAACTAGAATGGTTGCTCGCAGTTGTCCACCATTGATGACGACTAGTAATTACAAAGGTTTTGCTGGCACTTGTCCGACTACAGCTGGTACAATCGACACTAATCTGAATTCAATTCTTAAAGGGTAAGAAGCTAATATGAATCAGACAAGTATATTATTTTTTTTAAGTAAAAAATTTTAAGAAAAATGTGATAGGAACCTTTTTTTTTTTTTTTTTTTTTTTAAGAATAATAGCAAAAAATATAATTACTGAATTAACTTGTATGATAGGTCCCATAAAAAATTAAAAAAAAAAATAACTAACTAACTTGTATGATAGGAAAAAACAAAAGTATATTAATCTTGAGCAATTCAACAAAATACTTGGACTACCCTATTTATTTATTTACTCTTGCCTCTTAGGCTATGTTTGGTCTATGAAATAGTCAAGAAATATAATATCTATTCTATATAGAATAGTTATTCTAAATTTTCAAATTTTAAACAAGAATACCAATTTCATAAAAAAAAAAACAATTCCATAATTTTCATGAAATACATATTTCACAAAATACATATTTCACAAAAAATTAAAGAATTAGTATTCTTTATGCTATGGAATAGAGTATTTTTATTTTTACCCTTAAAAAATTTAAGTAAGCTTAAATTCACTACTATTGCTTCTTTTTTTTTTTTTAGATTTTCATTTTTATTTTATTTTTTCAAATTTTAAGTCAAATAAAAATTTTATTAATTATGCATTTAAATTATTTCTTAAATAAAATTTGGTAAAATTATATTTAATTTATTATTAATAATGAAATTAATTTATAAGGATATTATGATCATTTATATGAATAGAATAATTATTCTATATTATGAACTAAATTATGTAATTGGAATAATTATTCTATTCCTACCATATTCTATTCCTCAAGAATAATTATTTTATTTTTTATGCATTTTATTTTGCGAACCAAATATAGCATTAGGGTTTAAAGCTTAATAATGTTTTAAGAAAAAAATTACACAGAAATTTCATTTTTAAAATTAAATTAATAAGTACATAATATTTCATTTTGTTACAACTTAATTTCTCAATCAATTTTTATTACAATTTTAGTGATAAAAGTATTGATTAGTAATTGATCATATTTCATGAAACCTATAGCTATATATGATAAAAAGTAAAAACTGACCTTGAAAGTTGTTTGGAGAATTTTTCATATGTATTAAGTAACTCTCTTGAAAACTAATTTTATATGAAATCATTGTATCGATTTTTTTTATTTTTTTTATTTTTTTTCTTGTATTTTTGTAAGTTTTAATTATTATTTTTATTATTTTCAGTTGATCCATATATATTTTATATTAATATTTAAAATTAATTATCAAAAAATATTATTTAAATTTAATAAAAATTAATAATAATTTTTCATATATATTAATATATACTATATATAAATATACGGAAAGCGATAAGCAAATTTACGTAAGAGCACTCATTAAATTTTTTATAATTATATATTTATGATGATAATATGGTCATTTATTAATACAATTATCTAATTATATTTAATCTAAATAAAGAAATATGGATTCAATTAGAAATAAGAAAAAATAAAATAAAATAATTATTATTTATTATATAATTAATTATATTACAAATTTATAATTATAATTATTATAATTAAATAATTTAATTATCAAATTAATTTAATTTAATTTAAATAAAAAAAGAATAAATGTCATTAGAATAAAAAAAATAAAATAATTACTATTTAGTATATAATTAATTATATTTAATTTAAATAAAAAATAATTCAATTAGAATAATTTATTTTTTTTAATATTAAGAAAGTTTTTTGAGCAAACTTCTTAATATTAAAAAAAAAAAAAACATTAAGTTGAGTTCAAAAACTTCTTAATATTCGAAAAACATTAAAAAATAAATAAATTTTTATTTGAAGTTAGGAAAATTTTAATTTGACTTTTATAATTTGAATATTAACAAGTTAGAGAAATTTTTAATTTGATTTTCACTGTGTAAATTATTACTTTGTCCCATTATAAATTTTAAAATTAGTTGTTCTGATCATTAGTAATAATTTATATGTTTTAAAAAAAATAATAGTTTTTATAAATGAATTCAACTAGAATAATTTATATTTTTTTATCTTATTTTACATATTAAGAAGTTAGAGGAATTTTAATTTAACTTTGATTATTTGAATATTAATAAGTTAGAGAAATTCTATTGTAAATTATAAAAATGATTTTTGGTTTTATGGAAAGATGTATCAGAAAAAAGAAGGTATACTAATTGAGAGTTCATTTAATAATAATGAGCAAAATCCTATTGTTACATTATCAAATGTCAAAGTTTTTATTTGTAATGGTCTATTATTCTCTAAAAAAAATTAATTTATTTGAGATTCTATAAATGCTTAAATTTAATATTTATCTTTTAAATTTTTTGTATTATAGCCAAAATTTAACTAATAACATTGAAATACTTAAGTTTAATTTTTTTAATGCTATAGTCAAGCTTCGACTATCAACATTGAAAATTAGTACTATTCAAAATTAATCCAAATCTATCAGAAGGTCATGAGATATGATATTTATAAGTATATTATTTTTAAATTTTATCTTTAATAATTTTGGAAACTTATCCTTGAGTTATAAAAATGCAAATGTAATATAATTTATGAAATTATCAGTTATAATGACATGATATTAAAGAATGATGAAAAGTGTTTGTAATCAAATATAAAAATATTTAGATAAACACCAAAAGTGAGTTTAAAAGAAACAACAAGAAAAATATTTCAAATAAGTAACTGAATAATATATATTAATAAATACTTGAATTTGTTATATTCATATAGTAATATATTTTATTTAAATTTGAATCTTGCACAAAATACACAATTAAAGTTTATCCTATCATTTTGGAATGAAAATAGAGATGTGACAAATGTAATAATAATGATGCTAAATATGTTAATATGTATTTATTTTTTACATTATTAACAAGTATTTATTTTATGTCATATGTATATATTAAATTTCAATATTTGATGGAAAAATAAATGTTCATATAACTCTATATGAAAATACTTGAATATTGACGGAATGTATTATTGATGAGTACAAAAAATCTATAGAGACGGCTTTCGTAACATCTTACATTATGTTAATATACAGTTTAGTTAATTGTATATTTATTATATCACTTCTAATTTTAAAATTTTATATATCTTAGAAAGAAAAAGACCATAGTGAATTCTACATAAAAGTGATTAGCATGAGGGGAAAAGAATATTATTTTCTTGTGAGATTAACAAAATAAAATCATCTAAAAGATAAAATTAAAGTTTTCATTACAAAAAATATTCAAAATATATAAATGATAAAAATAAAAATAATAAATATTGAAGAGAAATAGGAAGATGAAGAAGCTCCACTACTAAGAAAAAAATTAAGATCGAAAAAGATTAAAAATTTATAATTATAGCATGATTGTTTCCTCTTATAAGTAAAATTATTTAATTTTTTTTATTAACAATAACATTATATCAATTTATTTGTTTAAATACAATTTTAATTTTCAAAAATAATAGTCAATTTTTTATTTTATGACAATAGATTACATTATATTTCCTTATATTTGGATATTTAATATTAAAGTTACAAAAATATAAGTTATCACAATAGAATAAATTAATATTTTCATTAATTTTAAAATTAATAATTTATTGCAAGTATGTTTAAAATACTATATTAATTAGCAACCCATTTTTTTAGAGGCAAGGAAATGAGAAATTAGTAAACAATTTTGAAAGTTTATCTTTAAACAAAATTATTATTTTATATTTTTTAATGAATAAATCTAACAGAATAAAAATAATATTAATAATAAATAAAAAGTTTGTTCTTTCACTTAACCAAACAATATAAAATTTCTTTTTTGATAAAAGAATAAAGAAATTAGTAATTTTTATACTTGTTAAGGTATGATTAAACTCAACAAATTTATTATTTTTTTTTTTTTGCATGTTATGTCTATTAATAACAAAAAATTAAATTATAGTTGTTTTTTAATTTTCTCTCTATTTGCTAAGTAATAAAGAACTAATTGAAAATTCAAACTATTGAATCTTTTGAATAAATGAATAATCAAAAATTCAAACTATTGAATCTTTTGAATAAATGAAGTTATTAAGAATTTCAAATTATTAGATTATCAGATAAATTTCATCTTATGTTAGAGAAAACGTTTGTTCAAAAAATAAAGTATGAAATTTAAAAAATAAATATAGATGAATAAATAAATTGAATCCAAAATATTTAATATAATATATAAAAATATATAAATAAGTAAATTTTTGATACAAATTGAAAAAAAAAAAGTTAAATCAAATTTTATATTTATTTTAAATTAAAAGATGTCTTTATTTTATATTTATTTTGCTTTGAATAGTCAAATCATCATAAACTAAAAATATTTTTCTATTTTTTCATTTTATTACTTACTAACACTAAGACTTATACTGATACACATAAGTACAAAATTTAAATATAACACAATACCCATGAACTCTATGATAGTGATGTTTGCCCTAGAGCAATGTATATATTATGTAAATGTAAATAAAATTCTTAATTGGCAATAATATATATGTTCTTTAAATGAATTTTTTCTTTTGTAATGTATATATGTTCCTTAAGTATTCTATGAGAGGATCTACTCTCAAAGAGTTGAGAATATGAGAGATAGATTACTCTTGTACAGATACTTTAAATTTGTTCATGGTCATAGGAGTATTGACTGGGCAGCTTTAATTCAGAAGACCATCACCTCTGTTGTCATCCATGATAAGTATGTGATACTTATAGTAATGGAGGTAGTGATTCTCATGCTACAGACATGTGATGTCTTGACAATATGTGAACTCTCATAGAGATGAGTGAGTTAAACAGTGACATCAGATGATGAATACATGGATTTTTACCATTAGTCAACTTTTCATCATCTAGGTCATAATTGTGCATATAGTCCTTTGACTTGAGGTGATACATTACCTAATTTATTAGTGGTTAGGATTTATTATTGGTTACATACCGATGCTATACATGCAAAGGTATATGGCATGTTATAGTCCAAACTGGTGATATGTTGAGGTAAGTGTTAAGTGATCTCCAAGAAAGAATCCATTAACTTGGGTAAACAAGGAAGGAATCCTATGACATCTAGTTTTTCTTGATATACAAGTCCTTAGCCAGGGCAGATAAGATTCACTAGAAAAGAGTTTCTAGAGTAATCGAATTTATCGAGAATTAGAACAGAGATGAAATCATATGATTAAAGCATATAGGATTTGACTAATCCATAACCCTAGCCGAGATTAAGAATTCGTAATGGAGGGATTTGAGTGCATGATAATTATGATCAAAGGTCCATGTAATGTTCATGTATATGTTCACAGACATTCATTTCTAATTAGGTAGTCGTGATATATTATGCTAGGCATCCCTCATGACTTATGGGACTAAGTATGAAATGAGGATCTCACATTAGGTGAGAAAAGGAGTTTTCTCTATCCCATTGCTAATTAGAACATGAACCTAGTAAGTCACACACCATAAAGCATTTGCAAATCATAGATAAAGAATTACATTAATAATTAATTAAAGTGTTTAATTAATTTATTAATGATAATTGAATTAAGCTTGTAATTAAATTTACAAAGACCCTAGCATGTCTTGAAGTTTAATTCATAAAAGGGTTATTTCAATTAAGTCATGATTTGTATGTGATACAAGTAGTGAGCTAAATTGAAATAGTTTTGGACTAAAGTTAATTGGGTTTACATTTGATGGGAGCCTAAACCACATTTGATGTGGTAGTAGATGAATAAAGGCTTGGTCATAAACTTGATCCATATGATGGATTTAGGGGTTGCACCAACTAAAACCCAAGTCCATATAAGATATGGAAGAGAAAGAGTTTAGGGGTTAGAGATCACCCACTAACTCTTTTGGGCATCTTTGTATTTTCCTCTAAAATAATGGGAGACAAAGATGAATTAATGAGACAATCAACTCATCTTTGTTCCCCACTATCTCAATAACCATTTCTTGGTGTGAGAGGACATAATACAAAAGGAGAAAGGAAAAATCTAATAAGTAAGTGACATATACAGATTTTTCCACTAACTCATATGTCTACTATTGCATGCAAGAGTTGAGAGAGAGTTTGAGAGAAAACTTGAAGAAAGAGTTCTTCATTTTCCTTCATCATCTTCATATACTCTTCTTGTTTTTGAGAAAAACAAGACTTGGTGATAGTAGAAGCAAGTCCAAAACAACAAGAACTCTTAATCCTTGCTTGGTGAAGCTTGGTGTGAGCAAGCTAAAGGCTTCACATTTGGGGAGCTAGAACAAATAGGAGTTAAGGTGAAAGGCATATGATACTTCTTCTTCTTTCCTTCTTGTATGTGTTTTGCACACAATTGGTGAACATATTGAAAGGGTAATGGACCTACCACAGTGGTGGAGCAAAATATTTGAAATGTTTGAAATTTTTTCCCACCCACCATGCTTCCGCTTTTGGTGCCATTAATCCTTCACTCTATTATTTATTCCTAGAACAATATACTTCTTTATGCAAAATTCAGTACATTGCGTCATCGTACAATTATAAAAAACCAAATTAGATTTAGATATTTTGTTTATAAAATTTCATAAATGCTCAGTTTTCTTAAATTTGAAAAGTTTCATCCTCACAAACTGGAAATAAAAGTTAATTATCCTATAATATTACTCAATGGAACCAAGATAGTATGCAAAAAATTTAATAGAAATGTTATATATGTAAAAATAACAGAACAATAACACGCAGGAAAACAAGTATTATTGTTAAGGATATCATTGTAACCAGTTGAAAATGAAAGATATCATTTTCTTTTTAAAAGAAAAACTATTTCTTGTGGGTCTTTATGAATCTTTATTTTGCAATGACTATTAATAAAGCACAAGAATAAATAAAACCTAATGTAAAAGTGTATTGACCATGGATAATGTATATTGCATTATTAAGAGGTAATTAAACATCTACTATGAAAGTATTGATCAAAAGAGAAAAGTCAAATAAAAAGAAAACAACTTATATTAGGAATATAATTTATAAAGAAGTGCTGCTGTATAACAGGTACTATAATATAAAAAAAATAATATCACATAATATTCATTTAAATTATTTACATATCATAATTCATTTATATTAATATTTAAAATATAAATATTTGTAAATTAAATAATATTTTAAAATAAGTTATAACGAATCATAATGAAAATCAACATACGAAGCATGTAAGAAAAAA